>CM050163.1:417083598-417461098 GCA_027410445.1 Discoglossus pictus | reverse complement strand
TAGGTATAGGAGCACTGAGCTATGTGTGTATGGGAGCACTGAGCTATGTGTGTAGGTATAGGAGCACTGAGCTATGTGTGTAGGTATAGGAGCACTGAGCTGTGTGTGTGTAGGTATAGGAGCACTGAGCTGTGTGTGTGTAGGTATAGGAGCACTGAGCTGTGTGTGTGTGTAGGTATAGGAGCACTGAGCTGTGTGTAGGTAGGTATAGAAGCACTGAGCTGTGTGTGTGTAGGTAGGTATAGAAGCACTGAGCTGTGTGTATGTAGGTAGGTATAGAAGCACTGAGCTGTGTATGTATGTAGGTATAGGAGCACTGAGCTGTGTGTGTAGGTATAGGAGCACTGAGCTGTGTGTGTGTAGGTATAGGAGCACTGAGCTGTGTGTGTGTGTAGGCATAGGAGCACTGAGCTGTGTGTGTAGGCATAGGAGCACTGAGCTGTGTGTGTAGGCATAGGAGCACTGAGCTGTGTGTGTAGATATAGGAGCACTGAGCTGTGTGTGTAGGTATAGGAGCACTGAGCTGTGTGTGTAGATATAGGAGCACTGAGCTGTGTGTGTAGGTATAGGAGCACTGAGCTGTGTGTGTAGGTATAGGAGCACTGAGCTGTGTGTGTGTGTAGGTATAGGAGCACTGAGCTGTGTGTGTAGGTATAGGAGCACTGAGCTGTGTGTGTGTGTAGGCATAGGAGCACTGAGCTGTGTGTGTAGGCATAGGAGCACTGAGATGTGTGTGTAGATATAGGAGCACTGAGCTGTGTGTGTAGATATAGGAGCACTGAGCTGTGTGTGTAGGTATAGGAGCACTGAGCTGTGTGTGTAGGTATGGGCCCACTGAGCTGTGTGTGTGTGTGTAAGTATGGGCCCACTGAGTTGTGTGTGTAGGTATGGGCCCACTGAGCTGTGTGTGTGTGTGTGTGTAGGTATGGACCCACTGAGCTGTGTGTGTGTGTGTGTGTGGGTATGGGCCCACTGAGCTGTGTGTGTGTGTAGGTATGGGCCCACTGAGCTGTGTGTGTGTGTGTAGGTATGGGCCCACTGAGCTGTGTGTGTGTGTAGGTATGGGCCCACTGAGCTGTGTGTGTGTGTAGGTATGGGCCCACTGAGCTGTGTGTAGGTATGGGCCCACTGAGCTGTGTGTGTGTGTGTGTAGGTATGGGCCAACTGAGCTGTGTGTGTAGGTATGGGCCCACTGAGCTGTGTGTGTAGGTATGGGCCCACTGAGCTGTGTGTGTAGGTATGGGCCCACTGAGCTGTGTGTGTAGGTATGGGCCCACTGAGCTGTGTGTGTATGTATGGTCCCACTTAGCTGTGTGTGTGTAGGTATGGGCCCACTGAGCTGTGTGTGTGTAGGTATGGGCCCACTGAGCTGTGTGTGTGTGTGGGTATGGGCCCACTGAGCTGTGTGTAGGGATGGGCCCACTGAGCTGTGTGTAGGGATGGGCCCACTGAGCTGTGTGTTTGTAGGTATTGGCCCACTGAGCTGTGTGTTTGTAGGTATGGGCCCACTGAGCTGTGTGTTTGTAGGTATGGGCCCACTGAGCTGTATGTATGTGTGTGTGTGTGTAGGCATGGGCCCACTGAGCTGTGTGTGTGTGTAGGTATGGGCCCGCTGAGCTGTGTGTGTGTGTGTAGGTATGGGCCCGCTGAGCTGTGTGTGTGTGTGTGTAGGTATGGGCCCGCTGAGCTGTGTGTGTAGGTATGGGCCCGCTGAGCTGTGTGTGTGTAGGTATGGGCCCGCTGAGCTGTGTGTGTGTAGGTATGGGCCCGCTGAGCTGTGTGTGTGTAGGTATGGGCCCGCTGAGCTGTGTGTGTGTAGGTATGGGCCCGCTGAGCTGTGTGTGTGTGTAGGTATGGGCCTGCTGAGCTGTGTGCGTGTGTGTAGGTATGAGCCTACTGAGCTGTGTCTGTGTGTAGGTATGGGCCCACTGAGCTGTGTGTGTGTGTGTGTAGGTATGGGCCCACTGAGCTGTAGGTATGGGCCAACTGAGCTGTGTGTGTGTGTGTTTGTATGGATATGGGCCAACTGAGCTGTGTGTGTGTAGGTATGGGCCCACTGAGCTGTGTGTGTGTGTAGGTATGGGCCCACTGAGCTGTGTGTGTAGGTATGGGCCCACTGAGCTGTGTGTGTAGGTATGGGCCCACTGAGCTGTGTGTGTAGGTATGGGCCCACTGAGCTGTGTGTGTAGGTATGGGCCCACTGAGCTGTGTGTGTAGGTATGGGCCCACTGAGCTGTAGGTATGGGCCCACTGAGCTGTAGGTATGGGCCCACTGAGCTGTAGGTATGGGCCCACTGAGCTGTGTGTGTGTATGTATGGGCCCACTGAGCTGTGTGTGTGTATGTATGGGCCCACTGAGCTGTGTGTGTGTAGGTATGGGCCAACTGAGCTGTGTGTGTGTGTCTGTGTGTAGGTATGGGCCCACTGAGCTGTGTGTGTGTAGGTATGGGCCAACTGAGCTGTGTGTGTGTAGGTATGGGCCAACTGAGCAGTGTGTGTGTAGGTATGGGCCCACTGAGCTGTGTGTGTGTAGGTATGGGCCCACTGAGCTGTGTGTGTGTAGGTATGGGCCCACTGAGCTGTGTGTGTGTGTGTGTAGGTATGGGCCCACTGAGTTGTGTGTGTAGGTATGGGCCCACTGAGCTGTGTGTGTGTGTAGGTATGGGCCCACTGAGCTGTGTGTGTGTGTAGGTATGGGCCCACTGAGCAGTGTGTGTGTGTAGGTATGGGCCCACTGAGCAGTGTGTGTGTGTAGGTATGGGCCCACTGAGCTGTGTGTGTAGGTATGGGCCCACTGAGCTATGTGTGTGTGTAGGTATGGGCCCACTGAGCTATGTGTGTGTGTAGGTATGGGCCCACTGAGCTATGTGTGTGTGTAGGTATGGGCCCACTGAGCTGTGTGTGTAGGTATGGGCCCGCTGAGCTGTGTGTGTGTGTAGGTATGGGCCCACTGAGCTGTGTGTGTGTAGGTATGGGCCACTGAGCTGTGTGTGTGTAGGTATGGGCCAACTGAGCTGTGTGTGTGTAGGTATGGGCCCACTGAGCTGTGTGTGTGTGTGTAGGTATGGGCCCACTGAGCTGTGTGTGTGTGTGTAGGTATGGGCCCACTGAGCTCTGTGTGTGTGTGTGTAGGTATGGGCCCACTGAGCTCTGTGTGTAGGTATGGGCCCACTGAGCTGTGTGTGTGTGTGTAGGTATGGGCCCACTGAGCTGTGTGTGTGTGTGTAGGTATGGGCCCACTGAGCTGTGTGTGTGTGTGTAGGTATGGGCCCACTGAGCTGTGTGTGTGTGTGTGTGTAGGTATGGGCCCACTGAGCTGTGTGTGTGTGTGTAGGTATGGGCCCACTGAGCTGTGTGTGTGTAGGTATGGGGGGCACTGGGCTGTGTGGGAGTGTAGATGCTTGTGATTTAATATCATTTGGGTGTGACTGTTGGGGTGAATTAGTTTGACATGCATGTGTAAAGGTTAGATGATTACAGCTGATTTTGGGGGTGTATGAAGATTGGGGTGATTGCATATAATATGGAGTGGGACAGCAATCTGGTATATGAAATTTTATGGTAAAATACAAAATCCTTTTAGAAATGTCAATAAAATGTATATACACTCTTTAAAATAAATATACGTTGTAGCTCCTTAAAGCAACTTCCTACATTTTTTTGTGATGCTTGCGCTCACTGTGCCTGACCAACTGAGTAATTTTTTACATTATTGATCTTATTTTATGGTTTAATTTGACCGTGCAATGTATATTTTCTCATGGTGGACCATTTTGTAAAGAGTCGTATGTCTGGATTCGTCCATTTAAATGATATCAATGCCACTATATTTCTTCCCCAGTGTACAAAGTGTTTGAGAGTGTTGCCCAGAAATATGATATAATGAACGACTCTATGAGCCTGGGGGTACATCGTCTGTGGAAGGACTGGCTTATACAACTTATGAATCCCACCCCGGGTACTCAACTTCTAGATGTGGCTGGAGGAACAGGTAAAATAGCCATGCTTTAAAAGTTAAGATTGAAATTTGTTTTTTTTAATCTTGAACTGAAAGTAATTTGCAACCTTCCATGAATTGTAAATATGTAGAAATTAAGAATGATTGAACTTAATAAATTGCTCCCTTTACACAGGAGATGTTGCTTTTCGCTTTGTTAACTATATTCGTGCCCAGGAAGAAAGAATAATGAGGCAGAAGCTGAAGTCCCAGCAAAATCTACCATGGTCAGAAATTTCCAAGACGTATAGCAGTGAGGCGACTGGATCTTTGGATGGCTCCCAGGCTGTGATCTGTGACATAAATAAGGAGATGCTGAAAGTTGGGAAGCAGAAATTACAAAGACTGGGTTACTCTGATGGTGAGTTATATTTGACCACTGCCTCCTTCGCTGCTTACGCAGAAAGTTCAAGGCAAGTGTTTTTTTTATATGGTATTTTAAATTAGTAAACTTGATAATGGTTAAAAAAATCAGAAAGCAACAAAAAATAAATAAACACATTTATTTACATCATAACACTACATTTTTAACTTTAATATGCATTATTCTTACATTTTTTTCCTCCTCTAATTCTGTCTGATAATTTCTCATTATGGTGTGTCTTTGTAAGCTGTTGGGGACAAAGTCTGTTTTATCTGCCACATTCCAAATGTGGCAGTACAAGCTTCATTTTATCCAGTCTCCTCCCGCATCATGACATTAATCAGCAGAAAGTAAAATTCACCTAACATGGAAAAAATAATAAATTGTAAGCTGTAATATGTATATTTAAATATGTTTCAAGTGCAGCACTTCGAAAGTATGCATTTTATTTATAAGACAGGGACCACAACAATCCCAAACTATATAAGTGATGGATAAGAACAAGTTGTTTTTTTTTTGTTTTTTTTTCTTACTGAACAAATATTATATCGTTTGTGTGAAAAATAAATTCTCTTAATTTTAGGAAAATCAACATTAATGCCACACTGAAAGAAATAAGAAACTGCTTTGATTCAACTTAGGCTCAATACTAAATTTAATCAGACTTGAGTGGAAGCCTAAATACTGTAGCCCCATACCTGTTCTCCAATCAATTCAAACGTACATTAGACTTGGTTGTTAGAGAAATAAATAAAATCGAGGCAGGCAAATCAGGATATCAGATGTGCCACGGCCTAAGCAGAACAAACAAATGTCATAATCCGTAAAAAAACTAAAAACTTTATTTAGGTATTTTAGTGAAAAGGAGAAAAAAAATAAGGGAGGAATAGTTAGATTTAAGAAAGTAGATCCCAACTATTCAGCAGAAAACATGGATGTAGTAAACTACCTGAATTAATACATCTGCCCCGTTTTTTTTCATTTGACATTGGGCAGGGTGAGGGGTGTTGTACTAAATAATAAAGTAATTAACACAGGTCCTTTTTCAGATGATGAGGTGTTGTACATTGTTTAAGTTGAATTTATGTTGGTTCACCATTAACATTAAACATACATATACAAACCGCAAAGAAAGACTTTAGCCAGAACATATCATTTAAAGCCACACTTACCACCCATAAATGCCACTGCTGCACTCCTTTTCTGGCTCTGTCATTCTTGTTTGCAGAAAAATACAATCAATTCAGATTGAAGTAATTATGCAGAGCATGGTGCATGTTGTCTTGCCTACATAATAATTCAACCTAAGTTGATAATGCAGCAGCGACACCCTGTGTGGGCCATGGCGTGTCTGATATCCTGTTTTTATATTCTTCTCTATTGTCCATGACCATGATGGATGTTTTTAAATTATTTTTCTTACTTGTTAAAGCTTTTCTTTGTTTCTGTTTGCACATGTATTTTAATGTTAATTAATAATGACAAAAAAATTATTTAACCTGGAAAGTGCTTATAATGGCATTTCAAATCTGTGTGTCCAGACGATGTACATCCAAAGGTGCTGAAGGAGCTTGGGTCAGTTTTTGCAGCACCGTTATCTAAAGAGTCTTTGTCGGTCTTTATTGTTAGGCATAGCCCCAGGTATTTGGATAGCTGCTAACGTAATACCACTACACAAAGAGGTTAGTAGGGAAGTCTATAGGCAGCTAAAGTACAAGAAACTAGGGTCCTGTCCTATTATGAGTGTGCCAGCACATGCAGTGGCAGTGAGCATACACTAGATGCCGCTGCCAAGATTTTGCTGCCGATGTCATATGTTAAGGGTAAGGGTTTTGGGGGGTTTAGGGTAATGGTTTGAGCTTGGAAATCGTGTACGATCTCAGCAGCGCTTACAAACTGTGTACAATTTCAGCAGCGCTGTCCAGCAGCTCCTTTCTGCAACTGCTGAAGTACTCATAAAAGGAAAGATCTGAAAGTAGCTATAGTACAAGAAAGTAACTATAGGACAAGTATGTTTGACATCCGTGGTATTCAAACTAATGAAAACACTTTTAAAAGAAAGGATTTTACGATACCTAAAATATATGATTAATTAATAAAATATAAGCAGCATATAGTCATAGACCAAAGTGTGGCAGTAGATGCATTTTACTAAAGTATGTGTTACTATCCCACCCAGTAAACTAATTCTTAGTCTGGGACTGGTTTTTAGAGTAATAGCTAATGGGATACAGTCAGAGGAAGTGATGGTTATGAATAGAGTGCCACAGGGTCCTATGCTGGGGCCTGTTGTGTTAAATATATTTATTAGTGATATTACTAGTGGGCTTCTCTTTACAAATGACACTAACATATGTAAGAGGGTAAAGCTTTCAGGAGGTGTCAATCAAATGTGTAATGATACAATAATACTAGAGCAATGGTTAAGTGTGTGAGATGTAAAACTCAACACAAAGAAAAGCACTTAGGCCACAAAAACCCAAAAGTAGAATATTTACTTAATGGCAATTTCATGACAACTGAAGAGAAAAAGGACTTGGGAGTTACACAATTTTAAAGTAGGCAAACAATGCAACAAGGCAAGCAGGATACTTGGATGTATTGGTTTAGGAATTAGCAGCAGAAACAGAGAAGTACAAATGCCACTCTATTGATCCCTAGATAGACGTCATCTAGAATATTGTGCCCAGTTATTGAGACTGTGTCTTTAAAAGGATATTAAAAAAAACTGGACACTATTTGAAGAAGGGCACTGGAAATGTTATTACAGACAAAACTAACCAGGAAAAAGACTTTGTGACCTGAATATGTATAGCTCAGACTAGTGGTTCTCAACAGCTGGTCCTAGGACTGGTGACGTCTCTGAGATCTTATCTAATGGTCCTCCGCAATGTGGACTTTATATATGCCATAACCATTAGTTACCGTTATAGATAGATTATAGAGGAATATATAAGCAGTTAACTGTATTTTAATCAAATCCGTGCAAAACTAGATGACCATTCAGTAAGTTACATGAAGTATTATTTTGTTAAAAATGTTTTGGATCTCGCAGCCGGTCCCCATGAGCACTGTAAGTGACCAGCCAGTCCACGCGAATATTGGAATGTGACCAACTGGCCCCCCAGATCAAAAAAAGTAGAGGACAAAAGAGAAATGGGTGGTATAATAACAACCTTCAAATATTCTAATAAAGTAAAAGGGAAAGTGTCTTTCAGAAAAACATAAATGTAAGAAAAAGAGGTTGTGAATATCTAGGGGTTTTGTGAGAGAGTTCTAGTTTAGGAATATCTAAGTGAGCTGGATTATGAATGCATCTGACAGAGGCAAAATAGTAGTGTATGCAAAAAAATTTTGGCATGAAAAATATCACAACATAAACATTTAAACACTTACATTGAAGTCAGCAAAATCTCTTGTAACTTCTGCCAGTTGCAAATTAGGGTTAGCACCCTCCAAACCAATGCTAAATTAGCATAACATTTACAATTATTTGTTTTGGCCTATCAGGTTAGCTGAAACATTTTATGTAAACTCTGGGGTTCCTGTTTGTGATGTAAAGCAGCCTGGGGTATGTAGTGTATCACTGATACGTGCTATGTATTGCTGTGACATAGAGACAGTAAGCTGCAAGGAGATTGGCAAGCAACAGCAGGTAAATAGTTGATTAATAATGCTCCCCTGATGCTGCATGCTGATTGGGGGGATCAGATGTCTGCATAGACACCCCCTCGAGGTGTCAACATAATCATTAGATAGATTTTTAGATATTAATAAAAATAAAATGTTTTTTTTTTTAGATGTGCTGGGTAGCACTATTTTAAGGCGCGGTGTGCATGCACGCCGACGCATGTGCGCAAACACCAAAGGGCGCCCGGAAATAGTGCGGCCCGTGAAATTAGCGCAGCCCTGACATCCAGTAATACTGGCAGACGGCTTGCACAGTCCAGATAGACAGCACTTACTAACAGGCTGACAGTAAGACCTGTCTCTATGAGCTGTGTAAGCTGTATTACCTGATGTGAGGGCCGCGCTAACGTGTCGGCACGCACTATTTCCCGGCTCGCTTGGTGTTTGCGTGCATGCATGCCGCACCCTAAAGCCGGAGTGCCGCTGTGCTGTATACACATAGGCTGCTTTTTGCCTAAGGAGTGCAGAAATGAATTAATCCATGAAACTTGGATATGCTTTCCGGCTATTATCTGCTTTCAAATCTCTTTCATTCTCCTTGTATAATCAAAAGAATGTCTATAGAGACAACGTTGTAGCAGTTCAGAGATTCACCTAGTTTCCTGAACCTTTGTTTCCTTTTACATTTCCTTTCTGTCTCACTTTAAAATCATTTAAATGCAGTGGACTTTCAAGTAAAGAAAAGTAAAATTGGTTCATATAGTTATCTACCAGCAACAGAGAGGACCACAATTGCATTTCAGATTACAGATTGGAACAGTTTATGGTATTGGAGTTATTGGGTAAAATTGGCATATTTAAAATAGTTTTGTCCCCTGCACATTTAATCTGACATGTCAAATGTAATTATACATCATCTTCATTTTAAATAATTATAGTGTTACATGATTTATCTCAGCAAAATGTATTCCTGAAACTTGTTCTTGTAGACACCACACTCTTTTATGCTTCATTTATTTTAATATGTTCTCCCAATAATTAGGATTGTCCTGGGTGGCTGGTGATGCAGAAGAACTTCCCTTTGCAGATGACAAGTTTGATGTTTATACCATTGCATTTGGAATCAGAAACGTGACTCACATAGAACAGGTAAGTGCAACGTGCACAATAATACAAAGCAATGCATTAAAACACTAATTATGTGCTTTAGTTGCAAAGAGGTAAGAATCAATATATTCAATTATTTCAGGGGTGGAAAAATCAATAGGGGGCAGGAAGTTATGGCTCTTAAAATTTCACTTCCAATACAATACCTTTTTGGGGAAAAGTCTGCACAGATCTAATTTCTGATACCTTTCATTGGCTCATTAGAAAATTATTCTGGCTTAAAACAATGAAATCATTTTGGAAAACCCAGATTTTAATTTGTGACCCACATGATGATTATTCCTGGCTCAAAAAAGGTTGCATCAGGTTATAGCTACTATAATTATCCTCCGTTTTTTGTACAGCCTGTTGTGTGAAACATTGTTTTTATTTATGATATGAGGCAGCAATTTTTAGGATTTTAGTACCAGTATGAACAATCCAATCACGTTTTGTTCCTTACATTGATGGTCTTGTATTTTTTGTATTCGGTTTGTTATGAACA
The DNA here is from genome assembly GCA_027410445.1 of Discoglossus pictus. NCBI lineage: Eukaryota > Metazoa > Chordata > Amphibia > Anura > Alytidae > Discoglossus > Discoglossus pictus. Next base: position 417,451,456 of record CM050163.1, on the reverse strand, counting down.
CAAAGGAGTATATAGCAAGAAGGAAAGTTCAAACACATATGCAAAGAACAGTTAAAGATAATGAGGAAAAATTGGATTGGAAACAAGAGCAGAAAATGGACTGACACTTATTAACACTAGAATTCTGCGTCTAAAGAGTGGTAATCATACTAAGGATTTGTTTACTGGTGATGCTTAATATATTCAAGATAAGTAAATACATGTGATGGCAAATCAAAAATATGTAGCAGTATTATTAGGAGGAGAGACCAGCTGGACTGGCCAATAAATGGATCCCACCAGTTACATCCTCTCATCTGCGGGTTTCTGTGTGTTGGTGCTATGAATTTCCCTGGAAGAAGGGTTGCTTCAGGATCTGTGGAGAGCAGGAATGGTGTTTGGGAATTTAGATGTAGGATCCCTTTATAGTTGGACTGTAGCACAGTGAGTTAAAAAAGCTTTTTTCAACCAAACGGAAATACAGCTGACATGATTGTATACTTTCAAAAGGGGTAATGCATTTTATTGAAACAAACAGGTCACGGTAATTCAATTAGTCTTGGTGCAGAGTAACAAAAGGTAACCATTAAGATAGGGAGGCCAACTAACTTAATTAATCAGCCGGGAGTCTTCAATCCTGAACGCCCCCATTGTGTCAGCTTCACCATGGGCCTTACAGACCTGGATTTGGATCACAGTTTATAAATGACAAAACTACACATAAAAATACATATCAACATCAAGCATGTCCAACATGGACACCATCAGCACAAGACACAAGTGATACTCGCTGGGGATGAGGGTCTCCTGACCGTAGACAGTCCAGCCAGGGGAAACCATAGTTATCACAGAGCTAGCCCAGGTCAGGAAACAACAAAGTCCAGGGGTGTCATGTTCACCATCTGCTGGCACAGGGAAGGGATCTCCTTGGGGAAGACTGGACTAAGAAGCAGGTACCACAGTACTTTATTACAGGCTTCTCATCTATCAGTGTCTGTTGTCACAATTATAAACACAGATTTGTGTAGCTGTAACTTCTACCTGCTAAAAGGGCAACAAAAATGCAGGTGTATGAGCAGTTACATTTGGTCATGTATGTAAAAGTGTGGCTGGACGTACCGTGTGTGTTACAAATATACAAATACATGCTTTGTATAATGGATAAGATATATGTTTTCTCCTCAAGGCACTACAAGAAGCATACCGTGTACTGAAACCAGGAGGAAGGTTCTTGTGTCTAGAATTCAGTCAAGTTAATAACCCTCTGCTAGCCAGGTAACTATATATAAACTAAAAACTGTGCCATCTATTAAAGAGGGTGGTTATGCCTCTAAAATGTAAATACAAAAAAAAAACTTTAAAAATAATTCTATTAATGCACACAAAAATTAAAAAAGAAACCGAAAACTCTAATGTTATTGTTTTGCTCCAGAGCAAATTACCCTACCATCTTAGCACTGTCCAGACTTGACACCCCGGCATGCATATATGTGGGGAGACTGCAATGGTAAAATCAAATATGACCATCAATGTGTGTGTATGCCTCTCCTCTTATGTTTAGGATTATCTGCTACCACCACCTGCTCCCCTTCAGCTTGGCATAGGGAGAAACCTGCCACATGTCTCCCATATACTTGTGTCTTTACCAAATGCTCTTAAAGGGTGCAATGCATGTGCATCCCCAGCACCTTAGAATGAGGAAATGAGTCCTTTTGTTATTGAAATGTATCACACTCTACATCCAACTGTAAGGAGCATAAAAAAAGATGGTAGGAGCAGCGCACACAACATGAGGGGAAAAGGAGTGGTAGTCAATGTAGGTTTTCTCCTTTAATGTAGTAGTAGTAGTAAAATAATACATGTAAAATGTATTTTTATACGGATATTAATACTGAAATCCTAACTCAATTCAAAGAGTTGTATAGATCAATATTTGCCCAAATTACTTAAAGTAATTGTCAATAGTATATATTTATAAGTGAGTTTTTATGTTAAGGTTTTAAAGTATGTCTCATAAAAGTTATATTTTAACTAATTAGTTGGTTTGATAGGTTGAAATCCCATGAGTAATGGACAGTTTAACAGTATGCTCTTATTTTCTCTTAATTTTGAATGAATTGCTAGAGCCTTACATCTTGTGAAACAATGAGTTTTTTTTTTTTAAATCCTTTGTTTATCATGGACGAAAGGGGGATCATGGACGAAGGGAGATCCATATACATATATTTGACCTGTATGTTGTAAGCTCTGTCCTCTAACATTACTGTTTCCCACTATGTTCAGGCTTTATGACCTGTACAGTTTTCAGGTAATTCCAGTGATTGGGGAAGTCATTGCTGGAGACTGGAAGTCTTATCAGTACCTTGTAGAGAGCATCCGACGCTTCCCAGCTCAGGTAAATACCCAAACCTGCACTGTGCAAAATAATACATGAACAGACATGTATAATATATCTGAGAAAGGGTAACGGTAAGATTTTATTTAATGAGGTGTATTCACTTAAATATCCAACAATATTTATTCTCATATTTATAAAAGGCTTGAGTTGTTAAAGAACCAATTATGTAGACTTGGTAATGGCAAAAATGGTTTTCCAAAGTAAAAAAAAAAAAATTAATACATGTATATAATGTGCAGTCATTCCTCACTGTAAACTGCTTTCTGACCTGTGAATGTGACCCTATTGCAAGTTACACTCCTTTGTGTATCCAATATCGTATCTGCATGCAACATTCCCTCTCCAGATAACAAATCAGGGATACGTAAAAAAAAAAAAGTCCCACAGTAAAGCAAGTGAGAATATGCAAAAGGTTTGTAGCTACCGTGTGTGACTCGGCAGTCCTATCATGCTTCAGCTTTTTCCTTATGGCATGTATTAGAATGTGCTTTACATTACTGGAGTAGCAGGGTTGCAGTTAATCATGCAACTCCCTGCTTCTGATCATGTAAAGAGAAAGGGGTAGTGCAAAATGCTAATATGACCTTCCACTTTCCCCTCCGTTACTACCTCCACTGACTGGTTAAGCACACTCTCAAGACCAATGCTACACATTTCCATATACTGTCTTCTCTAAGATGCTTTTATTCTTTCTTCTCTTTTCCTTTCGCCTTAAAAGGAGACCCAGTTTTGGTATTTATTTTATACACCCAATTACCCTCTTTTAGGACAATTCAATACTATCAGCCTTATTAAATTGCAATTCAGCAAATTTAAAAGGGCTCTATTTAAGCACACAGCATTTTTTATTACAGAAGTTTTTAGTTAAAGACCTTGCTTTTGGATAGAAGTTCACAAACTAAAAACCTCTGTAAAAAATATGCTCTGTGCTTAAGTAGAGCCCTTTTAAATTTGCGGAGTGGCAATTTAATAAGGCTGTATATGTGTATTTCAGTACAACTTGTGGGCCATCATTGGCATATAGTGCTCTCCTGCCCAGAATTATAGTACCTGGAGGGTAGGAAAATCCCAGCTCACATATGAAATGACATCAAGGTGAATACCCTGGAGTGGTCCAAGGGCCCCAAAAAGGGCAGATGGATTTCAAAAATATTCAAAAATCCCCCCCCCCCCCACCTATTTTTTGCCCATGATTACTTCCTCTGCACTGCAGGGGCAGGTGATCATTCCTGCAAGCCAGACACATCAGGCATACAAGGTTGTCAGGGCTGGATTACTTGTATTTTTTAGGTGCTTGGTATCTAGGAGGTTAATTATCATGAAATAAAAATATTTTTAAATGTCTGATAATAGCTTAATTGTGCGGCAGCGTTAAGTTTGATTCCTCCACCGGCTCAGTTTTATTTTACAATGAGCATACCGTTCAAGTACATCCTGAGATATGCCTTGTGCTTAAGGTGGGCAATCAGAGAGAGGTGGGAACTTGCTCATAATTTCATTTTGGGTTAGCTTTAAAGGGAAAACATGGAGATTACAAACATTGTATCATTTTAAAACTGTAAGTAAAAATAGGGCTCCTGTCAATTGAATGTAAACAATAGGAAACTTGCACTGCAGTTTGTATTGTACCCGTCAGCCAGTCTTTCTGACCTATCTAACAAGCTGTTCTTCCTGTATTCTGCATATTCTTATTCACCATGGCATATTGCTTTAGAATGAAAACTATGTAGACAAATCCCCATGGAGTCATTATTACTTATTGAAAATCATCACTTTCAAAAATTAGCTAACAGCGCCTGCTTGGGCGCATAACAAAAAATACCTTCAGTGTTAAGAAATGACATTTTTAATATAACACAGTTGAGTAATAGCTGACCTAACCCAAACCTGGGCATTGCATGGCTCTTTGGCTGTCCCTGTCCAGCCTGCTTCAGTAGCCATTACATTTGTGTCCTGGGCAAAAAAACTGTGCCAAATGTAAAAGGGGGCAATTTGTGGGCAGCAGTGTTGTGACCAACTGGGATGGCTAGCATTCTGTAGATACTGCTCCTGAGAAAATAAAATAAAGCCATAAAATTAATAATGAGCAGAATTGAGTTCAGCCTATGGTTTGGCCATCCACAACATTCCGGTTTTCTCATGCGGCCCCTTTGGGAAATGAATTGCTCACCCCTGGCCTAACCTATAGTTTCAAAATTAGTTATACCATATTTGGAATCTCAGCTCTGTTACTTTCTAAGCCATTTCTCAGATGGTGTGGGAAACCGATAGCACATCAGACTAATTAATACTGAGGAGGAAGGTGATCAGTGTTGCTATGGTGATCACTGGACAGCTGAGTGGGCTGGAGACGATGAGTACCATTTAATTATGGATGGGAGGGACAGATGACTATTATTATTCAGTTTTCTTGGCCACCACATGGCATTTCCTGGGATGTAAAAACCCTGCCTGACCAAAGAGCCGTATTTTCATCCATGTCCCTCTCTCTGGTTTTTTTTTTACCAAAAAAGAAAATGGGGAACCAAATAAAATATTTATAATACATTTTTTGGGGGTATGGTTATTGTATTTTTTTCTAGGGTAATTCCAGTTGTACAGTTCTAGTCTCACACAGATTACATGGTAGATGCATGTGGATGTTACCATAATATAGTAGAATTTCATTACAGAAAATGTAAGCACACATTTTTACATGCACCTTTGTACAATACAAAAAAAGTTATAAATATAAATCATGATAACATATGAGACTATTTATCTGTGTCCCTCTCAGTATTTTAACATGACTATTTTATCTCTAGGAGGAATTTAAAGAGATGATTGAAGATGCTGGCTTCTTCAAGGTGAAATATCACAACCTGACATCTGGTGTTGTTGCAGTACATTCTGGCTTCAAACTGTAATGGTATAGTCATATGCTAAATAAAATTAATTGCACACATTATGACAATACCTTCGAGCAAATCGCATAAGTTGGAAGATATATACACTGTATATGTTAAATAAAATTATTTTTATAAACTTCCAGTCCCAGAGCTTACTCTCAGCTTCTATTATCATTCCACTGGTGTCAATGGATGGGGCAACATTTACATCCATCCACAAATTGTGTAAATAGGGAGACTAACAAATTAGAACTTTAGTACACGTGATCACATAAGGTGTCTTCACTCCGTTGATAGAGACGATCACTTCATTGTGCAGAACAGCCAACACACACACACACCCCATTGGCAGCAGCCATAAACATAAGAAATTATGACCAATTTAGCTGTTGGTCCCACTTTTAATCTGGTATTTTAGTAGTACTTATTGTGTATTCTAAATGGTTTCAGATTTTGACAAGATTACATTTGCTATTAACATAGAGATAGATGCTATCGGATTTGCAGAAAAGTCAGGGACACGCACACACTTCTGATGGTAACAAATGTACTCCAAAACATTGTATCATGCATTTAAATAAACATCTATATATTTTTTTTTTTTTTTTTTAAGAAAACTACCCTTAAAGTATCAAAGGAAGCTCAATGTTTAATCCTCCATCTTTAGTGTAGATTCTTCCATAGAGTAAGAGTTTTCTACATTAAGTGGAAAGTAAAGATAAACAAAACCTGTTGCAGTTCAGACATCCATAAAGATCACTGTCCATTGGTTACCCGTAGCTTGTCAGGGCAGAGTATCCTTTGGTAACTCCAGTTCATAGAACTTTATATACCATTTTCATTAAATAAAAAAAAAAAAACACATTTAAGTAATTTTTACACTTTATGCAATCAGTTTTACAAGAATTTTCTGATCAAGCTTTAAATATGTGCAAGCATAGAAATAAACAAACTGTTTTTAGATAATTTTTTCTCCTTTTTACACATTCTGGCTAGGTAACAAAAATTCAAAACGCCATCATTCCTTAAAAAGGTTACAACCCCCATAATTTTTTTTTACTGGCATAGGAGATTTATGGATTTAGTCATCACCTTTACTCATTTTGCTATAAAACAATGTTTATTTTGACATTAGATTTAGTTTTTTAAATTTTCTACCAAAATTGGTCATATTCAATTTGGTAATTAGAAACTGAGGGCAGTGTTAAACATCGTAAATGCGTAGTTGACAGCATAAAGTAGAAAAGAATGCCAATATTAAAAAGAAACATTTATTAAATGTTTAGAGAAAAAAAAAAAAGGAACCATAGAAAATAAATACAAATTTTAAGTTTGTTTTTGCAAGATCTTTTTATAACCATTATGAAAACAAGTAAGCACAACAGGGTTCCAGTCCCATTAGCATAAATTAGGACACATGAAAAAAAAAAAGGGTGTTCCCTCAGGAAGAGTCTCTGGTCTGATTCATTTTGCAAAGTCCATGGATTTGTATTCCTTGGTCTATCCAGATTTGAATAAGAGGATGGCCACCTGACCCAGATAGAAATATATGAAGTGCTTTGTTTCATGCGTTACATAGCTCCCGAAATTTCTACCCACAATACAATGCCAGGTAGGGTTGTACTTCTTGTCAAATTCCTGAAAAAGAAATAGATTGGGGGGTTACTTAAATGAATTTCTTTTATAAAACAGAAAATGACAGCTGTGAAACATGACAATGCCACTGCAGTCCCTGGAGACTAGTAATGTGCATGCTTACCTTTTTTATGTAGGCAGCTATATCTTTCTCAATGTTGAATTTTTCCAAGGCCTGGGTAGCACACTCCACAGCATCCTGCTGCATCTCCTCTGACATATCTGCATTCTTGATGACTGCTTTCCTCTCAGACATGATGATCTGTGGGCAGGAGGACAAAGCATATCTGAGTGCCCCATAATGTAGTATGCACAGCCAACAACGCCAATACATTACATGAGAAGCCAACCCAGCCTACAGGAGTTGTTATACTTCATGGATCACACACCCTCTGTGTATACAATGTGTTTTTTTAGTTTCCACATGAGGAATAGTAAATCATCCCATTCCTGTAACTCGGATGTGAAAAGCACATGCCCTCATCGCCAGCCGGTCCTCTCATAATCACGCTACATAGCACACCATTCTACCAAATGCAACCAATCCCTAAACTACACCCACTAAACATCACAAACCCCCTATTCCTGCAGTATGCGGACATGGGCAACAAGCAGTATTCATTTATCTATATCACATGCTGCAGTCTGATACACACCTGAAGCCTACCCCCTTAACTGCATCTACAGCGTTGTTCAACGCAAATGCGCTGCCACAGTATTGTTCATAAATAAACCTAACGTCATATCGCAAACCAGCACCTCCATCCTATCCTCATAATACGCCTCGTAATTCTCTAATCACTATCAATAACCCCACACAGATCTCCATACTTACAGTGTCTGTCGCCGGTCCTACAGGCTCTGGGTTCTATTCCACACTGCTGTTTGGCGCGCGAGGTGCCTCCTATTACTTAACGCCCTGCTGTCCCACGCTGCATCTGATTGGTCGTTGGACCTCCCACTCGCTATATCATTGGACACAAACCTTGGCTTCTTGAGGCTATTGCCTCTGCACTTTGTTTCATACCACAATGCACCACGGCGGAGGCGTCTGTCTCCTTAGAAACAAACGCTCCGAGCCTCTGGCAGTGTCGCTATAGTAACGGGAGCCTCGCCTGCTGATAATACGCATGCGCATTGTTACCTGGCAGCTCCTTGATGTAAACATGTGAAATAGGAGTCCTGGTCACTAGTATTTGGGAATATTATTAGTAAAACTCAATCAAAGAGTTTTCTGGGAGAATCTCCTGCTGTTCATACCTCTATCTCTATAAATATATATATATATATTGGTTATTTTTCCATTTCATCCTATATCTCTATAATAAGAGGAAATGTTGGTTTGGAAGTGTTTAGGAAAATAGAATCCTGGTTTAATATTGTCTTGACAGAGGTTCTACAAGAAATATATTCCACAAGGGTTCTCTCTGTGGAAAGCTTTGTGGAAGCGGTCAGTCATAAAGATTATGCAATGTGTTAAAACTGTTTTTGCCTTGTGAGTATACCATGTATGGCGCTACAGAATATGTTGGCACATTATAAATAAAGGATAATAATAGTCCTGGGTAATGGTGTTAAGGTAATTGGCCCTTTTTTTAGTGTGATTTAAGAGCACAGGGAGGTTTCAGAGGGCACAGCTTTAGAGTTGCCAATTGTTAATCTAACCCCTACATCAATATATAAATAAAATGGTCACATACACAATCTGGTCACATTAATCTCTCTTTTGGTTTCTCGTTCCTTACACTTTTTATTTCCAGTGGGAACCTGGGTGTAGTGTCTATATCAATGTAAGGTAGCACAAAACAGAAATGATATGTTGTAAACGTGTGTAACCATAGAGCTGACTCCACCAGCCTAGTTTAGAGATTTAAAGGATAAGAGGATGTGACAACAATGTAAAAACTTTGAATGAAAATGTATTTTTACTATGTTAAAATGTCATAATTGTTTAGTGAATGAAGTTCCTGCCCATCGCACCTCACGAGATGTTGATACTTAATGCAGGGTGTTCATACATGCACAGACACCCCAAATTGCAAAGCATGCATGCCACACCCCAAACATATCACACCCAAACCATCAGTGTATAACCTGTCATACAACTGGCCCACCCTAAAATGACATCACCCTTTATTGGTGCACTAAGACCCTCAACTTTGATGCTTGTACACTCTAATAATCCCACATGAATCCCAAATATCTCTCAAGCAGACAGCATTGAGTTTAAATTGTTGTGTAGGAACACGTTAAGGAGTGTGTGTGAAGTGTGCGGTATTTGCAATTACATTTGAAAATGCAAACACTGTACACATACTTTGGGGTGGTTTCACTAAGATTTACAGTTTTCCACAGCCTTCACCAATCACTGAAGTCTTTATCAAGCTGCTTGACAGGCCCTGTAAAGCTTAGTGAATTTGGGGTTTGTGTTCAAATAAAGCTATTCCCTCATGACCGTATTGATGATTGAAATTTTGATGGACTACATTCCCAATTCATGATTTTTTTATGCACATTCCTTGCTATATACTAAATTGCCCAGGTTATATTTTTGTTTTAAGGGTTTAAACATTACTTGTTTCTCTGGAAAAATAGAAACTCAAAATTTGTGGACAGGAGGAGCACGTATCCATAACCAAAATAGCCCTTAAAACCAACAAAAATATTAAATGAGGGGAAATAAGAGAATATTACTTAAAAAAATGTCAAGAGTGCCCCCCCCCCCCAAAAAAGGTAAAATTAGATAGATAGATAGATAGACAGACTGACCGACCATATTGCAGTATATAGTGATACATTTTTTATTGGACAAACATTCAGCAAGGGTTCCCTGGTGGTCCAGTTGTTAGGATTCGGTGCTTTCACAGCTGCGACCTGGGTTTGATTCCAGTCAAGAGGTCACACCACCCTGAAGCCGTGCAGGGTTGTGGCTGGTCAGTACTTGGATGGGTGACCACCTAGGAATACTGGGAGCTGTATGCTGTGGCCTGCTGGAGCAGGAACTGGCAACCCACTCCAGTATTTCTGCCATGAATTCCAAGTGGATCAGCATGGTTTGTTACAGTCCATGAGTTCATGTAGAGTCGGACACGACTGAGTAATTTGAACACACACACACCTGTTCAGCAAGAAATTGCCTGTTATTTCAGCAATTGATTATTTGTCAGTCCTTGGATTTAGTATCTATGACCTTGGATTTAGTATCTATGTGTGTTTATGTACAAAGTCACCGGGAGAGAGAGACACATTTAGTTTTTGTGACACGTTTATAGTATTCATTAGAGATGGTGCAATTAGCTATTCAATAAACCTTTTTCCAAACCTTCAAGTGGCAAGCTACTATTTGTCACCTTACCCCATTATTATCTGGTGCGGAGGCACATCCTATTTCCTTGCCTAAATTTTGCAGATCTGCATATTTATAAATATAATAGAAACATTAAAATCCTGAGCACAGAAGAGCTGTAATGTGAAGAAGTGGGAGAGAACAAGAGGCAGTGTGTGGGCTTGACAGGAGCAGCTCTTGTGCGTGGTACTCCAGCGTGGATGAGAATGGGGGCGGTAGATGTATACAGAGCCTCCAGTGAGTCACTGCAACATCTAACGCCATGCAGGTTATGTAAGAAGGGGCTGCAACACAGATTATTTGTATTTTTTAGTGCAATTCACAGCCTCTGATAAAGATAAAAGATTAGAGCTGACATTGTTACACATTATTTATTGGATATATTTAGGACTAGCGAATTGCCCGTCAAAAAATGACGTGCATGAAATCGTAAGCCAGGTAATGCTGTTTTAGCCATTTTTTACCATGAGGACCTCCAGCTCTCATTGCACGGCTGTTGTTTTTTTTGTTTTTTTGTTATTACAGGGGCTTTTTTGAGTATATGTATTCTTGTATGCCAATGAAATAATGAATAAATAAATTAATATACTTTACCTATTTCTAAGTAATATATGCAGGAAGCATTGTGCTGAAGAGCTGACAATCTGTTTCTATGTTCCTGCAGCATCCAATGTAGGTTTGCATGATTCTGGAGCTGAGGTGTAAGTGTCAGCAATGTGTGCAGTGTTTAGTGTAAATCTGCTGCGTGCGCGAGGTAAAGCCGTTAGTGTAGCTGTGTACTTCCGCAGTATGTAAGTTAGTGTTGTGAAATGGCGCGAATGTCTTACGCTGATGTGTACAATTTTCCGTCCTTACTAAAAGTGTATCTTTACCTCCTACGGCTTTTTAGATAATCCGTATGTGCTTGGTGGTGTTTTGCGGCTTTAGGGTCGTGTAGTCTTGTTTTTTCGGCCGCCATTTTCTCTCTCTTAGGGGATTTTCTTGTGTGTAAACTTGTAAATTTGGACATAAATTGAGGTGTAACTTCGCTTGAAGAGGTCCTGGGTGCCCCCCCCCCCCCCCCCCCCCCTGCTGTGGGTAAGCTTTTTATATATTTTTTGTGTGTATTTATTGTGTTTTTAATGTTTTCAGGTGAGCGCGGTTCAGCCGCTAAGGTCGTATTTTTGCAAGGTCGTAATGTTTTTTTTTCTAAGTCCTGCTTCTCGTATTTTTGTCTGCTAAGTCTGTAAATTTTGCGTTCTAAGTCCTGCGGTTCGTATTTTTGTGTAAGTCCGTATTTTGGTAAAGTGCCTCTTGTGTGGGTGTTTGTAACTGCGTGTGAGGCGACGTAGAGCCTTCACCTCCGCAAATTTGCGGACCCAACTGCGTCCCTCGCTTCGCAATTCTTGCAAGCTCGCTTTGCGAGCTCGCAAAGCGTGACGACGATTTGTAGTTTGACAACTATTATATGTGACTCCAATCCTGATCCTCAGTAATAACCAGCATATATCTGCTTAATAATTGCAGTCATTGCAATGGTGTTACTGTTGATTTACACACTTGTATTTTAGCAGGAATATCCTTAACCTTGCCCTTGTGAGGGTACTTAAGGTTTCAAATCCTAGTATTATGACTCATATTATTACTGAAGATGAGTGGGTTTACAACGCAAACCCATACTTATGCACACTTATTCACAGTAATAGGCAAGTGCAAAGGATGACTATGTAGTGCCGCTCAGTCTAATTACAATAATGCTTACTAATTTTATAATTTTATGTTCAGTATTAATCATGTTAACTTTCACTCATTTCCACAAGCTTCAATGAAATCTCACTCAGATTACATATTTTAGATAGTAGTTTTCAATTGTACATATATCACACATTACACATTAAGGAAAATATAAGCGAGATGTGAGGGACAGGAATCATTCTCTATATCCGTGACAAGCATCATATTTCACTTGAAGGACCTCATGTGCGGCTTCTGCTTCCTTAAAAGAGCCTCACAGTGCTTTATTTTACTCAAATTGCTGTAGAAAAATAGAGATATAGATAATGAGAAGTAGTTAGGGGTACAATTGGGTATCTGCTAGTTTTAGATCACATATATAGTTGTGAGCGTACGAGTTGTTGCTAACGCTGCGGGCTCGCTACGCGAGCCGCGGCCCTCGCGAAGCGAGGGCAGTGGCCGAGGGTCTCAGTTGCTGGCATGGAGCGCCAAAGGCGCTCCTTGCCAGCAACTGAGGACCCTCACGAAGCGAGGGGCCTCAGTTGTTGGCATGGAGCGCCGAAGGCGCTCCTTGCCAGCAACTGAGGACCCTCGCGTAGGCGCTCCATGCCAGCAACTGCGACCCTCGCAAACTTTACCTCACAAACCAAACAGCACGACACACACATTACGACACTCGCAAACAACATACGACACACGTTCACACACATTACGGCCTCACAACACTCGGACGCAACTCGCGAACATTACAAAATGTAAAACACAATACATACACACAGCACATACATAAAAAACTTACCTACACCAAGAGGGAGCACCCAGGACCTCAAAAATACAACTTACACCTCGATTTTACTCGAAATAAAACAGTTTAGAGACTAAAAAAAAATCGAAGCGAGAGAAAAAATGGCCGCCCAACAAAACGAAAACAAAGCTACAGCACTCTAAACTCGCAAAACACCACAAGAAACTCGCAAAACACCACAAAACACCTACGGATATTCCGATACAGACGTATACCACACATTACTCGCCATTTTACGCCAATGCGGAAGTACACGACTACGCTAACGGTTTGGGCTCGCGCACGCACAGTGTTACACTGCACACATTCAGCACGCTTACACAGCAGATCCACACCACTAATGCTCCAGCAACATCAAAACACATTCACAGCTCTTCCACACAATGCTTTAAAATAGGTAAAGTATATTCATTTATTAATGTATTATATATTTCATTATTACACACTAAACAGCATTAGCTACCTTACAATTTCATTGCCGTCATTTTTTGACGGGCAATTCGCTAGTATATATATAATGGACTGTGTATTGTTGAAGAGGTGCATGTTAATCCACTCCAGACAACAGGCATGGCCTGCATGGGAAGCTCCTAGGAGCCACCTGTTGTTTACCACTTTTTTTTTTTTTTTAAATACCTGAGGCTTGCTCAGTAAAAAGTACATCAATCATTTTATGATTCATGGTGCTTGCGCTCCTGTGAAGCCTTTGACCCCACGCCTTCAGGACCCCTTTATCTTCCAGGGAATCCAGAAGATTTTAGTACTCTCCACCGCTCCCCACCCAAGGAATGGGGAGGTCTTTCAACCATCTTCTGGATGAAGCCCTCAGATGTGGACAGGATCTTCACTAAGTGGACAGATGCCACCAGTCCACCCTTGTTCAAACTTCTGGGAGAGCAGCTCCCACCAACTCCACCCACGTCCTTCTAAGGGGTCCTTGGCAAAAAGGTAATTCCTCAACGACATCAGGAAACCCTCAGTCTTCACTGTTGTGAAGAAACCACGCACACCAAAACCATAACCATGCTCATATCATCTAAAAAGCCCTGTGCTGTCAAAAAACAGAAAGTGATGTGTGCCAGAGTTAGTTGAGGCATCTGCCACCTACCTCATCTGGCTTAGTGCAAAGCCAGAGAGACTTCTCTCACAAATCCCTCTGGCTAAGTGCTTGGGGTGCACTGTGAATTGCTCTCCTAACCCATAGGCTGGGGGCAACATCAAAAATACAGGACCCCGACAAACTAAAAGGTGGCCAGGGGTCCCAAAAGCGCTAAAATGTATTAAAATAGAGGTTAGGTTAAGGGTCAGGGTCCAATCCCTCAATATCCCCCCGGGCATTAATACAAATTGACCTTATGGTCAAAGGACCAAGTTTTTCCTTGTTCCCACATCCCGGTGAAGCTCTCCTTCTAGGCCCCACAGACAGGTACTGCACAATCTTAGCCAAAACGCTGAGAAGCCTGTTGCTCACCGCAGCTCGATATCAAGAGCAGTCAGCCTTTCAGAAGGTGATTTGCTTAATGTAATTTAAGGTATCAAGTACCCTTTTGTCATGACTGATTTTGTGACTCTGAGGAACCCCAAAAGTAACCCGGCTATTTTGGACATCTGGTCAAGGTTATCAAAATGGACATGATACTTGTTGTAAGGACTGTGACGTGTTGTTTCTGTATGTAGTGTGGGCCACAATAATGAATGTGTGATTGCTATATTGTGTATGTGCACTGTGTTAATATTATTTTACCTGTGAATTAACAGAGATCTGTCATATTGTGTTAGTGGGCAAGCAAAGGGTTAAACCCAAGGTTTCTGCAAGAAATTTATATGGCCCCTCTTAGTGGCCAGGTGTCCACTCTCTGGTCATAAAGTCATACATTTCATGTAACAGCAAAATACAGGTCAGGGATATGAAGTCACCTGGACAGATAACCCCCAAGCTCTGGTGTATCTGGGATGGGAAGGGGGTTTATGGCCAAGTGACGGGAAGAGGAGGTCACACTAAGAATTCAGACCCCCTCTTACAGGGACGGGAATTAGGAAGGGGTGTGGGGAAATATTTTTGTGTTTGTGTATGAATAATAAAGTTGCCAGTCTGCTCTGCACTAAGAAACGGTGTGATCTGAATTACCTGCTTCTCCATGAATGATGTCCTGATCTGAATTGCTGGGTGCTGAGATGAATGCAAAGTCACAACCTGCCAGTATAATCTAAAGGCAGGAGAATTAAGGGTGTACTGAGCCCGTTGCCTCTGGGTCATAACACCCTTCTGGATCGCTACCTTGTGGTGACTGGGCTTGTGTACCTCAATTAAACTGTGAACTATACCATGTAGGGTCACCCAAGATGAGCAAGTCATAGCAGAGGTCAGACAAATCGAGGTCCACTGGAGAAGGCAACCCACTCCAGTATCTTTGCCAAAAAAACATATAGATAAGCACCACCAACAACATAGACAGATGTACCTGGGAGCTACAATCCATATGGTCACTGAGAGTCAAACACGACTAAAGGACTGGACAACAAAACAAGGTATCAAATGAAAGCAGTTCATTTTAATGTTTAGGTTGACTTTCTTATATGCAATTAAACTAAACTTGTACATAACAAAACATTTTAAAAATGCTTAAAATCTTAATCAAATGAAAATGTGTATTTTCCAATGTATCATATATAAGTGGATACATAAAGTTGCACAGACTTTTTATACATTTGTCATCCTGTTTATCAATTAGATAATATCACATCCACCCCAGCCATCTGAAAAAATCACTAATATTATATTCACATCTCATGAATGATTTCATACCAGAATCGATCCTTATGAGCATCTCTTCAATCTCCTCAGATATCCCACAACTTACCGTATGTCTCCTTATATACTCTCAAGTCACCATCTCCCTTAAACTTAGCCTCTTCAAATCACAATTACATCCTCTTTTTATCAAATCAACTGCTTCAATACTAATTTAGGAATACTGACTTATTCTTGGAATGCTAAACAAAATCCTTTTGGTTGAAGTTTTTGGCATGTGCCGTAGGCTTATGATTCCTGGTCTGTATATAACAAGATATTTTTTTTTTTATATTCAGGTTATTTGGAGCTCACTTTATTTGACTTTCTGATAACATATTTAATTTGACATCTTATTTGTTTAATAATTTTGCATGACATTGTCTCCTTTATAAAAAAAATTCTAGATGTTGGTGCAATATCTTTGAGATATTTTATTTACCTCATCTCTTTAAGCTTTCCGATGCTCACTTATTTGACCTATGTTCTTATAGCTGACCCCTCTCCAGCACACCATGATTCTTCCACAGCATGATATCTGTATACAATTTCTATTATTAAATTAAATTTCCAATTGTGTCACTCTCTGGATAACCTAATTGAGCCTATAATTGGGACTGGGAATACAATTAGGAAGTCACTGTAATACATCCAACAGAAAGAAGGATTGTATTCATAGCAGTGTCTTTCTAAAGATTTACATAGAGACATACATATAAATATGACAAAATAGGAATTACACTGTGCTGGTACTGTCACCAGCCAGGTTCTCTAGAACCAGACTGTAGTCACATCAAGGAGAAACAGCTCTTGCAAGGGACACGGAGAAACCTGTAACTATCAGGCATCTTCCTGTTCCTTTGGAACACATTGACTTATTTATGGTTTCTGAAACCAAGTACCCACATGATACTTGTCTCTAATGTTGACTTCTGATCCTGCAGATTAACTGCCAATTTACAATCTCTCCTTTCAGGTAAATATGCTCATTCTTCCTCTTCATCAGAGATGATCTTTGTCTTGCTTTTAGCATAATACACACAAAAGGTTGTAGCAGACAGCATTATGCATATAGGCAAATATAGAGTGGAACATACATTTTACTATTAAATAATTAAATATGAACTACAGGTCCAAATAGATTGCCTTTTTTTCAAGGTTTGTCTCCGGGCCCCAATGCATTTAATATACATTGTACAGTACAGTATATGTGTGGAACAGTATTTTCCAACAATTTAATGTAGTGGCACACTATGACCTTGTGTAAAGATATACCACAAGCACGCTGTTCCCCTTCGTCTTTATTTTTTCTGACTCCCTTTCCTTTGCTTACTCCCTTAGTCTTCTTTCAGTCTTTTTTAATCTTTAAAAGCAACTAATGTATAATATTATACATGTGTACTCAGCAAAGGCAGATCAAAATGTGGTGGTCTCCACTATGTATATGCCAGAATTAGCTGCTCTAGTGTATTTGTCCACAGCACTTCCACTGGATGGATATACCAATAAACTAACCCATTATATAGTACAAAATACATGTTTTCCAACCTCCCGCTTCAATTCCCAAATGCTTTAGAATTTGTATTTCCTGTGAAGTTTTTCCTTCAATACCTTTATTAAATCCTTTATATGTTGTCTGTCATAACATATGGTTGACCCCGGTTCTAGGGGACCATATTCTGGCATATAAACTATTAATGCTTTTTAGTATTTACTTATATATATATATAGTTTCTTTTTCTCTACAGATCAACTCCCTTTAACCTGCTTTTATTCTAACCACAACTCACAAACATTGCTTTACTCATACAACATATCCAGAAATATTCAACTTGTGTATACTGGCAAACATCTCATTGTTATCACATTTAAAACCATACAGACCCATGTTTTGTTTCTCACATAGTGGCCACATTTTTATTCATTGGGTATCAGAGTCTACCAAAATATTATTTCCCTCCGGTGTGCTATTTGCTCTAGAACCAGCCCTTCCATAAACATTACTACAGTGATTCTTCGCTTGTCTGTATATATAGGTTTTCTGAACTTACGGGAGCCAGCATTCTGATTAGACTCAGACCATTGTGTTTAAATTGCCTCAAAGTACTAATAGATGATTTTGTGTAAGAGAAACCAGCCTGTGAAATATGCTTATTTCTCAGTTTATCTATTTGTCATATTTTTATTTCCCTGGGAAAAAAAGTGTTTGCATTTAAAACTAATTTTTCAATACTTTTGCATATCCTTTCTCTAGTTCTGAAGAAAGCACACAAATGGGGTAATTTAAAAGCAAGGAACAACATGAAAATTTGACAATACTGTAGATGCTATTATACAGCTGATCCCATACAGTATATGTGTGCTGTTATAAACATTTTCGTTTCATTGCCTACTTTGCTTGTCTGTATAGGGAAATTGGTAGAATGGTATACACATTTTTTAACTAATTAAGAGTACTTGGATATATATTTCTAAACGTTGGTGTGTTGAAAAAAGTGAGCTAATAAAAAATGATTTCCAAGGATAAAAACACCTGCACAGACTTGTTTAATATTCAACTTATTTCAAGATTTTCTTTTTTCTACGTTGGGTATAATTTTGCTGTTGTGTCAATGGTTAACAAACTAATTTTATACTTAGAAATAAACAGCTAGAAGGAAAAACAACATGTAATTTGTATGGCTATAATACAGAAAAAAGAATGTTAAAACTGATTTGACAGATAGATCCTAAACTGTCTTAGCATTAGAAGGTTTAAGTGGTAAAACTACTACAAAGTGTTTGCAAAAAGTACATACCAACATTGATCAATACTAGCGACTTGCCCGTCAAACAATGACAGCAATAGAATTGTAAAGCAGGTAATGCTGTTTGGTACACAAAGTCAGTATTTTGGTTGTGTGACTACCTTCAGCGTTTATTGCGAGCCTCTTGGTTGATGTATGTTTGGTTATGAGAGCTCCTTTGGCGCTCATTGTAAGGTTTGCGCTGATGCGGTTTTGGCTCGCATTGTGAGCCTCTCCCCTGGTGAAGTTGTGGTTGTTTAAACACCATTGGCGCTCCTTGCAAGGTGCGCGCTGATCTCCTTTAGAGTTTATTGTGATTCTGTAATTTTTTTATTTTGTTTTTTCTGTTTATGTATTTTTAATGTTAATTAATTAATTAGTAAAGTTATCAATTAATATACTGTACATATTTGTAATTAATATATGCAGGAAGCAATATGCTGAAGAGGCAACAATCTGTTTTGATGTTCCTGCAGTATACAATGTAGATTTGCACTGTTGGTGAGCTGAGGTGTAAGTGTCAGCAATGTTTGCAGTGTGTAGTGTAAATAGGCTGTGTGCGCGAGGGGAAACCGTTTGTTTAGCGGTGTATTTCCGCATTTTGTAATGTTAATGTTATTAGTTTGCAGTCTGTGTTGTAAAATTGCTGCGATTGTGTATGTGTTAGGCGGGTGTGGAGCATTTAGCGTGCTTCCTAATAATGTATTTAAAAGGTTGCACGGGTCTGTGTAAAAGGCGTATGTGCTTGGCAGTGTTTTGCGTGCTTAGGGGTCATGTAGCCTCGTTTTCGTTTTTTTCGGCGGCAATTTTTTCTGTCGCTTAGGGGATTTTCGAGTGGCGAAAATCTTTACATTTTATTTAAGTTGGCGTGTAACCTCATTCCCAGATGTCCTGGCTTCCCCTCCCTCCCTTGCTGTGTGTGTATTTTTGTTTTTATTTTGTATTTAGTTTATTTTTCGATGTGCATGTTGTGGCCGTTAAGTTTGTATTTTTTGCGGCTCGTATTGGTGTTGACCATTAACGTGCTTCCTAATAGTGTATTTATTAGGTCGTACGGGTCTGTGTAAAAGGCATATGTGCTTGGCAGTGTTTTGCATGCTTAGGGGTCGTGTAGCCTTGTTTTCGTTTTTTTTCGACTGACATTTTTTCTCTTGCTTAGGGGATTTTCGCGCCCGCAATTTTAACGTTGCATTACCAATGTTTTTTGTCAAGGCCGCGCTGCTGAGAACTATATATGTGATAGCAAAAACAAATAGAGCAACACAGCACACACACTTAGTCACTGATCATATA
Source organism: Discoglossus pictus (assembly GCA_027410445.1). NCBI lineage: Eukaryota > Metazoa > Chordata > Amphibia > Anura > Alytidae > Discoglossus > Discoglossus pictus. The sequence continues at coordinate 417,431,822 of CM050163.1, read as the reverse complement.
ACACAAGCAGATACAAACAACTGTTGCCTAGCACAATACACAAGCTGACAAAATAACCACAAAATAACCCTGGCTACCAGGGCCAGCACAACATAAAACCAGTCAATATAGTACCCATTTTTCTGGCACAACAACAAAACAGACAAGGACTGCTATAGAACATTTGTAAACAGAACCTTTGGGATTTTGACAGCTCTGTACAGAGCTTATAAAGACTGTGTTCTTACAATAAAAATTACAATCTATTATAAATAATTTGCCTTTATCTTGGGCCAGTACAGCAATCTGCAGCGCACAGAAAGTAATGTTAAAACTGGCTGCATGCACCCTCTGCAGTCAGGTATGGAACTGCAGGTTGTTTTTTATGATTGTTAAGGGTGTGCTTTCCCAAATCCTTTATATCAAATTGATCCATAGATATGGGGCCAATCCTTATTTTTTTATAGAAAGGTAATCACCTTATTTGTGATCTAACCATCTACAAATATTTTGGATTTTTTTTATTGACCCCTATTGAGTGTATAGGAATGTGCAAGGTGGGCCCCCAAATTATTTTGCACTAGGGCCCTTCATTCACTAGTTCCATCACAGTACATGAGATAACTGAGGTACAAAAGGACAAAACAAATATGTTGTTCCAAGATCCTCTTATTGAAACATTTAATAATACCTTGCACACCTAAAAAGGGCGCCCAGAGAGAGACAGAGGGTGCAGAGAGAGAGAGACAGCACAAAGAGAGACAGCACAGACAATTGAACATAACATAATACCATCATTTATGACGGGCAAGTTACTAGTATACTCATATTATGAAGCAAAAGATGATGTCTATCATTTGCTGTTAAAGACAACAACTGAGCTATATAAGAAGGTAATCAGTAGGATAAAACCTATGCACAGCTTGGTTGCTAAGTAACAGTTACCATAGTAAACTTGCTTGCATTTTTAGATATCTAGGTTACTGGCAGGTACAGTTAGATTCTCGGCTAATCCATTGCTATAAACTGATTGCAAGACTAGATTACTAGGCAACTGAATACCAACTTAACTAAAGGCAATGATGATATTACTGGCTACATGTGTATTGCTGCATAATATAGCATGCATGCTAAGCCTCCCTATCTCACTGATAGACTCCCTTTCATTCCCCTACATTTCCTACATACTGAACATGCAAACTAAAAAGGAGCATCTCCCTCCTAGCTGAAGATTTTAAGTGTAACTCTTTGTGCTAACTTAATTTTGACAAATAAACAAGCAAAGAGCTAAATATGTACAAATGTTGTCTATTTTCTCCCCTTTCACTTGCCACCTACCCAGTTGAAGAACTAGTGAATGGAGGGCTCCAGTGCAGTATTATATATATATACTAATGACGGGGCAATAAATGACGGGGCAATACAATTTGAAGCCATGGGAATGCTATTTGAGACATACTGGTAATTGAAAACATTTTGTACTGTGAGGGCCTTCGGCGCTCATTGTGAGCCTCAGGACCTTCGGCGCTTATTGCGAGGCTTGCGCTGAGCGCCTTCAGCCTCTCCTGTCGTGTACTTTTGGCGCTCCTTGCCAGCAACTGCCAACCTCGCAAAATTTACGTAGTTACGAAAGGAAAATACAAGACACGTTACCACCCATTACGACCTTGCAAAAATCGTCCGCAACCCGCGCACATCAAAACATGAAAAATACAACAAAAACACACAACAAATACATAAAAAGCTTACCTGTAGGAAGAGGGGGCATCCAGGACCTCAAAAACTTAAGTTACACCTCAATTTAACTGAAAATAAAAGAGTTTAGACACTGAAAAATTCTCTAAGCGAGAGAAAAAATGGCCGTTAAACAAAATGAAAACGAGGCTAAAGGACCCTAAACACGCAAAACACCACCAAACAGCTACAAATTTCCTGAAAAAGACATACGAGATTCGAAAACAAGGACGCAACCCGCACGACCCGAAAAACATTATAAACACAATAAATATACACAAGAAACACATACAAAGGTTACCCACAGCAAGGTGGTGCACCCAGAACCTCTGCAAGTAAAGTTACACCTCAATTTAAGTACAAATTTGGAAGTTTAGACACCCGAAAATCACCTAAGCGAGAGAAAAAATGGCAGCCAAACAAAACAAAAACGAGGCTAAAGGACCCTAAACACGCAAAACACCACCAAACGGCTACAGATATTCAGAAAAAGTCGAACGACATCCGAAACGAAGGACGCAAAATCAGCCACAGCCGCATACCACACATTAGCCACCATTTTAGAACAATAACTTATACAATGCGGAAGTACACAGCTATGCTAACGGATTGGCCTTGCGCACGCACACTATTACACTGCACACATTCATCACGCTTACACAGCAGCTCTACAGCACTAATGCAACAGCAACATCAAAACAGATTGCCAGCTCTTCAACAGAATGCTTCCTCCATATATTACTTGAAAATAGGTTAAGTATATTACTTTATTAATGTATTATTTATTTTAATATTATAGTATTATACAACAAACAGCATTAGCTCACTTACAATTTCATTGCCGTCATTTTTTGACAGGCAATTCGTTATTTATTTATAATTGATATATACAGCGAGCAATTGGCTGAAGAGCTAACAATCTGTTTGTATTTTACGTATGCATAGAATATACATTGAGTGTTAGTGCCCTGCTTATAAAGTGTAAATGAATGTTTGAAGTGTGCATTCTAAATCGACTGCGTGCGCGAGGTAAAGACGTTGGTTTTCTGTGTAAAGAGGCATTGTATAGTCGTAATGTTATTAATGTGGTATGCGTCTCCTGAGTATTTTCCGGCTTTTGTAATAGTGTATTTTGTAGGTCGTAGTGTGATGTGTAAAGTGCTACGCATTTGGCAGTGTTTTGCGTGGTCCGGGTCGTGCAGCCTTGTTTTCATTTTTTTCTGCGGCCATTTTTTTACTTCCTTAGGCGATTTTCAAGTGGCTAAAATTGTCTAAATCGCGTTAAATTTGCGTTCCAGCTCACTCACAGACGTCCTGGCTGTTGCCCCATGCTCTCTGTGATGTGTTTATAATTTTTTCGGGTGTATTTAGTGTGTTTTTACTGTTTTTTGGTTTGCGCGTCTCGGCCTCTAAGTTCATATTTTTACGACTTTTTTTTGTTTTTTATATGTGTTACGACTCATATTTGGTGTCGTAAGTTTTTTATTTCTAAGTCACGCCGTCATGATTGATCGGCTAAGTGCTGCGGGTTTTGTCCTGTGGTGTGTTGTGCCGTAGGAGTAAGTGCTGCGAGTTAAAGTTTGTGTGTGGGAGTTTTGTGGGTTTATTTGAAGCGCTGTAGGAGAAAATAGCTGCGAGTTAAGGTTTGTGTGGGAGTTTTGTATGGTGTTTTGAGGCTCCGTAGGGAAAGTGCTGCGAGTTAACAATGTGGGGTTGTATTGTTAGTGTTTTGAGGCGGCGTAGGACAAAGTGTTCCAAAGTCATGCGCCTTAAAGCCTCCACCTTTCGCAAATGCGGACCCTCCCAAAGCGGACCAAACTGCGTGCCTCGCTTCGCGAGGGACGCAGTTCTTGCGAGCACGCTTTGTGAGCTTGCAAAGCGTGACAACGATTCGTAGTTTGACAACAACTATTAAATGTATATATATATACTAGCAAATTGCCCGTCAAAAAATGACGGCAATGAAATTGTAAGTGAGCTAATGCTGCTTGGTGTATAATAATCAAATAAATAATACATTAATAAATTAATATACTTTACCTATTTTGAAGTAATATATGCAGGAAGCATTCTGTTGAAGAGCTGACAATCTGTTTTGATGATGCTGGAGCATTAGTGGTGTGGAGCTGCTGTGCAAGCGTGATGAATGTGTGCAGTGTAATAGTGTTTTTTCTCTCGCTTAGAGAATTTTTTAGTGTCTGAACTCTTTTATTTTGCGTTAAATTAAGGTGTAACTTTATTTTTTGAGGTCCTGGATGCCCCCTCTTGCTGTAGGTAAGCTTTTTATGTATTTGTTGTGTGTATTTATTGTGTTTAAAATGTTTTCATGTCCGCGGGTTGCGGACGATTTTTGCGAGGTCGTAATGGGTGGTAACGTGTCTCGTATGTTGTTTGCGTTACGACGTAAAGTTTGCGAGGGTCGCAGTTGCAAGCGTGAGCAACGGCTCGTATGCTCACAACTATATATGTGATATATATATATATATATAGTGTAGGGCCCATCTTGGATCCATGAACTCTTGAGTTCCCCCTGTGTCCCCTTACTTTCCATGCATCCCCCTCTTGAGGGCTTCCCTGAGGGTGCTTGTTCTTGCTGGGGCATGGAATCCAGAATGAGATCACACAGGTGAGGAATAATAGGAAGCCATCAAGAGAAGAATGTGGTGAGGTTGTGGGGGTACAGGGGGAGCATGTGCCACATGTGAGTGCGACTGCACCGATGGTAGCTCTGTCTGTGCACCTACCCATCATTTTTCTCCCCATTACACAATTCCCTGGTCTTCACATTCTCAGATTAGTATAAAACGTTTGGCCTAGGGCAGCTTGTTGTGTATATCATATAAAAATGTGCAACTTGATTTTAAACCTAAGCACACTTAGTAGAAATAACTACATGTTATTTAAAGTAGATAGACACAAAAATATTATTCTCTTGCAGATTTCACATGTTGCCTCGACACAACGTACCAGGACAATTGAACGAATTGTCTTCATGCCCACATTTTTTTCCCACAGCTGTTGTTGTGCACATGGCACAGATGCTTTATTTTTCTCTCACTGGCACTCTAATAGTTTGCTGTATCTCTCCACACGCCTGCATTAGACAAAAAGCAGACACATGAATGATTAATGATCATTACAGCAGGTTACATCTGAATTCATTGTAAGTGAAAGCTTCTCATTAACACATATATTATGATGCTATTATTAATAATATGTGGATCCCCACCCCCATCTCATGGGAGCTTTGGTACACTTTAATACAATGATAGTGTGCAAGCTATGGGATCTATTCTCCTCTATGGGAGTGATCATTTTACCTACCAGCATACACACTGGCACTTCTGTATTTTTCTCACTAAACTGGAACCTTCCCAAGAGGTGGGTGGAATACTCTAGAGAAAAAAACACTTTTAGCTTCATAATATAGGTGATGTTAATTAACTCTTGGCTTTACTTTAACCTGACGTGAAATCAAAATAAGAAACTAGTTCCTAAAATTAAACATCATCAAAATGTTTGTATGTCTATGTAACCTAATCTTATATACAGGCGGTAACAGACGGATTTGTATGTAGCTTGGATCCTTGAATAAGAATAACAATACTATAATGGCTCATATGTGATAATAATAACACATTGTAATACTGTAGTAATAATAATAATCCTGTACTGTAATAATATGGTTCCATGGTGGTCCAGTGGTTAGGATTTGTTGCTTTAACCTCTACAACCTAGATTCGATTCCATTCAGGGGACCAATAGATTACACCACCTGAACCCAAGCAGGGCTGGGCGTTGTCAGTACGTGGATGGGTGACAACCTTGGAATATCAGGAGCTGTATGCTGTGGCCCACTGGAGAAGGAACTGACAATTCACTCCAGTATTTCTACCATTATCAGAGAACTGTCTTGGGTCACCAGATTGATGGCAACATTCCTTCTGTGCTCATGCAACACTATAGAAGTTATTGGATTAGTAAGAGGAATTATGTTAAAATCTGTCCTTAACTCTTAGAATTAGAAAAAGTGAAGAAGGGTAAAACATTCAACATGGGGAAAATTAACAATTTTCTATGTAAAATGTCCCACTAAAGACTTTTTTTTCCAATGGTTGTTCATACTGTTTGTACTGAAATTGTCATATTGCTGGCAAGTTACATTAAAGGGGCATTCAAAGCATTTTTTCTTTGTTGTATCTGGGCTTTCTTTTCTCAAATGGTACTCTCAAAGCAAATAAAAATAAAATGTTTAAAATGTTTAGCTGATCTGGAGGGTGTGTCACTGTCAGCCAATGAGCAGTAATATAGCTGTACGTCTGCCAATGAAATCAACAGCTGTAAATATGCTCTGTGCACTTCTGTTAGTTTCAGTGAACTTTAAACAGGTTTCATTTAATACTAGCGACTTGCCCGGCAAAAATGACGGCAACAAAAATTGAAGCCTCGCAATGCTGTTGTTTGCCACACAATGTGAGGCTCTCCTCCCCTCTAACTTGCAGGCCTCGTGATGAGTGCTTTTGGCACTCATGGCGGGCTTTGCAATGAGCGCCTTTGGCACTTATTTCAAGCCTCTCCCCCCATCTACTTTAAAGGGCTTGCAATGAGCTTCTGGTGTGCTCATCGCAGGCCTTACAATGAGCACCTTTGGCTCTCATTGCGAGCCTCTCCCCCCCCTCTACTTTACGGGCCTGGCAATGAGCAACTCCGGGCCTCGCGATGAGCACCTTCGCAATTACGACAACTATATATATGATTTGTTCATGCAAAAACAACTTTGGCAATGCTTAAAGAGTGCTCTGTTAAACAGACGGAAAAAAAGAACCGTGTCTCATGTTTGTTTAACTTTTAATGAGTGTTTAAGGAGCATATGGCAGTTGTAAAATCCACGCAATTAAGTTATAGGAAAATGTTTTAAGGGACATGGAATACAACTGTTTTTGTTAAGCATTTAAAAGAACATGTTTTAAACATCACAAAAGGTTGTGTTTTTTTTTTGCTCGAAAAAATACTAAGGAAAACCTGTTTAAACGCCATTGAAACTAACCGGAAATGCAGAGAGCATACTTTAGTTTGCTCATTGGCTGGCAGAGGGCAAGGCACCAAGAGCACTTCTGAATATGATTTTTATATTCTGAAAATTGCATGATTTATTAAAATAATTTAAATTCATCTGACAACATTTACATATGTGTAATTGTAAATCAGTTAGTGTTGCTTAAATGGACATGGTAATATTTTTTTTCTTTCTTGTATCAGAGTGTGTTCTTTTTTTTTAAATAAAGGCATCAGAGCTCAAAAATGTACTTAGATTTCTAACTGCACTTTGGGGCTTCTCCTCTGTTGGCCAATGAGATCTTCAGACTAAAGTGTGTATTTCCTGTTAGTCTGAAGTTTAAACAGGTTTTGCTTATTTATTTTTATTTTTATTTAAAAGATCTTCTGTAATGTTTAAAACATGCTCTTTAAATGGTTGTAAAAAACAATAACTGTGTTCCTTGTCCCTATATCAGATTGTGTATATTCACAGATCCACTATAATAGTTCTCAGATGTGTTCTGCTCAGGCATTACTCGCATGTTGATTGCGGGGAAACGCAGGGGAATTGCATAACTGCATGCGATATGTGGCGGAGGGAGGAGAAAGGGAGGGGAGAGGAAGGGAGGGAGAAAGAGAGGAGAGAGGACGGGAGGGAAAAGGGGAGGGGAGAGGAAGGGAGGGAGAGGAAGGGAGGGAGAAAGGGGGTACGGAGGCAGAGAGAGAGGGGGGTGGGGAGAGAGAGAGAGGAGAGGGAGGTAGAGAGGGAGGAGGGTAGGGAGGCAGAGAGAGAGGGGGTGGGAGAGTGAGAGGGAGGAGGAGAGGGGAGGGAGGTAGAGAGGGAGGAGGAGAGGGAGGGAGGTAGAGAGAGGGGAGAGACAGAGGGCACAAAGAGAGAGAGCGCACACACAAAGAAAGGGTGCTTTGAGAGAGTGGTCGCAGAGAGAGAGAGTACACAGAGACAGAGGGCTCACAGAGAGAGAGACAGGACACACAAACAGAGACAGAACAGACAACTGAACATAAAAGTTGAATGAGAAAATAACGCAAACGCAAACAATATTGCTTACCTATAAAGTTTTCTAGCCAAAGATACTGGAGTGGATTGTCAGCTCATTCCCTAGTGGGCTGCGATTTTTCTGCTATGACCTACCCACCTTGGCTCACAGCTTAATTGAGGTACACAAGCCCCTTCACCGTGACAAGGTAGCGATCCAGAAGGGGACATTTATTGTTAGCCTGACTCAAAGCTGCCTTAAGAAAGATCCTCTGGATTCAATATCGGTATACAGAGAATGTTTGCATCACTCAGTAATGTCCGACTCTCCGTGACCTCATGGACTGCTACAAACCATGCTGATCCACTTGGTTTTCATGGCAGAGATACTGGAGTGGGTTACCAGTTCCTTCTACAGTGGGCCACAGCATACAGCTCCTGGTTTTGCTGGGTAGTCTCCCATCCAAGTACTGACCAGGCTCAACCCTGCTCGGCTTCAGGGTGCTTTAACCTCTTGGGTCCCTGACTGGAATCGAACCCAGGTCACATTGGTGAAACCACTGAATCATAACCATCAGGGTAAGCACAAAAGTGTTTTATGTATAGGGGTATACTCTGAACACACAGCATACCCCCCATACATAAGCACATTTGTGGTTACCCTAGTGCCAATGTTTGCATATATGCTAATCTTCACATTTTAAATAATTAGATGGTGTCTTTAAAGGTTTAATATACTTGTTCCACTAAATTAAATGTTGTTGGATACAGTATATATACATTTATATAAAAATATGCATATGTGGATATACTAGCCTAAGGCTGCTTTGGGCATGAAAATATGTGCCAATATTGGAAAAAGTGATAATTTTCAAATTTGTAAAAAAAATTGTTTTTAAAGAGTTAAACAGATTTGGGCCACTGACTAAATGTTGCTACACTGAGACTTTTAACAAACGTATGTTATGCAATGACATTTAAATAGTATTATTTATTAATGAAAAGAGCTTGAGTAGTGGAGTAGATTAACAATTAAACATTGAAAAATAAAAAATAAACCACCCTTGTTGAGCAGAAACAACTCTTTTATATATTGGTAGTAATCCTTGTCAATAATGATAAGGAAAAGCAGACTTTAAGTTAATAAAATATAATCGTAATTCATTTATTAAAGATTAAATGTTAAAAAATTATAAAGAGACACAGGGGGGGGGGGGGGTAGAGAGACACAAGGGGGCACACTGTATATGCCCTAATACCTGATGTACTTTATGTAGGGGGCATACTCTGTATGCTCTAATACCTGATGTACTTTATGTAGGGGGCATACTCTGTATGCCTAATACCTGATGTACTTTATGTAGGGGAGCACATTGTGTATGCCCTAATACCTGATGTACTTTATGATGGGGGCATACTCTGTATGCTACTAATACCTGAATGTGCTTTATGTAGGGGGCATACTATGTATGCCCTAATACCTTGTGTACTGTTATATTGGGGCATACCTAATACCTGATGTACTTTTATGTAGGGGGCACATTGTGTATGCCCTAATACCTGATGTACTTTTATGTAAGGGGGCATACTCTGTATGCCCTAATACCTGGTGTACTTTATGTAGGGGGCACATTGTGTATGCCCTAATACCTGATGTACCTTTATGTAGGGGGCATACTCTGTATGCCTCTAATACCTGCTGTACTTTATGTAGGGGGCATACTCTGTATGCCCTAATACCTGATGTACTTTATGTAGGGGGCTACTCTTGTATGCTCTAATACCTGATGTACTTTATGTAGGGGGCATACTCTGTATGCCCTAATACCTGCTGTACTTTATGTTAGGGGGGCATACTCTGTATGCTCCTAATACCTGATGTACTTTATGTAGGGGGCATACTCTGTATGCCCTAATACCTGATGTACTTTATGTAGGGGGCACATTGTGTATGCACTAATACCTGATGTACTTTATGTAGGGGGCATACTCTGTATGCCCTAATACCTGCTGTACTTTATGTAGGGGGCATACTCTGTAGCCCTAATACCTGATGTACTTTATGTAGGGGGCACATTGTGTATGCCCTAATACCTGATGTACTTTATGTAGGGGGCATACTCTGTATGCTCTAATACCTGATGTGCTTTATGTAGGGGGCATACTATGTATGCCCTAATACCTTGTGTACTTTATATAGGGGGCATACCTAATACCTGATGTACTTTATGTAGGGGGCACATTGTGTATGCCCTAATACCTGATGTACTTTATGTAGGGGGCATACTCTGTATGCCCTAATACCTGGTGTACTTTATGTAGGGGGCACATTGTGTATGCCCTAATACCTGATGTACTTTATGTAGGGGCATACTCTGTATGCTCTAATACCTGATGTACTTTATGTAGGGGGCATACTCTGTATGCCCTAATACCTGATGTACTTTATGTAGGGGGCATACTCTGTATGCCCTAATACCTGATGTACTTTATGTAGGGGGCACATTGTGTATGCCCTAATACCTGATGTACTTTATGTAGGGGGCATACTCTAATACCTGATGTGCTTTATGTAGGGGGCATACTATGTATGCCCTAATACCTTGTGTACTTTATATAGGGGGCATACCTAATACCTGATGTACTTTATGTAGGGGGCATACTCTGTATGCCCTAATACCTGGTGTACTTTATGTAGGGGGCACATTGTGTATGCCCTAATACCTGATATACTTTATGTAGGGGGCATACTCTGTATGCTCTAATACCTGATGTACTTTATGTAGGGGGCACATTGTGTATGCCCTAATACCTGATGTACTTTATGTAGGGGGCATACTCTGTATGCTCTAATACCTGATGTACTTTATGTAGGGGGCATACTCTGTATGCCCTAATACCTGCTGTACTTTATGTAGGGGGCATACGCTGTATGCCCTAATACCTGGTGTACTTTATGTAGGGGGCACATTGTGTATGCCCTAATACTTGATGTACTTTATGTAGGGGGCACATTGTGTATGCCCTAATACCTGATGTACTTTATGTAGGGCCCATACTATGTGTATATCAATATTAAATCCAGTGACCCAAAGCTGTTAAACCAATTAAAACCCCGTTTATTTAATGATGACTTGTGCCAGTGTTGGCATCTAATTTATAGGCTAAATGTGTGTGCCAGGCTGGTGTTAGTATGTGATTTTGCAGATATTTCATTGTAACCGAACAATCAACTGACATTTAAAGTGAAGGATGGTTGGCCTCTATACTGAACTTATTAAGATGCCAACTTTAGAGAACCTGGGAGAATAACAAAGCAACTTCAGCCTAGTCCACCATACTGTGATTGGTATGTATATATATAATTGTGTGATTACTTAGGACCTTTTTCCTCTGTGTGCCTTGATGTAAGTGCAACAAAAACTGCTGCAATGGTGTTATTATATAGAAGGCTAAGTACCATGTGGCCATTTCTGTTACAGCTGAAGGCTGCGAAAACACGGTATATAATTATATAGGCTCACAATACACAGTAGGGGTTTGGCCATGAGCCTCCCGCTTCTTATAAGTGCTCGTGTTTGCCCTCACTTCGCCTTTAAGCGCGTTCATCTGGGCGCTCACATCCCTTTAATCTGAACTTCCGGTGTTATCCCAGAGAGCTTTGGCGCCGGCCTGACAGGAAGCGGCCAGTATTGTCGAGCTGGGAGCGGGCAGGCCGCGCGGCCGGGTGCCGGGGACGGGCGGATCTATGTGGGGAACCTTCCGGCCGACGTGCGGGAGAAGGAGCTCGAGGAGCTGTTCCACCGGTTACGGCCCGGATCCGGAGCGTCGAGCGTGAAGAACCGTCAGGCGGTAGCAGCAGCTCGCCATTTGCTTTTATCAGCTTCCAGGACCCGCGGTGGAGATTGGGGAGAGAGAAAGAGCGTGAGGAGGGAATGTGGCACGGTGGAGGGGCGGAGGCCTGGTACTGTTTATATTAATATAGCACCGGCCTGGGTTCTATACATTCTAGTGCTGTAGTGACCCTTCAATAGGACATGCACCCAGGCTCACACACCTCCAAACCATGACAGGAACATATAGAGATATATGTACAGTAACTAGAGAGTTATGATCAATGAGTACTGATTGAGGAGCCATGGCGCCAGCCTGTCACCGGGCCCATACACAGTAAGGGCCGTAACACGTGTGGGTTTATGGCATTAACACATTATACTCTGCTTCAGCTCACTTAGATATGGACGGGTAGTACCGGAGCACATTGCGTCTGTAACGTTATAGTTGCATCCTCCATGTAACCAGCCAAGTGTTGCAACTGGCTCTTGTGGAGGGTGCCAGCTCTCTCTGTGCCACAGGTCTCTCTTATCCGTTAGAGCAGGAATCCTTTAAGGCCACATACAGGCCTGGATTTAATGATATCCCTGCCTGCACACAGGTGAATCACTTTTTTAACCATCCTGTGCACAGAAAGGACATCTTCAAATCCAGGCATGTGTGGACCTCCAGGACCGAACTTGAAGTACCCCTGTTAGTGGGATACAATGTAGAAAATGTGTCTGCTTTCTTTAAAATTGATCTATTATTGACTTAAATACATGGATAAGTCACAGGATCAATTCCCCTGCCTTCCGCGTGTTTTTATTAAATAAATGTACTTATTTATATGCCATTCTGGATCACTACCATTTTGTGGTGATTGGTTTTGTGTACTAATAAAACAGTGAGTTATCCCATGTAGGGTCCCCTAGATGGGCAGGTCACAGCAGAGAGGTCAGACCAATCCCAGTCCACTAGAGAAGCAACTGGCAACCCACCCGAGTGTATATCATATAAAACCATATGGATAAGCGCAACAAGAACTAGTCAGATGTGCCTCGCATGCGGCTGTCCATATGGCCACTAGGTGGCGTGGCTGATATTCAGTGAATTTCCTGGGGTCAGGGTAGTGGCAGAGGATCAGCTTTGCATTGAAACAAAAGCGGCTGCGTCACCTAGTGGCCTATGGCCGTCACTGTGTGCGGCCAGCCAACGGGAAAGATGTATAACACTATATATTTATATATACCTTTTTTTATTGGACAAACGTATTTATAATAAAGCGACAAGCTTTTGAGATAACTTTATCAAGTCAAAAAGCGATACTGATACAAGTATGAACTAAAAATGGTAAACAGAAAGAAATGGGGGGGGGGGGGAGATTGGAAAAACAAAGACAATATTCCTTGGGCAGAGTTAAGTGAGAAATAGACCAGCATTGTGAATAATGTCCTGATAGGGTCAGTAAGTAAGTCTATAGATCAGGTTGTAGATAAGAACACAGCGGAGTAAAATAAAGAGCAATACATTTCAGCATATCATGTAGCTTACAAAAACCGTAAGAGAAGGTTGGGCGGGGGGGGGGGGGGGGGGGGTCAGTGGAATGTGTTAGCTGTAAGACATTAAGATAGTGGGCCAGAAAGCCTAAGTCGATGTTAATGTCCAAATCCTTTGTATAATTTTTTTTAATCATTTTTAATTCAAAAGTTTTCAGCTGAAAATTTCCTTTGAGTACTTTTATTTTGAGGTTCTGGATGGTGTGATTCTCCTGGGTGAAATGGTGTCCAACTGGAGTACAATAGCTGTCTTCATGGTGCTTTTTGATGGAGCTTCGGTGGAGGTTCATTCGCATGTGTAGCTTCTGGCTGGTTTCCCCAATGTAGCACCCCCTTTCACATACAGTACATTGTATCATGTACACTACATTTGATGTTGTGGGTCTTGTTGTTGTGCGTGGCTGTGTCCTCTTTGCAGATGTTTTGGCATTGCTTGCAGTGACTTTTATTGCAGGGAATTTCAGAACTGTCAAACAGCTGAAAACTTTTGAATTAAAAATGATAAAAAAATTTAATACAGAGGATTTGGGCATTAATATCGCCCACTGTCTCAATGTCTTATAGCTAACACATTCCACTTAACTCCCCCACTTCTATTACTGTTTTTGTAAGCTACATGCTATGCTGAAATGTATTGCTCTTTATTTCACTCTGCTGTGTTGTTATCTACAACCTGATCTATAGACTTAATGACCTATCAGGACATATTCACAATGCTGGTTTATTTCTCACATAACTCTGGAAAAACAAGAGACAAAATTATTGGCCAATCCACCCCCCCCCCCCCCCCCCCCCCGTCTTTCTGTTTACTGTTTTTAGTTCATACTTGTATCCGTACCGCTTTTTGATTTGATAAAGAGAGGCATTATCTCTCGAAAGCTTATCGCTTTATTATGAATACGTAGCTGTGAATGTACAGTAATTGATACCTTTTTTTATTGGACATTCACGACTACCTCACGACTACCTCACGACTACCTCACGACTACCTCACGACTACCTCACGACTACCTCACGACTACCTCACGACTACCTCACGACTACCTCACGACTACCTCACGACTACCTCACGACTACCTCACGACTACCTCACGACTACCTCACTACTACCTCACGACTACCTCACGACTACCTCACACATACATACATACATACAAAACATACATACATACATACATACATACAAACAAAACATACATACAAAACATACATACATGCATACATACATACAAAACATACATACATACATACAAACGCAAGCAAGCAAGCACCGGCGTATAACACGCACCTCAATTTAAGAAGGAAATTTCAGGGGGGAAAAAATTTCAAATAACCTTGAAGCATAATCCTCAACCTCCCTCCTCAACCCCCCCCCCCCATCCCATTCCTCAATTCCTCAACCCCCCTTCCCCCTCCTAACGTCATTCCTCCTCCTCCTCAATCCTCCTCCCTCCTAACCTTCTCCTCCTCCCAACCTCCCTTCTCCTCTCAACCTCCCTCTCCCTCCTCCTCAACCACCCTTCTCCTCCTCACTCCATCCCTCCTTCAACTCCCTTCTCTCCTCCTCAACCTCCCTCTCAACCTCCCATCCTTCTCAAACTCCTCCTCATCCTCAACCACCCTCTCCTCCTCCTCCTCTCAACCTCCCGGCCTCTCCTCCTCTCAACCTCCCTTCTCCTCCTCCTCAACCTCCCTCCCTCCTCCTCCTTCAACTCCCTCCCTCTCCTCCTCCTCAACCTCACCATTCCTCCTCCTCCTCAACCTCCCTCCTCCTCCTCTCAACCTCCCTCCCTCCTCCTCTCAACCTCCCTATCCCCTCTCAACTCCTCCTCTCCTCCATCTAACCTTCCCTCCTCTCCCATCTCAACCTCCCTCTCCTTCCTATCCAACCTCCTCCCTCCTCCTCCTCACAACCTCCCTCCCCTCCTCATCTCAACTCCCTCCCTCCCCTCTCATCAAACCTCCCTCCTCCTCCCTCATCTCAACTCCCTCCACCCCTCTCATCTCAACCTCCCTCCTCCTCCTCCTCCTCTCAACCTCCCCCCAATCCTCCTCCTCCTCCTCTCAACCTCCCTTCCCTCCCCTCCCTTACTTCCCCCTCCTCTCCTCCTCCTCTCAACCTCCCTCCCACCACCTCCGCCTCCACTAACCCCCTCCCTCCTCCTCCTCTCCTCTCAACCTCCTCCCTCCTCCTCCTCCTCCTCTCAACCTCCCTCCCTCCTCCTCCTCCTCCTCTCAACCACCCTCCCTCCTCCTCCTCCTCCTCTCAACCTCCCTCCCTCCTCCTCCTCCTCCTCTCAACCTCCCTCCCTCCTCCTCCTCCTCCTCTCAACCTCCCTCCCCTCCTCCTCCTCCTCTCAACCTCCTCCCGTCCTCCCTCCCCCTAACCCTCCTCCTCCTCCTTCTCAACCCCTCCTTCTCCTCCACCTCCTCCCCCTCCTCCTCCTCCTCTCAACTCCCCCCATTCCCCTCTCTCCTCTCAACCTCCCTCCCTCCTCCTCCTCCTCCTCTCAACCAACCTCCCTCCTCCTCTCCTCCCTCAACCTCCCTCCCTTCCCCTCCCCTCTCTCCTCTCAACCTCCCTCCCACCCCCGCTCCGACACTCTCAACCTCCCTCCTCCTTCCTTTCTCAACCTCCCCCCTCCACCTCCTCCTCCTCTCAACCCCCTTTCCCCTAAACCTCCCTCCCTCCTTCCACCTCCTCTCAACTCCCTCCCTCCTCCTCCTCCTCCTCTCAACCTCCCTCCCTCCTCCTCCTCCTCCTCTCAACCTCCCTCCCTCCTCCTCCTCCTCCTCTCAACCTCCCTCCCTCCTCCTCCTCCTCCTCTCTCCCTCCTTCCTCCTCTCAACTCCCCCCCCTCCCCTCTAACCTCTCCTCCTCCTCTCCTTCAACCTCCTCCCTCCTCCTCCTCCTCCTCACAACCTTCCCTCCCCTCCTCCTCCTTCACCTCCATCCCTCCTCCTCCTCCTCAACCTCCCTCCCTCCTCCTTCTCCTCTCAAACTCTCCACCTCTCCTCCCCTCTCAACCTCCTCCTCCTCCTCCTCTCAACTCCCCTCCCTCCTCCCACCTCCTCCTCTCAACCTCCCTTCCCTCCCCTCCAACCTCCTCTCCTCCATCCTCCCCTTCAACCTCCTTTCCCTCCTCCACTCCTCCTCTCAACCTCCCTCCCTCCTCCTCCTCCTCCTCTCAACCTCCCTCCCTCCACCTCCTCCTCCTCTCAACCCTCCCCTCCTCCTCCTCCTCCTCTCGGGACCCTCCCTCCCCTCCTCCTCCTCCTCCTCCTCCTCCTCCTCCTCCTCTCAACCTCCCTCCTCCTCCTCCTCCTCCTCTCAACCTCCCTCCCTCCCTCCTCCTCCTTCAAACCTCCTCTCCTCCTCCCTCCCTCAACCTCCCTCCTCTCTCCTCCTCCATCAACCCTCCCCCCTCCCCTCCTCTCACCCTCTCAACCTTCCCTCCCCTCTCCTCAACCTCCCTCCTCTCCTCCTCCCTCAACCCTCCTCCTCCTCCTCCTCTCCTCTCAACCTCCCTCCCGCCTCCCTCCCTCCCTACTAACTCCCTCCCTCCCTCCTCCTCCTCTTTCCAACACCCCACTCTCCTCCCTCCTCCTCCTCCTCCTCATCCAACCCCACACCCCACATTTCCACCCCCCTCCTCTCCTCCTCCTACATTTCACCTCCCTCCCCTCCTCCTCATTTCCACCCCACTCCTCCTCCTCCTCCTCTCATTTCACCCCATCCCTCCTCCTCCTCCTCCTCATTCCACCATACCTCCCTCTCATTTCCACCCCACACCTTCCGGCCTCCTTCAAAAAACCCCACTCCCTCCTCCTCCTCATTTCCCCCCACTCCTCTCATCCCCTCATCCACATCCTCCGCCTCCTCATTCCACCCCACATACCTCCTCTCCTCTCCTCCTCCTCCTCATTTCCAACCTCCTCTCCTCCTCCTCCTCATTTCCACCCCACCCTCCCCTCTCCTCCTTCCTCCTCATTTCCCACCCCAAATCCTCTCCTCCTCCTCCTCCTCTCATTTCCACCCCACTCCCCTCCTCCTCCTCTCTCCTCCTCCTCTCATTTCCACCACCCTCCTCTCCTCCTCCTCCTCTCCCATTACCACCCCACTCCTCCCCACCTCCTCCTTCCTTCCTCTCATTTCCACCCACTCCTCCTCCTCCTCCTCCTCCTCCTCCTCCTCATTTCCACCCCACTCCTCCTCCTCCACCTCCTTCCTCCTCTCATTTCCACCCCACACCTCCTCCTCCTCCTTCCTCATTTCAACCACCCTCCTCTCCTCCTCCTCCTCCTCATTTCACCCCACCCCCTCCCTCCTCCTCCTCCTCCTCATCCAACCTCCTCCTCCTCCTCCCTCATTTCCAATGCCTTCCCTCCCCTCTCCTCCTCCCATCCCACCCCATCCTCCTCCTCCTCCCCTCCTCCTCCTCATATCCACCCCACTTCCTCCCCTCCGCACCTCCTCCTCCTCCTCCTCCTCATCCACCCCACCATCCTCTCCTCCTCCTCCTCCTCCTCCTCATTCCAACCCCTCCTCCTCCTCCTTCCGTCCTCCCTCCTTCTCCTCTATTTCCACCCCACTCTCCTCACTCCTCCTCCTCCTCCTCATTTCCACCCCACTCCTCCTCCTCCTCATTTCACCCACTCTCCTCCTCTCCTCCTCCTCCCTCTCATTTCCAACACTATCCTCCTCCTCCTTCTTCCTCATTTCCACCCACTTCCTCCTCCTCTCCTCCTCATTTCACCCATTTCCCCCCCTTCATTTCCACCTCCTCCTCTCCTCTCCTCCTCAAATTCCACCCCACTCCTCTCCTCCTCCTCTCCTCCTATTTCACCACTAAATTCTCCTCCCTCCTCCTCATTTCCACCCATCCTCCTCTCTCCTCTCCTTAAAAACATCCTTTCCCTCCTCCTCCTCATAATCATCTCCTATTTCCCTCCACCCCACTCCTCCTCCCCTCCTCCCCTCATTTCCACCCCACTCCTCCTCCACCCCACTCCTCCTCCTCCTCCTCCTCCTCCTCATTTCCACTCCTCCTCCTCCTCCTCCTCCTCCTCATTTCCCACTCCTCCTCCTCCTCCTCCTCCTCATTTCCACCCCACTCCTCCTCCTCCTCCTCCTCCTCCTCATTTCCACCCCACTCCTCCTCCTCCTCCTCCTCCTCCTCATTTCCACCCCACTCCTCCTCCTCCTCCTCCTCCTCATTTCCACCCCACTCCTCCTTTTGTGGTCCTTTTAAGAGCTTCATGTTTAATAAAACACATTACAATCCACTGAAATGTTTTCAAAGAACATTTGGTTCCAATTTTTATCATGGGTTTAAAACATTAGGTTTTATTTTTATTGCATGAAAGCCGCATGTTGAAGTCATGCAAGATTATTTTTTCTTATAACAGTATCAGGCTTGTTTAGCAATAATGTTTTTTGTATAGTCTACTTAAATACACGACTAACTGGCTAGTCAAAAATGAAAATAGCCTCCCACTATTTAATGGTTATGCTATTTTAAACGCATGCTAAAAGTGAAAGTAAAGTTTCAAATGTTATAAGGTACTCCTACAGGGATATTGAATTTGTTTTTGCACAAATTTAAGTGATTTTTAAGCCATAAATTTTTTTTTCTTCTTCAAATAATATTCTGTATAATCTGTTTAAAGGGCCATTTAAATCAGCAGTGTAAAGTTTTCCTAAAACATGTTGAAATACTTATAGGCAGATTGTTATCTTGGCATAATTTAAAAATCACTTGTATAAAATACTGTCCATGATTAATTCTATTTTACTGTAGGACAACCCACTTATTTCTCAGTGTCTGCTTTTCAAGGTATCGTCACTATGCCTAGCGGTCTTGTTACAGCTCTGTCCTGAACAGTTTGTAATATGGCAATATACAGATAAATAAATGGCTGTCAAGACTAGTTAAAGTGTCACATTCAAAATTTAGAGGAAAACACATGTTCAACCCCAATCCCGGGAGCCACGTGCCTAAAATGTTACGGATGGCTCCTTTTTTTTTTTTTTTAAGCTTTATAATTAGTCCTATATGTAATCCCTTCATATGTGCCTAAGTAGCATAAAAAATGTATCAAACCTTTTTTATATATACATTTGTTGTTGTAAATTTGAGTGGCAAAGAATGTATTTAGAAACAATCTGGGTGTTTTTTAGTAAAAAAAGAAAAAAAAATGCATTCCGAAACAAACAATATTTAAGACTTTGTAAACATTTTAAAGGGGAACTGAACCTTGGATTGACTAGGTGATGTGACTGTGCCTATTACCTGACTTGTCAAATGGGGATGAGTCTTGGGTGAAAGAGGAGAAACCTCAGTGTCTAATATGTATAGTATGCTATATTTATAGTATGTTGTTTTTTGTATGTTTAAAGAAATTAATTTGGTAATACAAACATATTTCCTTTTTAGTAGATTACATGACCTATTGAACAAAACCATAATCAAGAGCTCTAGCAACTAACCATTCCTATGGCATGCTAGTATGTACACATTGGGGGCTATAGAATAATGTAATGTAAGGATTATCCATTTGAAGAGGTTGTTATTTTTCTTTTCTTTTTTGTTTACTTTAATACATTTTATCATTATCAAGGCTAGTTTTTCAAAATATACTATGAGGCAGCTCAGTCCTGCATATAGCTAAAATAAGCTTTATTTAGAACCTTTCTAATGTGCTATTTTGTGCTGTCATTTTTTTTTATTTTTTTATTCATGCTGTACAGTAATTGTGAGATTAAAGTGCTCATCTAAGCTGTCTTAAAGGTGTATCGAAGTTCCGTTACCTTTTTCTAATGTAACACACACTGTTTATGAGAAACACGCATTGCATTGATTCATTCTATACACATACAAACTTATTTTATTTAAAAATGAAAACTGGTTTCACATCCCCAGAGCTGCTTACATAGGCACTGTGACCCTACCAATAGAAACACTGCATTTGGATACATCTTTTGACCCTTTAATAACCTTCAGGCCAGCAGCAGCTCAATGCAGAGATCTACAGATCCGTATCTGGCTCCTGCTGCAGGGGGACTACACATCCCATGATTCCTTCCTGCATAAACTGCCATCACTGATTGTTGCAATGTATTAAAATGTATTAGCTGTCTGTGATTCTGCTTGCAAATTAAAGAGGTTTAGCAAACATCTGGGTGAATGTGTTTGTTTTGGTATCTGTCATACCAAAATGTTTTCATACACTACTGATTTTCCTCTATCAGGTGCATTAATAATCCAGGAAACTTTACATATGCATTTAATAGTTTACTTGCCTATCTTAATGTTTAGCCTTTCTTCTTGTATAAACTGGAATCATCAACCTTTGTGTGCTGATTGTGGCCTTTCCCTAGACCTATCACGATTCAAGGTTTCTGTCTTTGAGAACATGCCACACAAAGCATCTTAAAGACAGAAACCTTGAATCGTGATAGTGCGAAAGGAAGCAGCTCTTCTACATAAGAACTATATAAAGTAAAATGCACCTAATTTATTAACCCCCTTTTTAATTTTTGTAACTAAAGATGCTCTATTTTAAATATTACTGAGCCATGGAAATATATTTTCCTTTGCTCTGAGAACTTCATTAGAGAAAAAAAAAAAACAACATTAACAAATACCCCTTTCAGAACCAGAGTAATTGGATTCAGAGTGATCTGAAGGTATGCTCATGTTGGTCAGTGAGCAGTAACATCTGGCAATGAGACTTGCAAACTATATTATGCAGTGGAATTTGTGAAAATGTCCTTTTAAGGAGAAATGCAGAGTATATTTTTTCGAGCAAAAGCAACTTGTGTAATATTTTAAAGCATGCTCTTTCACATACATGAAGTGTCCACTTCCCTCATAAACTGCTTCCTGGAACGATGCCACTTTTATTTTAATCCTTATTAACTGTATGTGTGTGACACTGGCATCCAGTTTCAGATGGTTCCGTCCCTAAGTGGAGGCATTATATGACATTTGCTTTCTACTCTCCCTCACGGTCTCATTTTCTTCTAGGGATGCAGAGGATGCAGTATTTGGTCGGAATGGCTATGACTTTGGCTCATGTCGTCTAAGGGTTGAGTTCCCAAGGCCTTTCAGGGGCTCTCGGGGTGATGGTGGTGGTAGCGGCGGTGGAAGTGGTGGTGGTTATGGAGCACCACGGGGAAGGAATGGACCTCCCTCTCGACGATCTGAATTCAGAGTCCTTGTCTCAGGTAATATCATTTTACTGCTTTACACATGCTCTCTATTCTAATGTGTCTAATTTTATATAATAGTGATATTGCAAGTACGTTCTTTTTTATATATCATTCTGCAATCTCTGAACGAGAACACACCATTTCTTTTTCTGGGGGACACCAAAATCGCATACTTACGAAGTGTTCTGGAAAGCTTATTTCTGGCAGAAACATTTTTTATCTGTCTTGTGAATTGTGAAGGCGCCTATTAGGTCACTTGGTGATATTGTGACACTGCAGATCTTTCAACATTACTTACTGATAAGTTACATTTTAAATAATCTCTTCCACTTAAGACACATTCTGTCCCGTCTCAATGTGTGTTCTTCCAAAGAGAATACTGTATATATGGGACTTGGTTTTTTGCACGCATAGCTCCTTCGCTCAACTATGAAGTTCCACAATTATATGAAAACTGTACATTGTCTCAATTTTAATTATGTATAAACTAATGTGCCCCATCCGCTTCTTGCGTGTGTAGACTTTTTGAGAAATAAAGATCTTGCAGACTTTCATAGGATACTTAGTGATACGAAGTACATCGATCCGTAAAATGTTGTTCCAACTATAAACTATTTGAAAAGTTTGTGTGGATGTTTCTGTTCAGAATGACATGGTCACTTGTGGTTGGATATATGTATAATCTCTTTAATGTGTAAGAATATGGTGGGTATTCAATTTGTTGCCATTTTTTTGTCTTCACCACCTTGAAGTTGTGTCAACAGATCTTGTATTCTCCAGAGGTAAAATTATCTATGACTATATCTAAGTTTCAGAAAAAAATGGTAGCTTGTTGGTGTCATTATGTCTTTAAACCTGAAAGGCACATTTGTAATGCATTATTTACATGAAAGTTGTTTCTATATGATTAAAAGCTTTACAGCACACTTGTATTATTGTACAAGACCCATTTGCTTGATTTTGTTTGTATTTTTATTTTTTAAACGCTGAATAAAGCTAGTCTGTTTTTTTTTTATGTAGGTCTTCCCCCATCAGGTAGTTGGCAGGACCTAAAGGACCACATGCGGGAAGCTGGTGACGTCTGTTACGCTGATGTACACAAAGATGGAATGGGAATTGTTGAATTTATCCGGAAGGAGGACATGGAATATGCTTTGAGAAAACTGGATGACACTAAATTCCGGTCTCATGAGGTGAGCTGGTGAAGCCATAACTCTATCAGACTCTTCTATATTGGATTCTGAATAACCATTCTTCTTTTCATAATCAGGGTGAAACCGCTTATATCCGGGTTTGCCCCGAAAGAAACGCCAGCTACTCGAGATCAAGATCCCGCTCTAGAGGGCGTGACTCCCCATATCAAAGCCGCCGTTCTCCCTCTCCTTTCCGACCGTATTGAGCTGTCACCACAGGGACACTTTCTATGAAACTAATTCTAAAGCCCATCTGCTCTGAAGTTACATTCCACAACTGATGGATTTCATCAAATTTTGTCTTTTTTACCATTTTTTTTTTTTTTTTTAAAGAAGTGTTCTCTTGACATCAAAATGTTTGAAAACAATGTTTTTTCTCCTTGCCACTTTCTATGTAGTTAACATGGCAGAAGCCAGGAATATGCCTAACAGGAGGGATGTTCTGTGCATGAGTGCACTGTGAGTGATTATAATACTGTGACTAAGGGTGAGACAAAATGCTTTGGCACCAGGACACACGAGGGAATGTAAGTGATTGTCCAACCTCTCAACCCACTCCATCAGTTTATTAGAACAATTATTTGAAATAACTTTTTAATCCTTCTCAATCAAGTTTGTATGTATTTTCCTTTTATTATGAAAGTGTTTCAGTTAAATAAAAAAAAAAAAGAAAAAGCATCTGTAGCTGTCTTAATAAACAGTGATAAGTCTTGATGCTGTGTTTTCAACTGTGAAACCGTGGTCCTTTTTTTTTTTGTTTTTAGGTCTTGTTAAATTCTGAGGACAGAAAGTCCGTTTCATGTTGGGTTGGTAAAGGAATGTTACCTGTTGGTAAACAAACACAGTTTAGCATTCAACATTTTATAAATATTACAAGTCATAAATATTCAATGCACCGGTTGTACCTGGTGGTGCTACAAAATACTCTTCTACAATCTTGCTGGAGTTCTCAAGGAGCTTCTCTGTATGGTTGCCACAGTTGACGGTGTCTGCTCTAATATACAAGGCCCTGCAACAGAGACACCATGACATCTGACACTAGATAATGACCCACAGACACACACTCATATTACTTGTGTACCTGTCATCTAAAACAGATGCAAGGGGCTCAACTCCATCTGTATCTACATGATGCAGCTGATTAGCAAAGTTAATTGCCCGCTCTAGACGTTGCACCCCTTCTTGGTTGCGGAAGTCCACCAGCGCCAAATGTTCCAAGTGCTCTATGACCTCCAACGTGACTTTACTTTCCTAACAGAAAAGACTCTGAGCATTAGCAGGAGCTTTTTTAAGAAGCGGCCCTGAGAATGTAGTAGGAATTAGATCATTACAATAATGTATTTATAGGCAAGGCAGTAATTATAAGAGTCGAGTTGGAAATTTAAAGGGATATGTAAATTTCCTGGATTATTAATGCATCTGATAAATTGATACTATAGGAAAAAAGTGTCAATGTTTATTTTGGTATTTTTTCATGTAAACACTTACCTTAAAGTTAACAAAATCTATTGTAATTTCTGACCGTTTAAAGTTAAGGATAACACCCCCTCCATAATTTTTTTGTGGCCAATCCGGTTAGATGAAAGATTTGAGACATAACACTGTTGGTGATTATGGCAACAGCACACAGCATTAGACAGGAAGCCGGGATGAGTCATATCCCAGCAGTGACAGAGAATAGGTAAATAGTGGGTTAATATTTCTCCCTGCATGCTGATTGTGTGAGGGTCAGGAACTTGTGTAGACACCTCCTGGCAGTGTCAACACAATCAGAGTATTAGATATTAATAAAAATAAAATGTTTTACGAGATGTGCTGTATATACATATAGGCTGCTTTTTGCCTATAGAATGCAGAAATGTATTAATCCAGCAAACTTAGATATCTCTTTAACAAAGAAGATGTCTCCTATCGCTAAACAGATTAAGAGAGCACTACTACTTCAACCCCTTCTGCATCACTACCTTTACGTTGTCGTGGAGAAGGGACTTGTGTACATAAATGAAGCTATGAGCTATACCATATAGGGTTATCCACGATGGGCAGGTCATAGTAGAGAGATCAGACAAATTTAGTCCACTTTAGAAGGAGCTGGCAACCTTATACTTGTCGTGATAAAATATAGTTGAGGTGGTCTATATGGTCACAGAGAGTTGGACACAAATGAATAACTAAACAACAAGTAGTACATCTTGCACAAAACACCAGTGGGTGGAAGGGGTGGTCTATCTCAGTGGTTCAAAACACCTCACCTCAGTCTACTAGACAAACCATGATATAGGTTTAACTCAACACAGGAGGGACAATTAGTATTCAACACACTCCAATTGCCTCATCTGTATTTAATGTTAAACATAAATCATAGTCTGCCTGGTGGGTCCTGAGAGATTTGAGAACAGCCGCACTACCTAAGGATCTCTTGTAATTGGCCCAATTGATAAAAGTACTTACAGGACTGGCGCTGTCTGTCCCCAAGCTCCATGTTGGGTTCTGTGGCACCTAAAAAAACAAAAATCACATGCCCTAGTTTGCAAATGTCTTCAGTTTTCTGGCAGACAATTTTGAGAAGTAATTCCCGTGAAATTCCAGGCTAAATTAGTATAAAATGTATAATTGGATTCGGCAAATCTGAGGCAGCTACAACATTGTTGCAACGTTTGCAGAATCCGTCTGCAGCAAAGCATCATGGGATGTGTAATATTTGAATCCCACCACAAGGAAGCCGCTATGGATTTCTGCATTGTGCTACTGTGGACTTGAACATTTGTATATGCTGGAAAAAAATGTACTTGAATGCAGCTTTTCTATTGGTTAGTACAAGGTGTGGTCCTTTCCCTCTTCACCGTTGCAAAATCTGACGCTGCAATCCCACCACCAACCAACAGAAGGCGCTTTAATATAAGGCACGCCGACAGAAGAGGCCTTGAGCTATGAGAGGCGAGCCAAAGGCCCTGGGGTGCCCGCGCCCAACATATGATGGCCTCGCTGTCGACTCTGCACCGTCAAGTTGCGTCACGTCGGAGGAGAGAATAGTTATCTGCCTTGCATCAAACATGATAGCACCTCTGCTGGATGGCTCCTATAGCTGCAGCTGTCAGTGCTGCCGAAGACATGCAAAGGTGAAGAGGGATAGATCCCAAGGTGTCTATGTGACGACTGTACCAGTTAGGTATCATAGAAAACTTAACGTGGCTATTCGTTACCTTTCTGTGCCCCGACAAGCACCGCCTGCCTCCAGAAATCCGCCAGAGCCCAACGGCAGCTCTCAACCACATCTCCAGAACCGGCGCCGGCAGATTACGTCAAAACTACGGAGCCTCAGTAGAAGCGTCGCATGTGACCTTGATAAGCAATCAGGGCGGCCATATTTGAAAAGGTAAAGTGTCCTTCCCCCTAACTAATGCCCGGCTTCAAGATGGCCGCTGCGGCTTCTAGGTTATTGTAAGAGAGAAAAGCCGCACGCGTTTAAGGAGAATTATCTGAGCAATATGAATAGCGTGGGAGAGGAATGTACGGACATGAAGCGAGAGTACGACCAGTGCTTCAACCGCTGGTTCGCAGAGAAGTTCTTGAAGGGAGAAGGTAGCGGTGACCCGTGCACCGAGCTGTTCCGGCGATACCGGGAGTGTGTGCAGGTGAGTGAACTGAGGGACACGGGCTGTGTTAGCTGGGAAACTCTCCTAACACTGGCTGTCTTGTAGAAAGCCATAAAGGACAAGGACATCCCGGTGGACGGTGTGGACTTCATGGGGCCGAGCAAAGAGAAGCCAGAACCGGACGGCTCGTCCTGACCCAGCGCGGGCCCCGAGACCAGAGGGCCCCGCACTGCACATGCACACACAGTATATTTTATAATAAAGTTATCTGCCTTGTCACTGGCTGTGAGGATGGTTATTGGGTGAAGTATACATGGTGCTTATGGATTACATCGGGAGTTTGTGTGATATAAATATACAGCTGTGCTAGGCCCATGTACAGGGCTGGGGGTCAGGGCTTTCAGTAAGAGGGAATATATAGGTGTGCTAGGTCCATGTACAGGCCTGGGTGTCCGTAAGAAAGAATACGCTGGTGTGCTGGGCCCATGTACAGGCCTGAGAGATACACAGGTGTGCTGGGCCCATGTACAGGCATGGTTGTCAGTCATGGTGATCAGTAAGACGGAATACACATGTGTTCTAGATCCATCTACAGGCCTGGGAGTCAGTCAGCCCTATCACTAAGAACTGGTTTGGTGGACCCATGTACATACCTGGTAGTCAGTCAGGGCTATCGGTAAGAAGGAATACCCAGGTGTGCTGGGCCCATGTACAGGCCTGGGAGTCAGTCAGGGCTATCGGTAAGAAGGAATACGCAGGTGTGCTGGGCCCATGTGCAGGCCTGGGAGTCAGTCAGGGCTATCGGTAAGAAGGAATACGCAGGTGTGCTGGGCCTATGTACAGGCCTGGGAGTCAGGGCTATCGGTAAGAAGGAATACGCAGGTGTGCTGGGCCCATGTACAGGCCTGTGAGCCAGTCAGGGCTCTCAGCAAGGGGGAATACACAGGTGTGCTGGGCACATGTACAGGCCTGTGAGTCAGTCAGGGCTATCGGTAATAGGGAATAATACATAGGTGTACTGGGCTCATGTACAGGCCTGGGGCGTCAGCCAGGGCTACCAGTAAGAGGGAATATACAGATGTGCTGGGCTCATATACAGGCCTGGGGTGTCAGTCAGGGCTACCAGTAAGAAGGAAAATTATAGAACCAGGAACTAGCACTACATGAAGTATATACGTGATGTTTTTATCAGATATTCAGGTCCTTTTGCTGGGTATATATGCAAGTGTATGGGAGCAATACCATGTAGGGTCACCCAGGATGGGCAGGTCATATCACCCAATCGTGGTACACTGGGGAAGGTTCTGGCAACCAACTCAAGAAAACCTTATGGGTGAACATTAGCTTGATGGAGCTCAGAGAGGCAGTGGCTGACAAATATGCCTGGTGTGCTGTGGTCCATGGTGTCATAGTTAGTTTGACAGCAAGCAGACCTGTTGTGGCAAAGTAGCATTTCTACCATATTAAAATGCAGTGATGATCTAATATTTGGGGACACAAGATGTGCCTGGGGTGCTGCAGCCCATAAGATCATAAAGAGCTGAACACAACTTAACGTTTAAACAACAAAACCCATAGTACGGGCAAATAATTTGACATGGGAAAAATGTTTGTCTAATAATAAATACTGTATTCTTCTATTTACTGACAATCCATGTTTTCCAGCTTGGTGCACAGTATGCTTGTTCAATAATGATCCGTAAAGAGCAGATTTCTGCAACATTTGCAGGAGATATCTGTGTCCGATCAGGCAAGTAAATTAAAATGATTGAATGACTATACTCCAAAAGCAATATCCTGAAATGTAGCATAGATATGGACTAACTTGGACAAGCTTGATGTATGATGCTATATAAAACATGCTCTATCTATGACCCTTAAGTCCAGTGGTACCTTGGTACTCAACCATAATTCGTTCTGGTCTGAAGTTTGCGTACCAAACTTCCATAAGGGGTAATGTAAATTGGTTTTAGTAAGAGTGACGAGTACCATAGTTTTTTGCTCATCCAGACGTGTTTTTTACCAAAATCGATGAGTTCTGGGGTAGATGAGTACGCAGCAGGGATGTCCTCAAATCCTGGCCTGTGTGTAGCCCTCCAGGACTGAACGTGCCCACCCCTGGACTAAAGAATACTCTGCATTTCCTGTTAGTTTCAACAGGCTTTACCTTATATTTTTTCATGCAAAAACAACTTTTGTACAGTCTATAACATGCTCTTTTAAATGCATGTCCCTTTTCACTTGCATCTCTATAAGATTCATGAAAGTACTCTTTTTAAAGCAATACTTTGGAGCATGACTGAATATCTTATACAAGCGTCTCCTTACAAGATTTCACATAAGTCAGGCAGAGGCGCACAGAGGCTTTTTTTTAATAGTTAATATAAATTAAATATGAAATTTCTGTTCTCATTTGAAATTAATTTTTAATATAAATATTAGTCTCAAATATATGTTGGGAACTTAGATCTATACTCAAAGGTGTCCTTTATTGCTAAATAAAAATAATGGTTAGGGGTAGTTGCTGAAATGCAATATTGAAAATCATAACCCATCTTTAGGAGCTTATATGATAAGCAGTTTCTTTACCTATTGCTTTTGGTTCACTTTACCTCCAGTAGGGAGAATAACCTATAGAGGGCAAGTGTATTGTTATAAGAGCAACATTGATATTTAGATGATTATATTTTGTTTATCTGGTTTATCACCCACAAGGACCCATTGTAGAGCAGTAAGGCGTGTTTCCTTTATTGCACGCTTTCAGTATGAATGAACATCATTACTAAAGCAAGAAAAAAAATCAATGTCTGCTCATTATAACACATAATGGCATATAATAGTCGATAAAGCCTATATTTGTTTTCTTTGTAAAAAAAAAAAAAAAAAAACATTTTGCCCATTATTAATTCTAGTTCTCTTACTGAATAGGTGGAGCATCAGTATCCCTTTATTAATGCTACATCTAAGGACACAAGCCTCTGAGTTTTCAAGAGCAAGATAAATTGCAGGTGTCTGTTTTAGAGCAGTGTAAGGTTATTAATCATATCAATTGTTAATATATGTACACATTCCCCACCCTGCACAAATTAGGGTGTGTTGATCTTGAATTGTGTCCCTTTTATGGCCAATGAGAATGTTAGAAATAATATACAGATAGTAAAAATATATAGGCTTTATCATCTATTATATGCCTTTATGCTGCTTTACTGTGGGTTGAAAGCCTTTGTTTTTTTTTTCTTGCTTTATTAACACTGGATCCATGATGTTCATTCATATTTAAAGCATGTAATAAAGGGATGCACCTTGCTTCTCTCCAATAGATCCAAATAGGTATCTTGCAGTCACCCTGATAAACAAAGGCAGCAGACCCAACACATAATCGTACATCATTTTTTACTTTCTAGTTTATTACCAAGACTGGTTCTTTCCACTGGTACTCTGTATATGAGTTTTCAGTAAATCCAAAAGCCACCTAGTGGTAACATTTGCAATACACCAGAATGCTGTTGATTGTCAATGTAATATAGATTTATTTGGGATAGAAAATGATATTCAATAGCTGATCAAGCCTACTTAACAGCAAGTTTAATAAATCCTCAAAATACACCATTACCCTTTCTTGGTTATCTTTTACAGCTCTTGTGTGGGGGTTTGTCTAATTACTCACTGAGCAGTCACATCCAAGAGAACTATTTACCTTTAGTATCTGCCCTACCCCCGCTACTGTCACATGACCTTATTCAAGTCTGCATAGTGTAGGTGCTATTTCCAGGTTATGCATTTCCTCTTCATGATTTCTTAGCATTTTAAGTTGATTTGTCAGTGGTTGAAGTGTTGGCATTCTGTACTGATGTGAGGAAATGACTGAATTAGTGGCAATTAGTGTAAAATCATCAGCAGCAGCTACCCCAATCTCATTAGCAACACCCATTTGTCCATCTAAAATATTAAGTATGTAGAAAGGGTGGGGCTGTAAACCATATATTTACTACTCTTCCTGTCAAGTGTTTTCCCCTTTTTTAATACAGCAATTATAAATCTGTCCAAAGGAAAGAGGATTCTCTCATACCACAAACAAACCTCAAAGAAAATAGTTTTTGCCTAGCAGGAATCGCTTACAATTCTAATTTATCTTTGCCGAGGGACTGTAGTCACATATGTATGCATGTTGGAGGAGGGGGTGGAGCGTAGAGAGAGAGAGACTTAGAAAAAAATAACGTAACACTTATTAACTTTTAGATGCAATTATGTTTTCCCTTTGCTATGTTTGTGCTAGGTGTATATCATAACTATATAAAAATTCAGGGAAGTAGTAGAGTGTGATACTTACATCCTAGCTGCTTACCTATACGGTTACATAGTACTACTGCAGTTACCTACTGAGAGAATAGATCTCAGGAACATTTGTAATAAGAACAGTCAGGTAGTTCCTGGCAAATGGGTGTGGTGTGCAAAAGACATTGTATTGTTTATGTTTGGGGTAATACTACCCAAGAGTAGTAACCCTTTACCCTGTTACTGCATCTATTAAAAAAAATAATAATAATATTTAAGTACATTACTTGAGCCATTTTAAACTATAGCAGAATAGCAATAAAAATCTGACTCCTGTTCTGTGAACCATAGAGGCATTTTATTTAAAGTGATCTCAGGAAGAGATCAAAAAGGGAATTTACAGCAGCAAACAGTAACCCGGACATCCGATGTGGCCCCACCTAACACACTGGTCCAGATAACACAGGGTCAGCACACTTAATGCTCCGAATGGTCAGACTCTTCATAGCCAGTTGGAAGAGCATTCATATGTGGATTGTGGAATAGGCTGTGGTTTCCATCACCCCATGGGAATTTCTGCACAACAGAAATAGGAGTAATTGAGATTAGCAGAGAAGTTATAAAAGTGCAAAGTAATTTGGCTTCTTAAAATGGAGATGGTTCACACGACAAAAAAAAAAAAAAAGTCCATGTATTTAAAAAACATGCATCTTCCTCCTCTTGCCCGATATGTTCACTCAACACAATCTCTAACCCTTTTGTTGAGAAACTGAACTATATACCTATCTGGCTACTCCATGCCACCTGGCTGGTAAATATATCTGGGGAGAACACTGCAGTCTATTGGCATCAGATCCTAAGTTACCGTACTTTATTTTATGTGCAATGCCAGCTGTATTTAAGAAAATCATGGAAGTTAGGAGGTGCTGGTTATAATCAGTTTAAGAACTGAATCTAAAGAAATTATGAACAGCAACAGCTCAACAGTTATGCATTAAGATACAGGGAAGTCTTTCTACATCTCAGAAAAGTGAACAAAGCTACAAGCCATAGGCAACATTATTGCAGAAATGGAGTGAACATAAATGTATCTGCAATTAAAGTTTTGTGGAATTCGATAAATAAGCTTGATGGTTACATACGTTAAGCAAAAATAAAAAGGCCTCCCTCTAACTCTTAACCTAAGGCCTTTAGAGGGAAATGGAGGGTCCCCCGTTTTTAATATTAAAATATGCGAAGTATTTATTTGCATATTTAAACAGCATTTTTTTTTTTTTTATGTGCTTTATAGCACTTTCTACTCTGTTAAACTTCCAACCTGTCCCTGCAAAGGTCCACCCTGTATCTTATGCACACCATGTTTCTATTGGTACTATACCGGTGGTTCTCAAACATCTTCAAGACCCACCAGACAGGCCATGATTTTGGTTTAACACTGTTAACATGGGGAGCAGTTTGTGCTCAGACATCAATTGCCTCATCTGTATCCAAACCCGGTTAACAAAATCATGGCCTGTCTGGTGGGTCTTGGAAAGGTTTGATAACCACTGTACTAGACAATCACAAAAGCACGTTGCTGAGTTGCAGCAGAGTCTCACTAGCTAGGACATCCAGTACTATATAAATATTGTATGCATGAGCTACCAGGGTCAGACCTTTGTTAAGCCTGTTTGGAAGGTTTCAGTGGGGGAAAAAAAGAAGCTTGTTAACACATTTTACATACCCAAGCACACTTTTATGAAGTGTTTACAAGCTTCCCCCCTCACTGACCCCTTCCAAATAGAGTTGTACCTAAGTAAATATACTCCGTATATCCCCTCCCTCAATATTACAGACAGGGAAGTCCCTTTAATGGTCACAGTGGATGCCAAAGAAGGTGTGCAGGCCCAGTAAAGATGAAAAAAAAAAAAACTTCAATTTATCATACCACATGGGTGTAATTCACTATACGACATACATGTTACATACAATGTCATATATGCTTTATATCCTCAACCATCAGGCTCACACATGTAACATTTCCAGCCCTCATTTGCATTGGTGTATATGTAATTCAGCTATATGAAACACAATTATGTGTCCCATTAAAGGTCACTCGTCTGTTATGCACTTAAAGTGACACAGCAAGTGTTCCTAACAGACGAGTGACCTTTAATGGGACACATCATTGTGTGACCCTCTGAGCTGATGTTTATGACGACCTTCTGACCATAGATCTGTAATGTGAAGGTTATGGTGAAATAACATTAAGGACATTGGTCCCCTCCCGATCTCACCTTGGTCCTGATCCGCAAGTGCTCGTACGGTACAAACTCTGGCTGCGCGTCGTGTCCGTGCTGCTGCATCTTCAGGTAGGCATTGAGCATGCACACGGCCACCCCGGGCAGGGCCACAACATAGGTCAGGATCTTCCATGTGCGAGCTACAGGGAGACAGTGACACCTCACATCAATGTAATATACCCGGTGACCTTCAGCAGGCCAGCCCCGGGGCTACCCCACTACATAGGGCCCGCTCTGTGCCTAGGGCATGTGAAGGTGACCCCGCACACCAAGCCCACAACCCTGGCCTCAGTCCCCACTCTACCTGCATCACCATGCTCGCTCTCTGCAGCTGCAGAGAACTGACGCCCGCGGCGTGCAATAGAGCGACCGAGGATCCCAGATAGTCTACCCAATGCTGCCATCTCGTCCGTCAGATACTGACCGGAAGCGGATTTGACGGGTCTGTAATAAGTGAAGTAGGAGGGCCTAACTACTACGCATGCGCAGCACTCTGTAGACGTGAGACGTGAACAGCGCATGCGCAATATAGCAACCTGTAACCGCTGCCAAACTAGTGACGGCCTCAGGTGCATACAAGTGACATCATGAACCCAGTAGACCTCGCGTAATGAGCATGTGCACCGTTACTGCAATCATATTGGTCTGCGCCTGCGCGTAGTAGGAACTGTTTTAGTTTAGAAAGTAAACTGTACTGAGGCAGGAGCTAAGCAGTGACAGATCATAGTGAATCATAGTAATTAGAAGCTGAACTGGCAACATCATGCTATATATAAAGTGCATCACTCCAAATATCATATGTGACTAATGTGACCACCATTCCCTAGAATGAGCAAGCTGTGTAATTGCATGCAATAAATGTCCACAGCTGTGTGTAAACACGTGTATATCACAGAAAGGACACACCCCTGACTATTACTTGAAGGATCTTCAGAAAGGAACAAGCATTTGTTCTAAGTTAATAGATTTTAGTATCAACTTACACAGCATTTTTCTGCTAACTTTATTCTATGTGCTTTACAGATCTTGGTCCGTTTCTATTTGGAATCTAGTTTTCATTTCAAGACTGGGGTGTGCGGAAAAGCCACAGCACCACCTGGTGGTGTAAAAAATTTACTGCAGCCAAAGCACCATTCTATAGTCTGATCTGGCTCATAATGGCGCGCCAACAGAAGAGGCCTTGAGCTATGAGAGGCGCTTCAAGGCCCTGGGGGGCAGAGTGCCTGCGCCGAACATATCGATGGCCTCGCTGTCGACTCAGCGCCGTTCGAGTTCTGCCATGTCGGAAGAAGGAAAAGTTATTTGCCTGCAGTACATTTTTCACACCCCAGTCTTCTGACGGGACACGGCTATGAAATAGAACAGATCCCAGATCTTCCCCAGATAATGTTTTCTCCAAAAAAGGGTTGCCAAATAATATTTTTGATGATATTCAATGACAAAAATGATTTACCTGTTAACTAAAAGCTCTTGCACTAAATTACATCTCTTAGTACAACTAAAGGCATATCTAAGTGTATCTGATAGAGGAGAATCAGTAGTGTATGCAAAGATTTTTTTTTTGCTTCAAAAAATACCAAAATAAACATTAACAACCTGACCCTGATGTTTGCTAAATCTTTTGTGTTTCCAAGCAGGGTTAACAACCATGAAAATCCCCTGTAGAAGGAAACAGAAGGAACCAGACACTGATCTGTAGATCTCTGAATTGATCCATTGTTGACTTGAAGGTTAGTAAAGAGTTAAAATCCATATTTGAATGCAGTGTGTGGTTCTTTCCTGTTATAGTCACAGCACGACGCTAAAAAGCAGGAGGGAGCACATCAGTCCTAGGCGTAACACACATCAGTCCTGGAAGTACACACAGCAGTCCTAGGGTTGGCACACATCAGTCCTAGGGGTAACACACATCATTCCTGGGGTTGACACACATCAGTCCTAGGGGTATTACACATCAGCGGTGGGGTAACACACATCAGTCCTGGGGGTAACACACATCAGTCCGAGGGGTAACACACAGCAGTCCTAGGGGTGGCACACATCAGTCCTGGGGGTGGCACACAGCAGTCATGGGGGTGGCACACATCAGTCCTAGGGGTAACACACATCAGTCCTAGGCGTAGCTCACATCAGCGGTGGGGTAACACACATCAGTCCTGGGGGTAATACACATCAGTCCTAGGGCTAACACACATCAGTCCTGGGGGTGGCACACATCAGTCCTAGGGGTAACACACATCAGTCCTAGGGGTAACACACATTAGTCCTGGGGGTGGCACACATCAGTCCTACTGGAAACACGTCAGTTCTGGGTGTGGCACACATCAGTCCTGGGGGTAACACACATCAGTCCTGGGGGTGGCACACATCAGTCCTGGGGGTAACACACATCAGTCCTGGGGGTGGCACACATCAGTCGTAGGGGTAACACATATCAGTCCTAAGGGTAACACACATCAGTCCTGGGGTAACACACATCAGTCCTGGAAGTACACACAGCAGTCCCAGGGGTAACACACAACAGTCCTGGGGTTAACACACATTAGTCCTGGGTGTGGCACACATCAGTCCTAGGGGTAACACACATCAGTCCTGGGGGTACACACAGCAGTCCTGGGGTACACACAGCAGTCCTAGGGGTAACACACATCCGTCCTGGAGGTGGCACACATCAGTCCTAGGGGGGGCACACATTAGTCCAGGGGGGTAACACATATCAGTCCTGGGGGTAACACATATCAGTCCTGGGTGTGGCACACATCAGTCCTAGGGGTAACACACATCAGTCCTAGGGCTAACGCACATCAGTCCTGGGAGTACACACATCAGTCCTTGGGGTAACACACATCAGTCCTGGGGGTAACACACATCGGTTCTAGGGGTAATACACATCAGTCCTGGGGGTAACAAACATCTGTTCTGGGGGTAACACACATCAGTCCTGGGAGTAACTCACATCAGTCCTGGGGGTGGCACGTATCAGTCCTAGGGGTAACACACATCAGTCCTGGAGGTAACACACATCAGTCTTGGGGGAGGCACACATCAGTCCTAGGGGTAACACACATCAGTCCTGGAAGTACACACAGCAGTCCTAGGGATGGCACACATCTGTCCTAGGGGTAACACACATCAGTCCTAGGGGTGGCACACATCACTCCTAGGGGTACCACACATTAGTCCTGGGGGTGGCACACATCAGTCCTAGGGGTAACACACATCAGTCCTGGGGGTACACACAGCAGTCCTAGGGGTAACACACATCAGTCCTGGAGGTGGCACACATCAGTCCTAGAGGTGGCACACATCAGTCCAGGGGGGTAACACACATCAGTCCTGGCCGTGGCACACATCAGTCCTAGGGGTAACACACATCAGTCCTAGGCGTAACAAAAATCAGCGGTGGGGTAACACACATCAGTCCTGGGGGTAACACACATCAGTCCTAGGGGTAATACTCATCAGTCCTGGGGGTAACACACATCAGTCCTAGGGGTAATACTCATCAGTCCTGGGGGTAACACACATCAGTCCTAGGGGTAATACTCATCAGTCCTGGGGGTAACACACATCGGTCCTGGCCGTGGCACACATCAGTCCTAGGGGTAACACACATCAGTTCTAGGCGTAACAAAAATCAGCGGTGGGGTAACACACATCAGTCCTGGGGGTAACACACATCAGTCCTAGGGGTAATACTCATCAGTCCTGGGGGTAACACACATCGGTCCTAGGGCTAACACACATCAGTCCTGGGAGTAACACACATCAGTCCTGGGGGTGGCACACATCAGTCCTGGGGGTGGCACACATCAGTCCTGGGGGTGGCACACATCAGTCCTAGGGGTAATACACATCAGTCCTGGGAGTAACACACGTCAGTCCTAGGGGTAGCACACATTAGTCCTAAGGGTAACACACATCAGTCCTAGGGGTAATGCACATCAGTCCTGGGCATAACAAACATCAGTTCTGGGGGTAACACACAGCAGTCCTAGGGGTAATACACATCAGTCCTGGGAGTAACACACATCAGTCCTGGGGGTAACACACATCAGTCCTAGGGGTAACACACATCAGTCCTGGGGGTAACACACATCAGTCCTGGGAGTAACACACATCAGTCCTGGGAGTAACACACATCGGTCCTGGGGGTGGCACACATCAGTCCTGGGAGTAACACACATCGGTCCTGGGGGTGGCACACATCAGCGCTAGGGATAACACACATGAGTCCTGGGGGTAACACACATCAGTCCTGGGGATGGCACACATCAATCCTAGGGGTAACACACCAGTCCTAGAGGTAGGAAACATCAGCGGTGGGATAACACACATCAGTCCTGGCGGTGGCACACAACAGTCCTGGGGGTAACACACATCAGTCCTGGGGATGGCACACATCAATCCTAGGGGTAACACACCAGTCCTAGGGGTAGCAAACATCAGCGGTGGGATAACACACATCAGTCCTGGTGGAAAGAACTTAGGGTTTCTATTGGGGGTTACACTGTGCCTATGTAAGCAGCTCTGTGGGGTGTTAAACCCTATTGGACCTATCCTCTTTTAGTAGCTCTGCACAAGGCAGCAGTGGTGGTGAGTGCTAGATGGCAAATCTGTGTGTGTACAGAATGGATCTGTTATAAGCAGCAGGTGTTAGATTAGAAAAAGGGAAAAACAGGGAAACTTAACTGTGATGCACTGGCTGATTAAAGAGCACGGGTAGGGGAGTGGAATGGTTCCTGTTTTTTCCCTTGCTAGCAGTAGCATGCAGTGTCCAATAGGTGGCGATACAGTGGATTGCCAAGACTGTTCAATTTGTTCTTAGAGTGAGGGCTAGAGTTAGGGGTTAGGGTATTAGCAGATGACAAGTTTTCTCATTTGGTATTTGTAATTCTCTATCTTCCAAACCCAGGCACCAGATCCTGCTTCAGGTCTGATTTTATAAGATAATATCCAACCAGAGTACAAAGAGTACAAAGAGTACATTGGTTGTGTCAGGTTGTTCCATATACTTATCTTTCTGTAAAATTGCACTCTTACATTGCCCCTAAATCTCCCAACTTCAAATCTTGACCTCTTGTTCTTGAATTCTTATGCTTTAACTTTAATGCTTTCATGTACTTGTATGTTTCTATCATTCCTTAACCTTTAAAGAAACATGAAAATCATTTTTTATTCTGCCACATCTTAAAGAGTCCATTTCATAATGTCTGTTTCATTTTTGAAAATAGAAGATCCTGGACCAGAATAACCTGCTTTGTAGGTAATTGTCTTTGGGGTCCTAATAGCCAAATAACAGAAAAGGACAGAACAAGTATCCTTTGGGATTAAAGTGCACACCCTCTGCCCAAATGACAATATAGAACAGCAAAAAATATAAAACTTAATGTTTATTAATATTATTAAAACGTGTTATTAAAATATTGAAATTCTGACGAGATAAAGAGAGTAGGGAAGAAAGACATTTTTAAGGGTTACCCTATATATTGTCTGGGATTGTTTGACTGAAATTATTCAAATAGTCCCTATATCCTCGTGTTTAGAGTGATAAATCATCTGAAGTAAAGTGGTGCATAAGGTTTTGGTGTAATATTGATAAGTGGAAGAAACATAAGTCTAAATGCTAGACCTATGTGTTTGCACTTACATATATTGCACTTTCATTAAGTGTCTAGTGCTAATAGTAATAGAGTAAATGATGATATATAATAGTATTGAATATAAATTACAATATAAATAACGTGCTAGTGCTGAGTGGGGGTATAGGGTTTTTTATACAGTCATACGTTATAAGGGAAAGTCCATTGCTGAAATAGTAATATGATTATATATTCCACTACTCAAACTATGGAGCTAGGGTATATACTATCAAATTCCACACTCTTATATTTGCTCATAGATTTGAGCTTGATATGGGTAGTGTTTGTGTATCTTTTCGATATAGATGGTTAATCTATGTGATTATACAACGCCTAAGCTCCAAACTACCCGCGTGTCGCCTATGCGTCTGCGTGTGACATCATAGAGCAACGTCACGGCGTAGTGCGTGCAATCCGACGCACGTTTCTGAAAATGTCATCATTTTCCACCTCCACTAATGCAATCCTTCTCTGGTGTCACAACTAGAATTTCCAAAATGGTGCCGCCTATGCTCATATCATCTGTATCTCTTCATCTGTTACCTTTTATAACCTTTCACCTTTTATAATCCACCAAATATTCAGTTTACAACTTTTGCACCCATCTTTGCTTGATTTATATTGGTTATTCACTACCACCACACTCAGGCAAAGTTATCAAATACTCAGGCAATGGTTATCTGGACAAACAAACTGCAGGTTACACTAGTAAACAAAGTCATATATATATTATGTAGTAAATTACATGGCACAGAAATGCAGATAGATACATTATGCAATGTTTTCCCCTTCCATATGACATATACAAGGTTTCATACTTACATTAATTTATTCCAGGTACAGAATATTTGCCAAGTACTTCTATAAACCAATCAGAAAAGATCGGTCCTTTCCATCTTTCCTTACGCAAAATAGCGCTGCCGATTTTCGGAATACTGCTGCACATTGCATATAAGGGGCGCTGACAGAAGAGGCTTTGAGCTATGAGAGGTGCGCCTGAGGCCCTCGAGGGCCAAGTGCCCGCGCCGAACATATCGATGGCCTCGCTGTCGATTCAGCGCTGTCAAGTTGCTCCACGTTGGAGTGGGGAATAATTATAGGCCTTCTCTAAAAACCGACAGCGCCATCTAACGGGATAGATCCAAAAGATCCAGTGCCATCACCACATAAAAAAATCTGAGCCACAAATAATTAAGTACTGTAAATACAGCAAATCTGCTTGCAGTTTTTTTGCTAGATACTTTCTGTGCATGCATGTGCCAACAAATACCTTGCATTTATGTATTATTCAACAATTTTCACCTTATCTTGATACATTCGGAACCAATTAAAATAACACTGTACTTCAAATCACTCTAACTTACAATTAAAAGACATGTTTAATACATTAAAAAGTATTTTGCATGAAAAATAAATTATATTAAGTAATTAAAGTAATAGACACATATAAAAAAACATGTTTGATCCACCTTTGCAGTCCCAATATCCACAAGCCTCAGTGACATTTTATTTCCTGTAACATGTTAGGACAGATGAGGAGTAAACAGTAGTTACCTTGCTGCACTTTAATTACATTTTCTACAATATTTAGCTCTTATTTTATTTAAAACATGATCTTTTAAATACCTGATGAAATCTTTTAGTATATATCTCATCGGCCAATAGATGGAGCTGCACTTATTTATTATTATTATCTTTATTTATATCGCGCCAACATATTCCGTAGCGCTGTACAGGGGTTTAGTACATGGCAAAAACAAACTTAACACCTTATAAAGAATGGAGGGCCCTGTTTTTTGAGCATATAATCAAATGTACATAGTGCTTGTTTCCAAGACACGGACACACCATTGAAAATTCGCAAACATACAATCTACATACAAAAACCTATTTTGTTTAAAACATGATCTTTTTTTTTTTTTTTCCATAAAGTTTTTATTAAGAATAATCAAGAAAAAACTTGTACAAAGATAAGCACATACTATAAAACATAATTCCACATGTCAAGAAAGGATAATTGCTATCCTAAGCAACTGCTTCTCTTTGTTGAATTATTCCTTAATATAATTTTAACGTTTTCAGTGCATAAATTGGTTTAAATAAACAATCGTGTTACAATCAATATATTCCATGAACACCTGAGAAGAGAGAAAGAGAAAGAAGTGAAGAAAAGAAGAGAAAAATAAACAAATAACCAAAGAAAATGAAGAAGTAAAAGGAAAAGAGCAAATAGTAGATAATTGCTTCCCATCCGCTCTTCTACTACAAAAGGTCAGGATTTGACTATACCGTGGCCTCTTCAGTTCCTGTGCTACCCAATCTTAGTTTTACTGTCGTTACCTTTCGTCCGAAGTAGCCTCCAGTGTCCTCTCCCGCTCCGCCTGTTCCAGTCCGCCCCCCGCTCCACTCCTCTTCCAATTGTAAAAAGCCTCCCAAGCAAAAATTCAACTCGGTCCCCCCACTACCTAAGAAATGCAGTCGGGGGAGGAGATCCAGGGTTCCCAAATTTCCAGAAACTTTTGATGAGTGTCCAATAGTGTATGAGTCATTCTCTCATGTATAAATAGGAAGTTTATTTTGTTTTTGATTTCCTGGAAGTTAATGGAATTATCCTTCCACCTTCTAGCTATGATGTTTTTTTACTGCCAGATAAATCAATTGTGACAATTTATTGCCTACCCCTCCCAGTTCCTTATAATTCCTGCCTAAGAGACATGTCGCTATGGAAGGTTTAAGTGGGATACTAAATAATCTGGAAAGTAGATCAGCCGCTCTAGCCCAGGTTTCAGAGACCATAGGACATTTCCACCACGCGTGGATGAAGTCCCCTCGTTCCTGACATCCCCTAAAACATTTATCCGAATTTGTAGGCACAATTCTATTTAGTCTAGCGGGGGTCATATACGCCCTATGTAGGATTTTCAGCGAGGTTTCTAACAAGCTAAAATTAAGGGGACCCTTTAGAAAGGCTAGAGAAAGCTTTAGACCAAGAGGGCCCATCCCAAGTCTGTTCCAAGTCTAGCTCCCACTTCAGCATAAAGGAAGGCTTTGGTGAATCCAAGGGGGGAGCATTAATTATGCTATATATTGCTCCCAGTGTACCCTTAGTAAGGGCTGAGTGTTTGCAAATTGTGGTGAGCCAAGAGTCTTTAGGCGGGCCAAATTCCCTAAGAACTTCTTCTATCCAGTGCCTGATTTTAATATAGTTAAATATTTCCGTATCAGGAAACTCCCTCCCACTGCAAACTGTTCCTAGAGAGATAATCTTCCCCCCTTCCAGCCATGAGCCTAACTTATCTAATTTTTGCAGAATCCAAAATTGTTTAGAGTTAGAAGAGAGGGAAGCCGAGAGGGTGGGGGAAGTGAAAATCGAGGTAAGAGGAGTTACCGGGTATGCTAAATTGTGGGTTTTCTTGGCCCAGTTCCAGATTTTTAAAGTAAATTTAGTTATTGGATTACTTATGTAAGACCTAAGAGTATTTGAATTTGGTGCCCACAGGATAGTACCCCACGTGAGGGGGGGCATTTGTGCCTCCTCTATGAAAACCCAATTAGGCTGGAGGGAAGTGGAATGTGCCAGAGGAATAAAGGCCAGTTGTGCCGCTCTGAAATAGTTAGAAAAATTCGGGCATGAGAGACCTCCCTTGGATTTATGTCTATACATGACCTTCCTCGCTATTTTCGGGGGTCTATTCCTCCAGATGAACCTGAACACCAGGGACTGAAAGCGAGCCAATTCTGAGTTATTAACTTGAACAGGAAGGGTTCTGGCTAGGTACAGGAGCCTCGGGAGGATATTCATCTTCACCGAGGTTATCCGACCCGTCCAAGAAATATGCTTCCTCGTCCAAATGCTCAAGTCCCTCTGAAGAACCCTGAAGAGGGGGGGGAAATTGGCCTTATAAATTCCCGCTAAGGAACTAGTAATATTTATCCCCAAGTAGTGAATATGATTGGCCGGCCAAATAAACTTATGGCTTGATTTCAACTGGGATAAAGTATCTAAGGGTATGCCTATGCCTAGTGCCTCCGTTTTGTCCTGATTTAATCTAAGTCCAGAAAGTGAGCTAAATAAACCTATTGTGTCCAGCAGAGCTTCAATAGAGGAGCAAGGGGTTAGTCAGAGTACACAATAGATCATCAGCAAATAAGGAGCACTTTAAATGCTGGTTTCCCACTCGCAGACCCTCAATAGAGGAATTCGCCCTAATCGCCTGAGCCAGCGGCTCTATTGCAAGGGCAAAAAGGAGAGGGGAAAGAGGGCATCCCTGTCTCGTTCCACGCCCTATCTCTATAACCGCCTTCTGGGAGCCCGGGAGTTTTAAGTTAGCCTTGGGAAGATTATAATATGTGCGAAGCAGGTTTAAAAATTGGCCTTTGAACCCAAATTTATCCAGAGCGGCATATAAGAAAGGCCATTCCAGGGTATCGAAGGCCTTCTCTATGTCCAATGCGAGCAGGGCAAACCGGGGTGTTTCTATGTCTAGCCAAGTGGATGATGTTTAGGGTCCTTCTAATATTATCACTTGTCTGCCTGTATGGAATGAAGCCAGATTGGTCCTTGTGAATCAGGGAGGGCAAAAAGACAGAAATCCTTTGTGAGAAGATTTTAGCAAGGAGTTTGATATCCCCATTAAGGAGCGAGATTGGCCTGTAATTCTTTGCCTCCTTTGGGTCCCTACCTTCCTTGGGGAAAAGGGTCAGATCCGCGAAGTTAAGTTCCGGGGGCATTGGGTCCCCTTTCAAAATTGTGTTAAACAGGCTGCATAAGTGTGGGGACAAAATGTCCGAAAACTTTTTATAATAAATGTTGGTAAAGCCATCAGGGCCAGGAGATTTCCCCATTTTTAGGTCTTTGATTGCCTCCCTAACCTCCTCTACCGATACCTCTTTGTTTAGGTTAAGAAGATCTGACTCTGATATTCTAGGCAAATCTAAGGAGTTCAGGTAGGACCTAATAGCGTTCTCTGGAGGGGAGTTGTGGGAGGAGTAGATGTGCTGGTAAAATTCCTTAAAGGTCTTTTGTATCTCATTTTGGCTAAACGTGAGTACTCCCTCTTTGGTTCTAATTTGAGAAATTTTGGACTGAGAGTACCTTGCCCTCAGACTTTTTGCCAATAATTTGTCTGGTTTATTCGCTTTAGCATAGAAGAGATGCTGCATTCTTCTCAGGGCTTTATCTGTTCTAATAGATAAAATACCGTCTAGCTCCAGCCTGGCCTTGTCAATTTGGTCTCTTAACGAGGAAGAAGGGGAAATTTGATTCTGTTTCTCTAATTGAGCTAAATTTTTAACGAGGTTATCCTCAGTTAGACGAATTGCTTTTTTATGTTGTGAAGCCAATTTAATGCACGTACCCCTAATATAAGCCTTATGAGCCACCCAGACCCAACCTGGCGAAGTTTCCCCACCCGCATTGGACACAAAGTAGGCTGCCAGTTCAGAAGTAACTTGTTCCTGGTATGTAGGTATCGAGAGCAAATATTCGTTTAATTTCCAGGCAAAAGGTAGTCTGGATTGGGATCCCAGGTCAACCTCTAAGGAGACTGCAGCGTGGTCCGACCACGTGCAGGGGACAATATCCGCCTTATCCGAGCTGTCGAAAAGCGAGGAACTAATAAGAAGGGCGTCAATACGGGAGTAGGACTTATGAGTGGGGGAGAAGAAGGTGTACTCTCTACCTTTCGGGTGGTGCCCCCTCCAAGCATCCACAAGGTCTAAAGAATGGAGCAGTTTTTTAATCTGTTTAATCCTCTTAGAAAAGCGGATGTGCTTAGATACGGTGGATTTATCCATGCTCTGGTCTAGGACCAAATTTAGGTCTCCCCCAATTAACAATTTCCCCCACTCCCCCCCCTCCAGTGTCCTTAAAAGTCTAATCAGCGCTTTGTGTGGGGCAACGGTGGGGGCGTAGAAAGAAATAAGCGACGTAGGGGTACCCAATACCTTCCCTTTCAAGATAATATAATACCCCTCCCTGTCTATAATTTTGGAATCTAGCTGGAACTGAAAATCCTTGTGTAAAAGGATCGCAACTCCCTCTTTTTTCGAAGCCTGGGTGGTGCAAAAAAATTGGGGATAATCTTTGTTCAGGTAGGCAGGAGTTTTATTCTTAGCAAAATGGGTTTCCTGAAGGAAGATAATGCTGGGTTTGTGGGTTTTATAATACAAAAAAGCCTTCCTACGCTTGAAGGGAGAGTTAAACCCTTTTACATTGTGGGTGAGTATCTTTGTGGAAGATGTCATGGGTGTGCTGTTGGAGTA
Organism: Discoglossus pictus; assembly: GCA_027410445.1. Classification (NCBI taxonomy): domain Eukaryota; kingdom Metazoa; phylum Chordata; class Amphibia; order Anura; family Alytidae; genus Discoglossus; species Discoglossus pictus. The sequence continues at coordinate 417,387,236 of CM050163.1, read as the reverse complement.
AGCATGTGTATAGCTAATGGCCACGTACCTTTAATAGCAGCTGAACAAGAGGAAGCGAGGAGCGGTTTTCCCAGGCCAGGGCGAGGAGGAGTTGGAGGGTCCTGTCGGATCTCTGTGGACAGAGCTGATCTGATGAAAACGAGAGTGGGAGCAAAAAGACAAGAATTAGTCGGGTTCAGCAAAGTTAGCCAGCATATTCTAAAGCCATTACTTAAGGGAAGTAGCTCCCTATTAAGTCTGCTCTGTATTAGTTCCATTAAACCTAGCCATCCGCCCAGCGGACATAAAACTGGCTTTACCATAGTTTGAAACATATAATACCTCTCCGGGTCTACTGCCTCAGGATAGGGTGAGAAGCAAGAGAGATTGAGTAGAGAGAGAAGTAGCTTGTGAAGCCAAGGCTTTGTGGGGATCAGGAAGTAGAGAAAAGTAGCAATTAACCTGTTCAAGTCTATCAGAGGGGAGAAGAGGAAGGTGAAAGCAAGAAAACAAAGAGAAAAAATACAATTTACCATTGTGCAATTCCAAACTTAACGAACTAGTCTAGCCCGACCTAAATCTAACCGTTTTCCTCAAATCTAATCTATATCCGTCTAAATCCTAGCCGGTAGGGGTATTAAGATAAGGCTAGGGAATATTTTTGGATGAACCTTACTGAGCATGGAGACTCTTAACTATAACTTGGGTTGGAACGTCCCTTATCTTAGATAAAACTGGCGCTACAGCCCTTCTTATATCTGTTGTTCTCTTAAAGAGCTCTGAAGCTATTACCTTAATCTAAGGTAGTTAGACCTGCTCAGGGGAAAAAACAAACATGAAACAAGCATGTAAGAGACAATCAGCATAGTTATAAAACATGGTAACCAAAACAAGAATCCTGCGGTAAAGTCTCTGTCATAGAGGGGAAAATGTGCCTCTATAGTCCGGCCCCTTGACCGGCTCCTAGAGTCAAGTAGCCCCGGCCTCCAGTTCCTGCCTCGGTCTTTGAGAGACTATTTGGGGAGTTGGGTCAACTGTCCTCTTCTGTTTGGAGGAAGGAGTCCACTGTCTCTGGGGTAGGGGGAGAGGCAGAGGGGCTCCCTGTGTCCGGACTGTTGCTCCAGTGGCCAGGTTCAGTCTCTGAAGAAGATCCAGGCATTCCTCCAAGGAACGCACGGAATGAGATGCGCCACTATGAGAGAACGTAAGGGCAAAAGGAAAGCCCCATCTGTACCTGATGCCATGCCGAATAAGAATCTCCAGAGCAGGCTTCATCAGTCTCCGTTTTTGCAGGGTTGGAGGAGAAAGGTCTGCAAAGAACTGCAAAGAGGATCCGTCGGGGCCCTGGATGGTCGTCATTTTACGGGTGGTGGCCAGAATTAAGTCTCTGGATTGCTGACGGAGTAGTCTCACTATTATGTCCTTTGGCAAGTCAGGGTTTTTATTTCCACCCAAGGCCCTGTGGGCTCGCTCTACTTCCCAAATGTGATCCGGAAAGCCTACCAGGATCTGGTCAATAGTTGCTTTGAGATATCTGGGTAGATCAATTATTGCAGTTGGAACCCCTCTTATCCGGATATTGAATCTTCGAGAGCGATTCTCCAAGTCTTCCAGTTTGTCTTCAAGGGAAGTGATGCGAGAGGTATTCTCCCCTATGGCACTCCTATCTTGTTCCAGGGCCTCCACTACTTGATCCATTGACTCCTCCAGGATATTGGTCCGCTGTCCAATGTCATGCAGTTCTTTTTGTAGAGCCGTGACTGCTCTATTGATATGGGACTCTAGAAGGGCCTCAAACTTCGCCATAGAGTTGTCAGCTATGTTGACCTCCGGGTGTACGGTCTCTGGAACCGAATCAGAGTCAGATTGGTCCGAATGTTCCGGACAAGAAGTTTGCGTAGATGTCTGTGGGGCCCCGGCCATCTTGAAATGCTCCTCAATTTTTTTAGAAGGCAGGGCTTTCTTGGTTTTTCCCATCTTGTCTGTGCTTTTGACTCGCCGTATATTAGCTGTGATATTGTTGCAAAGTCTTGGTCAGGAAATAAGGCAGGGACTCCAGTTGCACCCCTCACAAGGTCCAAGCTGGCTGTTCTCTCAGAGTTGCAATAAAAAAAAAAAAGAGATCAGATCATACTCAAAAGTTTGCTTAGCCCCTACCGGCCAGCTCCATTCACTGCATTAGCAAGCCCCTTCCAGATTGCAGGGCAGCAGAGAGGTAATTTTTGGGGAATTCAGGCCGCACTGTGGCTGAAGCGCCACTAGATGGCAGTGTCGCTCTCCAGGCTGGAGACAAGGTTGTTGTTTTGCTGGAAAACACTCTAAGGGTGCGGCAGGCAATATAGAAAAAAACTGAAGCCCAGGTTAGTCAATGAGGAAAGTTCAGCACAAAAGTTACCCAGCTCCAAAAAAGCCTAGCCAAGCATTCAGTCTCTCAGTCCTCTTCAGTACCCCTCTCTCCCTTGTTGTTGGTTTTAGGAGAGTAAGACAGGGTATGAGCTAGGGGAATATCTCTAGGGGCTCTCTCACATCTGCTGCTGGTAGTGGCCAGGCAGCCAGGATACCCCTAGAGGGCCAAGGGGTGCAGCTTCTCAGCTCTTCCTCCTCCTTCCCTCACTCCTTCCCCCAGCACTCAACAGGGGCCACCAAGCGCAGGGCCAGGTTCCCTTCTTACCCCCTGACGGTCCTCTGGATTCCCAGCTCCTGTCCCGGTCCTCCGGTGTGGCTGGGGGGTAGATGCAGCCTCTTGGCGCCCTTCTTAGCCCTGGCGCGCTTCCAAGCGCCGGCTCTTGGCTTCTGGTGGCGGCCAATCCGCCACTGCGTCCTCTGACGCTGCCTCCGGTACTCACTCTCCCTGGCACAGGGCGTCTGTCAACCTCACCTGCACCCCCCCGTGCTGGTAAACGGGGGAGAGCTAGAAGGGAGCTGGGGAGAGGTCTGCGTTGCAAGGCCCCGACAGGCCTCGTTGCCGGGTCCTCCCGACGGGGTATCCGGAGGTAGGGAGAACGCTCCCAGATATACTCTGGAGGTGGGGGAGCCTCCTCTGGGGATCACTGCAGCTATAGCTGCCGAATAAGGCCAATATAGAAGCCTTTTTGTTGTAGGCCGACACGGAGCTCCAGCTCAACGCGTCCTCTCGCTTTGGCTGCTTAGCCCAAAACATGATCTTTTAAATGCCTGATAAAATCTTTTAGTATATATCTCACCTACCAATAGATGGCGCTGCACTTATTTTTCATACAAAAGCCTTTTTATATAGTTTAAAACATGATCTTTTAAATGCCTGATGAAATCTTTTAGTATATATCTCATCTACCAATAGATGGCGCTGCACTTATTTTTCATACAAAAGCCTATTTATATTGTTTAAAACATGATCTTTTAAATGCCTGATGAAATCTTTTAGTATATATCTCATCTACCAATAGATGGCGCTGCACTTTTTTTTCATACAAAAACCTATTTATATTGTTTAAAATATGATCTTTTAAATACTTGATGACACTTTTCGGTATACATCTTGGCAGCCTATAGATGGCGCTACACTCAGATGAAAGATTTGTCCTATTCATGTATATTATTATAGTTCATTGGTAATGCGCCAAAATATTCCATAGCGCAATACATAAGTTAATTTCCAGGCAAAGACATATTCAGTATTAACACAATGTATATGTGATAGGAATTTGCTGACTGAAAGTTTATATTATACAATTATGAATTGTTTTGACCTTTGTCAGGGTTACAGACAACAAAGCAAACACCTGACATATATAGATCTTCAGAATGGAAAAAGTGTGGCAAAGCAAAAAAAAAAAAAGTCCAATTTTACTTGTGGCGCCATCTATTGGCTAACAAAATAAATATTTAGACAGTATTTACTTATCTCATTAGCCAATAGATGGCACCATAGGTAAAATTTGACTTTTTTTTTTGCTTTACCACACTTTTTCCATCTGGCTCGAGAAAAATATGCAACATATTTATAAATTTACATCTCCTACTAACAGAGAAAGCAGAGTTAAAAGGTATATTCCCACAGCCTCCAATTTTTGCATTTAGACAGCCACCCACCCCTAAAAAAAAAACATTGAACAGCAGAAGATTAGCCAATGAACAGACTAATAGAGAAAATGATACCAAACCTTCCAACAGAACTGCAAATTATGTCAGCACATCTGTAAAGAGGACACAGCCATACATAACAACAATACTTATAACATCAGGTGGTCATATTCATGCACATCCTCCAATGTGGTTTACATAATACAATGTACTGTATGTGAGAGAGACATGATGCAAAAAAAACCCTATGGCAACAAAATCTATGGAATTGAATGATTGTATAAATATTTTACAAAATTATTGTTCTATTTTTTTTTTACTTTCGTTTCTTTTATTGCAGAAAGTCGAATTTGATTCCTGGTCAGATAAAGGGACAGAAGGAGGGAAAGAAGATGGAGGGAAAGAATAGCGTATCATAAGGACAGCGGGATGGTGAAATGACAGAACAGAGTAGTGTGAAGGGATAGTTTATAAAGGCACAGGATAAGGGAAAGTCTTTACAAATGTAATATGTTTTATGATGAGACAGGATTTTATGTGTATTAGAAAGATGATTTATGATTTAATTTTTTTACCTGTTTCAGACATGTCCTTTTCCTTGAAAATGCATTTCTGTCTTATGAAATAAGTGTACTTTTTCAGTTTTAAAGTTTTCTGTATCATTTATGCAAATCATATAATTTCTGATGCTTACGTAAAACCATGATACATTTATTTTCTGCCAAGTTTTATGTCACTACATTTTTATGATATGAATATACTTTCTTTGTTTGTGATAACCCAAATGATATTTTGTAAGATTTTAACTTTTAATAAAAATAAATAAAAAAAATGTACTGTATGTGAGAGAGGCCGCTACATTGTGAAAACTAGCCAAATACTGCATCTAAGGATGAGTCTACACAGATTTTCCACCAAAAAGCACAATGAAGACAGTAATTGCACCCCAGTTAGACAACATTTTACCCAGCATAATCACTCCATTCAAAACCTGAAAAACAAATATTCAGAGGAAATTTCAAAACCATCCTAGAAAGAAAAACCTTTGAAACATACATTCCTGCCTTTTTACTTCTTAATATGTGGGGATAATTATTGCCCTCCCTTTATTACTCTGGTTTTAATTTTATATGAGAAATGATACACTCATTCACACATTACAGAATTTCATGTTGTCTGACACTGAATCTCTGCTCTGGATTGCACTGCTTTAACTTTTAGTATTGCTTCTGACTTGAAAAAGAGAGCTGTCACTCTTAAAAGCTTGTCGTTTTTATTTAATATGTTTGTCCAATAGAAAAGGTATCACTATATACTGCAATACTCTGATCACAGGCCAACAAATATTTTGGTGCTTCAAATGTTAGACCTGTTTCTGGGAATATTTGACCAGCTGATTCCAAAAATGGCACCCATTTTCCCCTATCAGCTCTAGTTTTTGACATACAGAACATATGCCATATACCACTTTATGGTTAATGATACAACCTTTCAAGTCATCTGACACACAAGAAGCTCCTTTTGTAAGACTTCTGAGAGTGGGAACTGCCAGGACAATACTGCATAAGATTCCAACAATAGTCTGCCATGATGTGTGCATCCCATGTTCCTTGCTATCTGGCTTCCATTGTTTTTATGTCTTGGTGAAATCTTTCACCTTGCTCTTCCGTTACGTAACCAAGGTTCTCTGGAAAGCGATCTAAGTGACTGTGCAGATAATACACTTTAACATTCATGTTACAGCCAAGCCTGTTGAAATGAAAGAGCATATCATCTACTAATTGTGTATAGTTGTCGGCCTTTTTGTTGCCAAGAAAGTGTTTCACAAAAAGAACAAATGAAGACCAGGCTCATGATTTGATTTCATTTATTGATGCAATGAAAATGTGGGTCATTTAAAAGTTGTCTGATCTGTGAACCATCGAAAATTCCTGCCTTCAGTTTTTCCATGGTAAATCGACGTAATTTATGCATTATGTATTCAATACATGAACCGTCTTTATTCAAAGCCTTAACAAATTGTTTCATCACGCCTAGCTTTATATGTAGTGGTGTACAGTATGATTGTATCTCCTGCTACCAAAGGTTAATTGATTACATTTTGTCTTCCAACCAACATATATTCCCTCAGAGGCCAATCTTTTCTTGCCCAAATTTCATCTTTGGCTCTACTATCCCATGTATAAGAAACAAGAGCTGATGCGGTCTATCCAATGCACATTTTCTGAATCTGCATCCCAAATAACCCCAGGAACAGGCCTAATAAAAACCAAGAGACCAAGAAAAAAATGATTTGTTGGCCTGTGGCTACCACAGTCTTTATAAATATTTATTTATCTTATTAGCCAGTAGATGGCACCACAAGGAAAATTTGAGGGTTTTTTTCATGCTTTGGCACACTTTTTCCATCCAGCTCCAGAAGAAATACACTAAATATTTATAGATTTACATCTCCTAACAGAGGAAGCAGAGTTAAAAGGTATATTCCCACAGTCTCCAATTTTTGCATTTAGACAGCCACTGACCCCTAAAAAAAACATTGATCAGCAGAAGATTAGCCAATGAATAGACTAACAGAGAAAATGATACCAAACCTTGCAACAGAACTGCAAATTATGTTAGCACATCTGTAAAGTGGACACAGTCACACATAACAACAATACCTATAACATCAGGTGGTCATATTCATGCACATCCTCCAATGTGGTTTACATAATACAATGTACTGTATGTGAGAGAGGCCGCTACATTGTGAAAACTGGTCAAATACTGCATCTAAGGATGATACAGACTTTCCACCAAAAAGCACAATGAAGACAGTAATTGTACCCTAGTTGGACAACATTTTACCCAGAATAATCACTCCATTCAAAACCTGAAAAACAAATAATCAGAGGAAATTTAAAAACCATCCTAGAAAGAAAAACCTTTGAAATGAAGATGATAACACTTTAATACTAATGCTACAGGACATTATATGGACTTGGGATTTCTTTCTTATATCAAAACTTCTTGGGATCCTCCTTGGGATTCACTGCTTTAACTTTTAGTATTGCTTCTGACTGGAAAAAGAGAGGTGTCACTCTTGAAAGATTGTCATTTTTATTTGATATGTTTGTCCAATAGAAAAGGTATCACTATATACTGCAATACTCTGATCACAGGCCAATAAATATTTTGGTGCTTCAAATGTTAGACCTGTTTCTGGGAATATTTGACCAGCTGATTCCAAAAATGGCACCCATTTTCCCCTATCAGCTCTAGTTTTTGACATACAGAACATATGCCATATACCACTTTATGGTTTATGATACAACCTTTCAAGTCATCTGACACATAAGAAGCCCTTTTTGTAAGACTTCTAAGAGTGGGAACTGCCAGGTCCATTCCGCATAAGATTCCAACAATAGCCTGCCGTGATGTGTGCATCCCATGTTCCTTGGTATCTAGCTTCCATTGTTTTTATGTCTTGATGAAATCTTTCAACTTGCTCTTCCCTTAAGTCACCAAGGTTCTCTGGAAAGCGATCTAAGTGACTGTGCAGATAATGCACTTTAACATTCATGTTACAGCCAAGCCTGTTGAAATGAAAGAGCATATCATCTACTAATTGTGTGTAGTTGTCTGCCTTTTTGTTGCCAAGAAAGTGTTTCACAAGAAAAAATGAAGACCAGGCACATGATTCGATTTCATTAATTGATGCAATGAAATGTGGATCATTTATAAGTTGTCTGATCTGTGAACCATCAAAAATTCCTGCCTTCTATTTTTCCATGATAAATCAACATAATTTATGCGCTATGTATTCAATACATGAACCATCTTTATTTAAAGCCTTAACAAATTGTTTCATCAGGCCTAGCTTTATATGTAGTAGTGGCAGTATGATTCTATCTTGTGCTACAAAAGGTTCATTTATTACATTTTGTCCTCCAACCAACATATATTCCCTCAGAGGCCAATCTTTCCTTGCCCAAAGTTCATGTTTGGCTCTACTATTCCATGTATAAGAAACAAGAGCTGATGCGGTCTATTCAATGCAAATTTTCTGAATCTGCACCCCAAATAACCCCAGGAACCGGCCTAAAAACCAAGACACCAAAGGAAAAAAATGATTTGTTGGCCTGTGGCTACCTCAGTCTTTATTTTTATGTATTTTCCTCATTAGCCAATAGATGGCGCCACAAGGAAAATGTGAGGTTTTTTTATGCTTCGGCACAATTTTTCCATCCGGCTCTAGAAGAAATACACAAAATATTTAAAGATTTACGTCCCCTACTAACAAAGAGCACAGAATAAAAAAATATATTCCCAAAGCCTCCCATTTTTGCATTTAGACAGCTGCCAAACCTTCAACAAATAGTGGTCAGCAGAGGATTGGTCAATGAACATCCTAATAAAGAAAATATTATCAAACGTTGCAATCTAACTCTTTTTGCAAACTATGGGCTCTATTCTATTGGCTGAATCGTAAATTTATACACACTTAAAACCACTCTTAATATTGCCACACATTCTATTAGCTACTCTCATTCTGATTACGAATTACCCGCCCACAATCACTACGGGGCAGGCTAAGACGCAAATACTGGCTTGCATCTGCATTTGTTTAGGCACAGTTTGAATTTTACGAGTGCTAAATAATTAATGTTACACAAAATCGATTTTCTATTAGATCCGTAGCTTGCAAATAAAGTCTTACCTGTAACTGAAAAAAGTATCAGGTTTCTGTCAAAAATATTACAGGTACTAAATAGGACGGGGAAACGCTTTTTCAAACATTTATTATAGCTGTGCCTGCAATTAAACACACACTACTGTACTTTAAAAGCATGGGAACACATGGAAAGATATTAGAATTAATTGCAGAACAGTCTCAAACCCACAAATATGCAATTAAAAAGTATTATTTTTAACTGTAATTTTGTGTAATATCAATCCCGGGACTCAAGGGGTTAATACATATCATGAAATCTACATGGACTAGAACAGATGCTATAATGCATTTTATAGAGTGCTTGATTGCGAGCCCAATTGTCAAACGGCAGGGTTTTAAGTGTGGAGGCTGTAAGACGTAAATTGGAGCTTGCGACAATAGAATACACCTAAACATTAAGATGAAAAAAAAAACACACAGCCAAAGTTATGGGTCAGAGTCACTTACAGGCTTCTAATAGAATAGGGCCCTATGTCAGCATATATGTAAAGATGACAGTACCACACATAACAATAAGGCCTATAATATCAGGGGGTCATAATCATGCACATGCTCCAATATGGTTTATATAATACAATGTACTGTATGTGAAAGGGTCTGTTATAATGTTGAAACCAGACAAAAATTGCAATCTACACAGGCATTCTATTAAAAAGCACAATGAAAACAGTTATTGTACAAGTTGGACACCATTATTTGCAATGCTACATTTAAGTAAAATTGCCATAGTAAATGGCAGAGAACATATTACAAGGCCTGTGTTTGTGTTTTCCTCCAAAGTATGTGTATGTCAATGTTTGTTAATACACATACATTAAAATACATTTTATGAGACTGTTCTTCCTCGATGTGAAATATTTCAAGACTGATGTTTTGATTTCATTCATTAGCCAATAGATGGCGCTATCCTCAGATACAACTTTATCTTTGGATTGCTGTATAATTGTAAAAAGTCTTTGCTGATTGAACGTTTATGATATTGTTTTTAATTACACACTTTTTTTTGCCCTTGTAGGATATGTATATAGTCACATAGTTACATAGTAATTGAGGTTGAAAAATACTTTATTCCATCAAGTTCAACCTTTTTAGATCTCTCTGATCTGCAATATGTGGATTAGTTGTTAATTGATCCAGAGGAAGGCAAACAGAAAAAAAAAACATTGAAACATTGTCAATTGTTTCAAAAGGTGAAAAAAAGAAATTCCTTTCTGACCCCAGATACTAGAGATTGTATTCTTACCTGGATCAATACTCTCTCTTTAATTATCCAGAATAGCCCTGAATACCCTTTTTAGTTAAAAATATATCCAATCCCTTTTTAACGTTACCTATCGAATCCGCTGTCACCACCTCCTTTGATAGATAATTCCACAGATTAACCACCCTTACTGTGAAAAACTCTTTTCTTTCTTTAAGGTGAAATCTTTTTCCTTCTAACCTCAAAGGATGTCCTCTTGTCAGTTGAAAACCTCTTGGCACAAAAAGCTCACTTGACAAGTAATCATATCCCCTCTTAGATGCCTTTTTTCTAGAGAAAATACATTTAGTCTGGTTAGTCTTTCTTCATAGTTTAGCCCCTCCATTCCCCCTATTAGTTTTGTTGCCCTCCTCTGTACCTTTTCCAGCTCTAAAATGTCCTTTTTATTAAGTGGTGCCCAAAATTGTACTCCATATTTCAAATGAGGTCATACTAGAGATTTGTATAGTAGCAGAATTATATTTGCTTCTATACCCTTCTTAATACATGCTAATATTTTACTTGTCTTTATTACTTGTCTTTGTCTTTGCAGCTGCTGCTTGGCATTGAGCACTGTTACCTAGGTGGTTGTCCACAAGTACTCCCAAATCCCTTTCAATATCCGATACCCTGAGATTTACTCCATTAAGATTATAAATTGCATGGCTATTTTTCCTTCCCAGTGTTTGATTAATTGCATCTAACAGGCAAAAACAAATAAAATTAAATACATGTAGATATGAACTTTCAGTATGCAAATTTAATTACATAGGTCCTATTAAAAGGACCTACTCCTCACATATGTGTCTTGGAAGAAATTACCAGAGCTGGTTTTAAACATTACTAAATGTTTTTTTCATGAAAACAATTAGGTAATGTTTAAGAAAAAACATATTAGAAATGCACTTTTCTGCACTGTCTTGACCTCCTTGTGACACATTCTGAAACCGTTCAGTATAAGGAACTAGGGGCTATGAATGATCTACTGCACAGAGTGCCATAACTTGGCTGGCAGAGACCTTGCAAGATTTTAATTAGAGTCTGTCCAAAGTCAATCTTAACATTTTTGCAGAGGGACTAAATATCTTTGACATGTGCAGTGCTTTTTTTCTTGTGCAAAACATTTGTAATGTTTAGAGCCTGGACTTCATTAATGCATGCTAGACAAATATGAGCACTATTTATCTTCAATCCAAATATCAAAGTAAAGGCATCTTGAGTAAGCATAGCACCATCTGTGCAATAATAAATGTGTATATATCCGTGTGATGCATAGCAGGACCTCAGATGCACAGAGTTGCCTTACAGTGTGTATTATACATTCATTACTCTGTGTGTAATTGTCACATGCAGATTGTGAAGGGGTTAACACATTGCTGCAACTGGGTAGTTAACGGGCTACTTGGTCCTCAAAATTCTATCATGCATCTAAAAGAAAAACATTTTTTGGGATGAGAAATAATAATACAGTGTGGAATAGTTTACTCTTCATTTCTGATAAGTTGCAAGAATTGGGGGGAATGAGCGTTATGGATGCCCAAACTGTAGCATATTCTGCTTCTGTTCCCACTCACTTTAAAATAAATTGGATAAGAAAACATAGGGTATCCATGAGTTCTTGTGTATGCTTCCTCTTAACTCACTAAGACCAAGCCTGATCAAACACATTGTTTTTGGTCTGCCTGTCTACTGTTTAAGTGTAGGGTTTGTTGTAGCTGATCAGGGACCACGTTTCAGAAAACATGCTGAGGCGTGGTCACAGCCCAACAGAGTCTGTGTCTGCATATGCTGCAGTGGGCAGACCCATACAGGGTCTATATGCATGATTTTAGGCAGTAAAAACTGAATTTCTAATTGCTTCTTAAAAGGTATATCTAGGTTTCCCTGTTTTTAACTTCTTCTAATCTAACACATGCTGCTTATATCAGAAACACACATCACATTGAGTCATTCTATACACATACAGATTTATTTTATTTACACATAAAACTTGTTTTCCACACCCCCAGAAATGCTGACATAGGCACAGTGTACCTACCAATAGAAACACTGCATTTGGGTACATTTTTTAACCCTATACTAACCTTCAAGCCAACAGAGCAGTGCCTGGGCAAACATTAGGGCAAGTTTAATAATATTTATTTTGGTATTTTGTCATGCAAAAGAATTGTTTGCATACACTACTGATTCTCCTTGGATGCACTCATAATCCATGAAAGTTAAATATGCTTTTAATAAAACACAATACATACAAATAAATAAATGCATAGGTATTTTTCATATTCATTAGTAAAGCCCAGAAACCTTACATATACTTTAAAGAGCCTAGATGCAGGGAATCTGTATTAGGTTTAGTACTCACAATGATTATACAGTGTCAGATATATCTGTAGGTGAGAGTTTGCACCAAAGGCGCTCATTGCAGCCAGTGGCGCTGTCACACATGCGAGCCTCGCAGTACTGTTCAAGTGCGTAACTCTAAAATCCCACCAAAACCACAAAAAAAAAAGTACAAAAAATTCTAACACACTCACACACAGCACAGGGGGAGACACAGGAAGCCTGGGAGTGAGGTTGCAAGCGAATTACACCCATATTTGGCGTTTTAAGTCACTTAAAAATCGAAAATTTCAGAAACAGAAGAAACTGCAGGTTAACGTATCACAGCGATGAGCGGCCTGTACAGTAGACGAGAGGAAAGGTTCGCAATGAGCGCCAAATGTGCTCATTGCTAGCCACTCGATGATCGCTCATCGTGAATCTCACAATGAGCACCACAAGCGGGAGAGGCTTGCAATGAGTGCAGGTGAGAGGAAAGGCTCACAATGAGCGCCTTTGGCGCTCATTGCGAGCCACGCGATGAGCACCAAAGGCACTCATTGCAGGGCTCACGATGAGCACCGCAAGCGGTAGAGGCTTGCAGTGAACGCCGAAGGTGATCAGTGCAAATCAGGAAACTTGACGTACACTGGGGGAGAGGCTCGCAATGAGCGCTGAAGGTGCTCAGAGGAACAAAAGCCTCACATTGTGTGGCAAACAGCATTGCCAGCCTTACAATTTTAATCCCGTTATTTTTGACAGGCAGCTTCCTAGTTTAGATAATAGTAGATAATCTATAACTTGTATAAGTAAGTCAGTAAGTCTGGATAGTGTACATCCTAAAGATATTAAAGAAGCAGCAATTAATATTTCATTACTATTTACTAAACATTTGAAACACTAATTATTGTCCTGCGTATTTTTAGAAGATCTGAGATTTGCAACTGTAGTATCACTTCTCAAAAAAGGGTGGTAAATAGAAGGAATACTCGTGTAACTATTAGCCAGTGAGTTTCAGATCAGTAGTGTCCTTGTCTAAAATCTGAGATAGACCTATTTGCGTTTACTTTGGATAACACCCAATGCAATGCTCATTTCACTTTAAATAATAATAAATAGGAACATGACAGCTGTAGGCTGCATATCATATTGTTTAACCTCTAATTTTGCTTCAAGGACCACTGTGGTGCATTTACAAGTAAAAGCTTATGTGTCTGTTTGAGACATAGAGGCTTATTAAATTCGGGCTACGTGTTAAATCTTAGCCCGTAACGTTGAAAGTAGGACTTATGGCTATTAAATTAGCCCAGTAAACGTCCCTGCAGATGACTTGCTGAGGAAGCTGCAGGACGGCTGAAAAATTCCTACGGAATGTGAACGTGGAACTTCACAGCCCACAAATCCTTTTGATCTGTCAAGCCTGCAACCGCTACAATTCTAGCTATTAAATTGCAATGAAGTCACCCGCGAGCTAGCTCGTAACACGCAAATGGAGCCCAAAGCTCAACGTTGCTGAAGAGGACTCGCAAGGGGGGTAAAGACCAATATGTAGCCCTGTAAATGCAAATAAAAATGCACTACTCTTTTTTTTTTTTTTTAAAGGGAAAGTGATGTTAGGTCTTAGAATTAATAGCACAACATTCTTAAGCTCGCAAATCGGCAAAATAAAATACTTTATTTCATGTTCAATTTCCGTGTTATATCGATCCTGGCAATCAATGTGTTAATACATATACTGTAACTCGCATGTAATAGAATATCATATTTACAGCTTTATTAATATTGCATCATTGTGGAATGTGGGTCCGATCGCAAACTGTAATTGAAGCTCGTAGGACTTTGAAATCTATCCTCCCCTTTTTCAGTGACGTAACGCTGACGATCTCTTTTTCCATTGGCTCCGTCTAAACCCGTAACTACGGTCTACACAAACTGATCGTCCGCAAGGACGAAAATCCAACGTTCTACGAACGAGCTACGATTTGCGTCTCAAGCCCGTAGCACGTAGCCCATTCTAATTTAATAGCAACGTGGCTCAGCCAAATTTCAAACCCGCAGCCGTTGCGAGCTTCACGTTGGACTTATAGTCCTCGAATTTAATAGGGCTCATACACTATTAAAAACAGTATGCAATTTCAAAAGTTTATATTTTTTCTTACTTTTGAATGTGTCAGTTTTCCCTCAGACAGATGTGCTTGTCTCCACCTCCCTGTGCATCAGGGGGGCATGGCAAACTCTACCTGGAAGTTGGACTAAAAGAAATCTGACTTGTCTATGCTCGTAAAGGGGGAAGGGATTATGCACTGTCACTGGATGTGGCCAATAGGGCAGCTGTGAGCAGGTTACAATACAGCTGTTACCTCTGTTTTTGTAGAGGGGGTCTGGGTAATGCCATCATTGATCAGCCTGCTTCAGAGCTCCATGATCATCCAGGTACAGTTGGCCACTTCCCATAATAAGGCAACGGAATGTGGAAAAAACACAGCTCTGCTTAGGGGGGAAATAGACAATATAAAAAGTAAGGGAAATATACATTTTTATTTATTTTAAACTGTTTACTGTTTCAATAGTTTCTGCCCAATATACAAAGATATTAAATGCATTACAGCAGTCTTTTAAAGGTCTGACACAGAGCGATTTTCACACCAAGGAGATTAAATAAATGGGCACTCGCTTTTGAGAGAGTCCAAAAGTGTACATATGCATATGTCTGGAGGTTGTGCCTTCTCAAATCTCTGGACATTTGAAAGTAACACGCTGAGGAAACCTAACCTTCTCACTCAAGTATAGAGTACACGCCTTATTAGGATTACCACTAGAGGGCACAAATAAAAGCTTGATCTACAGTACCTTGCAAAAGTATTCACCCCACTTGACTTTTTACCTATTTTGTTACATTACAGCCTTAAGTTCAATGTTTTGTTAATCTGAATTTTATGTGATGGATCAGAACACAATAGTCTAAGTTGGTGAAGTGAAATGAGAAAAATATATACATAAAACTATTTTTTTAGAAATAGAAAACAGAAAATTGGCATGTGCGTATGTATTCACCCCCTTTGTTTTCAAGCCCATAAAAAGCTCTGGTGCAACCAATTATCTTCAGAAGTCACATAATTAGTGAAATGATGTCCACCTGTGTGCAATCTAAGTGTCACATGATCTGTCATTACATATGCACACCTTTTTTGAAAGACCCCAGAGGCTACAACACCTAAGCAAGAGGCACCACTAACCAAACACTGCCATGAAGACCAATGAACTCTCTAAACCAGTAAGTGACAATGTTGTTGAGAAGTACAAGTCAGGGTTAGGTTATAAATAAATATCCAAATCTTTGATGATCCCCAGGAGCACCATCAAATCTATCATAACTAAATGGAAAGAACATGGCACAACAGCAAACCTGCCAAGAGACGGCCGCCCACCAAAACTCAAGGACCGGGCAAAGAGAGCATTAATCAGAGAGGCATCACAGAGACCGAAGGTAACCCTGGAGGAACTGCAGAGTTCCGAAGCAGAGACTGGAGTATCTGTACATAAGACGACAATAAGCCGTACGCCCCATAGAGTTGGGCTTTATGGCAGAACGGCCCAAAGAAAGCCATTACTTTCAGCAAAAAACAAAATGGCACGTTTTGAGTTTGCGAAAAGGCATGTGGGATATTCCCAAAATGTATGGAGGAAGGTGCTCTGATCTGATGAGACTAAAATTTAACTTTTCAGCCATCAAAGAAAACGCTATGTCTGGGTCAAACCCAACACATCACATCACCCAAAGAACACCATCAGTGAAACATGGTGGTGGCAGCATCATGCTGTGGGGATGTTTTTCAGCAACCGGGATTGGGAAACTGGTCAGAGTTGAGGGAAAGATGGATGGTGCTAAATACAGGGATATTCTTGTGTAAAACCTGTACCACTCTGTGTGTGATTTGAGGCTAGGACGGAGGTTCACCTTCCAGCAGGACAATGACCCCAAACACACTGCTAAAGCAACACTTGAGTGGTTTAAGGGGAAACATGTAAATGTGTTGGAATGGCCTAGTCAAAGCCTAGACCTCAATCCAATAGAAAATCTGTGGTCAGACTTAAAGATTGCTGTTCACAAGCGCAAACCATCCAACTTGAAGGAGCTGGAGGACTTTTGCAAGGAGGGCAAAAATCCCATTGGTAAGATGTGGCAAGCTCATAGAGACTTATCCAAAGCGACTTGGAGTTGTGATTGCCGCAAAAAATGGCTCTATGAAGTATTGACTTTAGGGGGGTGAATAGTTATGCACATTGACTTTTTCTTTTCTTTTATTTTGTCCTATTTGTTGTTTGCTTGTGAGTTGTGAGCATGTTCTGTAAAATAAATTATGAAAATCCTCAAACAATCCATGTTAATTCCAGATTGTGAGGCAACAAAACACGAAAAATGCCAAGGGGGGGGGGGGGGGGGGGCATGTGAATACTTTTGCAAGGCACTGTATATCTGTGTATATATATATATATATATACACCACCTCTTCCTTGCACACTCAGTTTGCTTTTGAGTCTGTGCTTGGTGAGGGTTCCTCTCATTCCCGGATCTCTTCTGCATCTCATCAGGTCCTACATTGCAATGTTTGCCGCAGCTCAGTGGTTTCATACCCATGGTGCACATTGGCATCCAGTGCAATCCCCCCTCCCTCAGCCTGCTGCTGTCTTCTCCGATACATCCGTCTCCTCTCCTCTTTCTCCCCTTTGTCGTTTTGGCTGTTATCAAGCCCTATATTGTCGTATATCAGCTGCTTCACGCCCCTGGTACACTACGGCATCAAAGTTTTGCGCACCATCACTCACTTAAGCTGATTCTCACCATAGCTTCTCCCTTCTAACATGCTCGCATTCCATCACATTCGCAAAACCCAAGTCGGGTCATTTCCACCATAGACGCTCTTCAGCCCTTCTTTCACAGGACTTAATTGCTACCACCTATGTTTCCGACGCTATCCGGTCTTGCGGACAACCCAAGTAACTATAACACATTATTACAACCATAGACACTATTCAGCCCTCCTTTCACACGACCCAGTTGCTACTATTTTCGTCTCCCACAACATTGTCTCTACCCTTTCTTGCCAAAGACCGTTAGGGACACATGCGTACCTGCCAACAACAAAGCAAAAGCCTTTTCCCTACATGACTATCTGGCCCTCTAAGCAGGCTAGTTTACATACATTTGGCACAACATCAGCTACTCCTCACCACAAGAGAGGGACCTGACCACAAATATATTACTATTATTATTATCGTTTATTTGTAATGCGCCAACATATTCTGAAGCGCTATACATAAGATAAGTTCCAGGCAACGACAAATTCAAAATTAACAATTTGCAAAGAATGGAGGGCCCTATCTTTGAGTTTGGAATATATATATATGCTTAAAAGATTGCATACCATTGCAGAAATTGTGAAATTTTGGCATTTATTTAAAAAAAAAAAGTATTTTATTGAAGGATAGTAATCATATGAAGCCATTTATTATCACATAGTTGTTTGGCTCCTTTTTAAATCATAATGATAACAGAAATCACAAAGTGACACATACAGGTTAAATGGCAATTAAAGGTTAATTTCCCACACCTGTGGCTTTTTAAATTGCAATTAGTGTCTGTGTATAAATAGTCAATGAGTTTGTTAGGTCTCACTTGGATGCACTGAGCAGGCAAGATACTGAGCAATGGGGGCTGAAAAGAACTGTCAAAAGACATGCGTAACAAGGTAATGGAACTTCATAAAGATGGAAAAGGCTATAAAAAGATGTCCAAAGCCTTGAAAATGCTAGTCAGTACTGTTCAATCACTTACTAAGAAGTGGAAAATCCGGGGATTTCTTGATACCAAGCCAAGGTCAGATAGACCAAGAAAGATTTCAGCCACAGCTGCCAGAAGAATTGTTTGGTATACAAAGACAAACCCACAAGTAACTACAGGAGAAATACAGGCTGCTCTGGAAAAAGACGGTGTGGTTGTTTCAAGGAGCACAATACGACGATACT
Organism: Discoglossus pictus; assembly: GCA_027410445.1. Classification (NCBI taxonomy): domain Eukaryota; kingdom Metazoa; phylum Chordata; class Amphibia; order Anura; family Alytidae; genus Discoglossus; species Discoglossus pictus. Next base: position 417,368,892 of record CM050163.1, on the reverse strand, counting down.
TGAAGAAAAATTAGCTGCATGGTTAAGTTGTGAGAAAGAAGCCTTTACTGCGCCAATGCCACAAAAAAAGCCCAGTTACAATATGCCCGACAACACCTTGACACGCCTTACAGCTTCTGGCACACTATAATTAGAGTGACAAGACCAAAAGAGAGCTTTATGGTCACAACCATAAGCGCTATGTTTGGAGAGGGGTCAACAAGGCCTATAGTGAAAAGAATACCATTACCACTGTAAAGCATGGTGATGGCTGTCTGATGTTTTGGGGGCTGTGAGCTCTAAAGGCACGGGGAATCTTGTGACAATTGATTGCTAGATGAATGCAGCATATTATCAGAAAATACTGGCAGACCATTTGCATTCTTCTGTATGAAGGCTGTGCATGGGATGCTCTTGGACTTTCCAGCATGAGAATGACTCTAAGCACAAGGCCAAGTTGACCCTCCAGTGGTTACAGCAAAAAAAGGTGAAGGTTGTGGACAGGCCATCACAGTCTACTTACCTTAATATCATCGAGCCACTCTGGGGAGATCTCAAACGGTTCATGCAAGACGACCAAAGACATTGCATGACTTGGAGGCATTTTGCCAAGACGAATGGGCAGCTATACCACCTGCAAGAATTAGGGGCCTCATATGCAAATATTAAAAAAGATTGCACGCTGTCATTGATTCTAAAGGGTGCAATACACAGTATTAAGAACTAAGGGTATGCAAAATTTTGAACAGGAGCCCTGTTGCCCTGTTTTGTTTTATGATTGTGTCATTCTGTTATAACCTACAATTGAATATGAATCCCATAAGAAATAAAAGAAGTGTGTTTTGCCGGCTCACTCATGTTTTCTTTAAAAATGGTATATATATATTACCAACTCACCAAACCTTTGAGCACAAGGTGCTCATTGCGAGGCCCGCAAAACTTTGAATAAGGCTAGCAATGAGCGCCAAAGGCGCTCATTGCCAGGCCGACAATGAGCGCCATGGCTGTAGGCCTTTGGCTTTCATCGCGAGGCACACAAGACTTTAACAAATTGCGGCTTTAACGGCCGACAATTTTTTCAAGCCCGTAACTCGGAAGCCATCAGAAGACCGCCAAAAGATGACAATTATTTAAAAAAAATACTTACAACCTAAAGCAAGCTAAATTGATGTTTAATTGGGGTTTTTGGGAGGTCTGAAATCGGCTAAGCGAGGAAAAAAAATGGCAGCCATAAAGCCGTAATAAAAAAAAAAAAGGCTCACTACAAGGCCGAAGCCCGTAGGGCTTAGGTGCTCATCGCGAGGCATGCAAGATTTTGAAAAAGGCACGAGCGGCGCTCATCGCAAGGCAAGCAAGACTTGAAGTGTGAGAGGGAGACACAGGGGAGGGAGAGGAAGGAGAGGTGTGAAGAGACACATGGGTGAGAGAGGGGTAAAGAGACACAGGGGAAAGAAATAAGGGGGAGAAAAAACAAAGGGCAGGGACAGGGGGCAGCGAGAGGGAGAGAGGGGAAACCAGACATATGGAAGGGAGAAAGGGGAAACAGACACAGGGGGCAGAGAGTGGGAAGAGGCTCGCAATGAGGGGCAAAGCGGTTATTGCGGGCCTCGCAATGAGCGGCGAAGGCGCTGAGCGAGAGGCACGAAAGTGGCAGGTTGGCCGAGGCCTGCAATGAGCGGTGGGTGAGGTCCGAGATGAGCACCAAAGGCGCTCATCGCGAGGCCCACAAGTTAGAGAGGGATAGCTTTGCATTGTGTGGCAAACGGCATTGCCAGCCTCCAAATTTTATTGCCGTAATTTTTGACGGGCGAGTCGCTAGTTTTAAATAACCTTCCTGTTTGTGGGGATCTGGTGCATACTGACAACTTCATATACCTCTAACCCCCCAGTCTCCTTGCTGTATTGATACTATATTTCTTTGTTCAACCTGTCTTGCTCTGAGGTATTTCCTGCAGACTCCTTTCTTTCCACAGTGTGTCACTCTTCACCTCTAGGCACTGAGAAAATGTTCTTTGCTCTGAGGACTGAGACGGAAGAAAAATCCACCGCCCCCTCTTCCACATGTTCAATCCATGTCTCATGGAGGCTTTATCCATGTATTTCCTTGATACTGAAGTTACCGTGTGTTCCAGGAGGGATCTTTGATCTTTGCTCAAACAACCAAATCGTACAGGGCCCAAAACCCTTCATGATCTACAGAGGATCACTCACTATCAATTTTATGTAACATTTTAGAAATAAAAAATCATATTTTGGAACATGTTTTTTTTATCTTGATTGTTTTGGAGTTTCAAATAGTATGGCTAAACCCTATCTTGCACATGCAAAACAATGAGATTTTAGTGTAAGTGTACACTTACACGTGGACTTTTAATATTTTGGTTGTAGAGCAAAAAAAGTGTCCGGGTTAAAAGAATATGAGATATATATAATAAAAAATATATATTTAAAGTTTAATTCAGGGAACAAGATTTCATAAAAGATATGTTAATATAGCAGAAGGATTAAAAAAAAATTCTAAACATAATGCTATAATGAATATACATAAATTTAAGAAACAAATCAGTGCCAGGACTTTTAATAGTAACTTTGAAAAGTAGAAGAAAATGTGAATACCTAATTCAGGTTTTTTATATTTCTAACATCTTAACACAATTTCTTGTCCCTCAGCAGGGCCCCACTGCCCAAACTTAGAATACACAAAAAGTTCTGCCTTTCAGCTCCTGCCTTTCAGAGTTTTACTTGTTGGGTCTGTGAATAGGAGAGGGTCCTTTCATGTGTTAATCACGCTACAGATTCCCAGCAAGGAGAGTGATTCAGAGCTGGGCAATGGGAGGAGCTCTGTCCAAATAGAGTGTTCTATCACTGGCCAGGAATAGAATTCTGTCACTGAACAGGCACATCGTCCCCTCACTGACCATGCACTGAATCATCTCACTGACCATGCACTGCATACTCTCACTCTCCATGCACTCATACTCTCACTCTCCATGCACTGCTTCCCCTCACTGACCATGCACTGCCGCCCCTAACTGACCTTGCATTGCATCCCATCACTGACCATGCACTGAATCATCTCACTGACCATGCACTGCATACTCTCACTTACCATGCACTGAATCATCCATTGCATCCCCTCACTGACCATGCACTGAATCATCTCACTGACCATGCACTGCATACTCTCACTCTCCATGCACTCATACTCTCACTCTCCATGCACTGCTTCCCCTCACTGACCATGCACTGCCGCCCCTAACTGACCTTGCATTGCATCCCATCACTGACCATGCACTGAATCATCTCACTGACCATGCACTGCATACTCTCACTTACCATGCACTGCTTCCCCTCACTGACTATACACCGCACCCCCTCACTGACCATGCACTGCCTCCCGTCAATGACCTTGCATTGCATCCCATCACTGACCATGCACTGAATCATCTCACTGACCATGCACTGCATACTCTCACCATGCACTGCTTCCCCTCACTGACCATACACTGCACCCCCTCACTGACCATGCATTGCATCCCCACACTGACCATGCATTGCATCCCCTCACTGACCATGCACTGAATCATCTCACTGACCATGCACTGAATCATCTCACTGACCATGCACTGCTTCCCATCACTGACCATACACTGCACCCCCTCACTGACCATGCACTCCCTCCCCTCACTCACCTTCCATTGCATCCCATCACTGACCATGCACTGAATCCTCTCACTGACAATACACTACATACTCTCTCTGGCCATTCACTGAATGCTCTCACTGATCAGGCACTGAATTCCCTCACTGACCATGCACTGCATAGGCTAACTGACCATACACTGCACCCAGTCACTCAGTTTACACTGTTTCCTCTCACTGACCATATACTGCATACTCTCACTTACAATGCATACTCTAACTGGCCATGCTGTGCATCCTCTCACTGAGCATAAACTGCATCCCCTCCATGAAAATAAACTACATCCCCTCACTGAACATACACTGCATCAACTTTCACTGTATCCTCTCATTGACCATACACTGCATCCTTTTCTCTTACTTTACACTGCATCCTCAGTAACCATACATTATATCCCCTCACTGACCATACATTACATCCCCTCATTGACTGTACACTGTATACACTCAGCAAATACCACATACCCATCCCGACCATACTTTGCATTTTTTCAATAACCAAACACGATTTACACTTATTGACCATAGATTGCATCCCCTCACTGAACATGTACTGCATCCTCTCACATACATTATATCCCGTAACTTACCAGACATCATCATTACCTCACTGAATATTTACTGGGCAGGTAGAATATTCTCTCAATGTCCAGGCACAGCATCCTTTAACTACACTTGTACAACATGCCCTAAATGACCTTGCACTGCATCCTCTCAGAAACCAGGCTAGACAACTGCTTCTAGTCACTGACCAGGCACAACATCCTCTCATCACCTCATTCACTAGGCATAACATTCCCTCATTGACCAGACACATCATCGTCCCACATTGTATTTTCTTACTGGCCAAGCATAACATCCACTACATTACCATTCTTTGCATCCTCTCACTCACAATTTACAGCATCCCCTTATTAACCAGGCACATCATGCTATATATTTATACGTGGTGTTGGCCCGTTTAATGTAAAAAAACAACAGTATAAAGTATAGCTTAGTGGTTTATAACAAAAGGCAAACTGGTTGTACCATAGGCCACCATATTTGTAATTTAAATGTGTGTATTTAAATCTGGTACTCCATCTTACGTTGTACATTTATAAAAAAAAAAATCATTAGTCCTTGCATCCACCTTTTTAACCAAGTTTTAATGAAGATGTTATATTATCTAATTATATGATCAGCTACATGTAGACTGTTTTGTAGTTTATTATTGGTTAACATAATTGTTTAAATGGTTAATATGATCATTTTAAATGTAAGTACAAACTTTATATTTAGCTATATAATGATTAGTACATGCCGTGAAATAGCAGTTATAAAAGCCATAACACATGACCATATGTAATCTCCAAAACATCCTCTTTCAGGGACAGAAGGGTTAATGTTCATTAAGGAATAGTAGTGGGGGTGGGGCAATAAATGAATGGGTCACTTCTTTTGTAATTAAAAGGTCAGAGTTGGAGCTGCTCCTGGCAGGGGGTCTTGAAGAACTTTTCCATTCAGTGCACATGTGAAAAGGTGGGATGGAAGGGTGGACAGCCAACAAGGAGGGGGGCCTACTTCCTCTTCCTGTAAACCTTTAGAGGCACCTGACTGTATTTAAGACACTGCATAAAATAAAAGGCATTATTTATGGAATTTCACAATATAACTTGTGATATGTTCTGTTGCATGCATATGATATAACCACCATGAATACTGTATATGTACCACACACTGCATTATGGACATTTTGAACATATGTGTCTGTGCTACATAACCCTCGGGAATATACAGCAATTAGTTGGCAGCCTGTGGACTAGAAATGACCTAGTCTGGAGCCGAGTGTGAAGAGAAGATTTATTCAACTTGAAGTACCAGCTAAAACTTTAATTTGGCCTATTGGTTTAAATGTGAAATCCACTCCACATAAATTGTAAGCTCTGTCTCCATGCAGGGTAGCACCCCAATGGTTAGTGCTGCAAAATCTTACTTTTCTGCTGATTCTTTTAGTATGAATTTTAAGTTTTTACACCAACATAAATCTGAAGAATAAACTCACTATTACTTACACAGTACCGGTTTCTGTTTTTCCATTACTTGCACTTTACATGTCCCTGTTCCTTTACTTGCACCTACATGTCCCTGTTATTTGTATCTGCATCTATCCCGCAGTTAGCTGTACTTTGTTTTGTGGTCTGTTACATATACTCGCCTCTGTCTATCTGTTACCTGTACACTTTGCATCTAGAACATTTACCTGTACCTACCTCTGTCCCTCTGTTACCTGTACATTGGCTACATTTATTTGCTAGCTATAATTATTACCTGTACCTTGCTCTGTACCTGTTACCTGTCCTTGCTTGTTTTTCTCTGATACCTGTATACCAGCAGCTGTCACTCTTACCTGTACCTGCCTATTTCCATCTGTTACCTGCACATTACTTGCATCTGTCGCTTGCATTGGTACCTGCCTCTATCTTACTATTACTTGTAGCTGCTTCTTTCCCTCTGTTACACATACATTACTCATCATTTACTGTCTCTTTTCTAATAACCCTCTCTCCCTCCATCTTCCTGATCCTCTCATGTCATGATAAATATAAACCTGACTCTCTGATAACCCTTAAGCTTGAACTATCAGGTGTGCTTACTATTATGGGACTACTCTGCATCCCAGCTTGCCCCTCTGCCTCCTGCCCACATCTGGGTGCAGTGCCCTCGGGGATCCCCTGGCTCACATGGTGCTGGCTGATAACAGATGGGCGCTTGGATCAGCTTTCCAAATCCTGAATAATTTATTAGGAACAAAATAGTTGGGTCTATGAACAGGTCCCTCCTTCCTCTCCCTTTGTCTGTATAAAGTGCCATTGAGTGGCAGAGTTTCTAATTACAGGTCAGACAGGACAGATCCTCCTCCTCGTCACACTGAGTTATTTATACACCTGAATTAAATCGACGCAGCTTCTGATGGAAGAAGTGTATTTAATTCACTGTTTAGAAAAGGCTGCATTCAGGCAAACCTTGTGACCCAGTTTAGATTCACAGAGAGCCAGGCCCAGAGGGAGGTGCAAATATACAGGCAAGGGGAAGTATATCTGGCTAGGTTGCCTTATTAAGGACCACTGGAGTGTCCATACAATGTTGGATTAATTACTGATTATCAATAAAATAAAAGATTGTAGGAAAAATTGTAATCTTTCATTTGAAGTTTAATTTTTAGACTTCTGCAGATCTGCTTCTCTCTATTACATTTACAAGGGTGAGAAAATATTTAGGAGAACCTTCTTGGCAGATACTCTTTCCAATGCTGGACACTTAACAGATGTGAAGAGATGCACATCTGCCGGAATTAACACTTACGTAGGTTTTTTTAATTATTGCTAATCGGAAGCTAAGTATACAAACAACCCCTACTTTATGATCATTACAATGGCCCTTTAAGGAACCTATATAATTTTAAAACATGTTCATTTGTTACTTTATAGAACAATGAAGGACCATCTAAGTTTTCACCAAATGCATAATTTGAGATGCAGTTTCATAGGGCACAATGAGATTGACTGGAGCAACTTATAATTTGAAAACTAGCAAACTGCATATTGTTACTGTTCAAATATCTACCGATTTAAACTTTAGTCACCTGGGTTGAGATTTTATCTCAAGGGTTGTGGCCCTTGGCATGACGGGATAAGGGCCCACATTTTGTAGGTGATGTGAGTACCCTAAAAGTGGCCTCCAGAGTTGGTGCAGAGTGAATGATAGATGGGAGGCGCTGGGCTATGCCTGTGGGTCTCTTTCCCAGCTCCTGTTTGCTCTCCGCTCCCATTGATCAGGCATGTGGAAACATTCCGCCTCCTACACTCCCATTGTCAGACTCATGTTGCCAGGCTGCAGCTGCCCTCAATAACTTCACCACGACCCCCACCTCTGAGGGCACCAACCTGTGCCACAAACCCCCTGCCCAGTCTACTGGGGATGATGATACTGTCACCATAAAAAAGCAGATCACCAGCAGAGTGGATGACTGTAATGTTAGATGGTTAAGTCTGCCATTACATACTGTGGCAAAAGAGAGGCAGTAATGAGGGAGGCATTAGCAATTGTGTTGGCCTTTTTTTTTATTACAGTATCTTCAACTTGGCATCCCCTTCTGAGTGGATACAATTTGTGCAGTCTTTTTAAGATGTGATTTGTAGAGTAAGGATTGTGGCTTTTTAGGAGTGCATTCTGGGGGGCTGTTACTTGTTCTCTGAACCTGAAGGACACTGGAAGTGCTGAGCTCAGCTGATTAGCATAACAATCCCTGTAGATCCTCTTCATCCTGCACTAACGCTGGGCTTTTCAATCCAATTTCCAACCTCCTTCTTTAGCTGATTACATCAACTGGGAGGAGGGGACTGACCTTAAATCGATGCAGCATCTCCACAAACAGAGTATATAGGTCACCGTGAGATGGATGGAAACAGCTTGTAACAGAGGGACCAAGAACAGCACATAGTGACACAGAGAAGCACTGTGTGTTTGTGGGATGTGGGAGGTAGACAGTGTGTGAAAAGTGGGTAGGCGCTCTATTCAACACAATGTGACCCTAGTGTAATTGCACAGGCATGGGTATTATATCGATCGTTAGATATTAGAGTCACACTTGCCTTATTACATCTCTACCTGTATATAGGTGCTACACCTCAGTCAGAGATTGTGATGTTAGATCATGTATATATTTCATATACTCTATTTAGTAATACTGAGGAAAGCTTAAAGACTTTGTTCATTTCAGTTGGGTTTTGGCTCTTGAGAAAAACCTAAATCCTGACACTTTACCCCCAGCTCCCCCACCTGTGAGTCAATGAATTCTTGTAAATGCATCTCTGCTTCCCACATGAGCTCACAAAGCCCTCCCTGCTCTTGTTGGCTGGAATAAAAGCTTCTATTCAGGCCTTCCCTGTAATCTCGGCAGGTCCCTCTCACCCTCTGGAATTCTTATGCGAGGCACGAGTTAAATTCAGCTTTCTAAGCTTAGCAAGAACTGGAATGAAAGCAGCATGTTTAGAGTGACCTGTTAGCAGGATGTCGAATAAACTACATCCACTGACAGTGTCTTGGAGCCACAGTGTCCCCACACAGCAAGGAGGCCTGTGTGTGTTGGGGAATAAGAGGCCCATATGGGGGTAGGCGACAGCTCCCTTGTGGAGCCCTCCTTGGAAGCTTCCCCCCTGGGTTCTGAGATTGTGTGAATTTAGGAAAGAACAACATAATCTAAATCAGCAGTTCCCAAATGTGTATTGTATCAGCACTAACAGGTGTGTACGTACACCAACTAAAACGTAGTGTTCCAATTCCTCATAAACCTCTAAAAATCCAGGTATGGAGAACTAGTATTAGGTGCCTTGTCAGTTCTGATATATAGCACAGGTGTAGGAAACCTGAGCCAGTTCTCATTTATTTCTGACATGAATCATGTTAAAGGACCACCGATAAGTCAAGTTTATAGAGTGTGCCAATGAAGAACTTGACTTTATTATGTGGAAAATGTTTGAACAAAGTTTACAATAAATAAGTATAGTTTTTTTTTCTAAGCATTGTATTCCATTTTCTTTGAGAAGCCTTTTTGTCTTTGCAGACTAGCAATTCAAGATGGAATACAGAATCATACAAGCAGTTCGCTAAATATAAGATTTTTTATATTTTCTACAGGACCATCTCTTCATAAACGAATAGAGTGTTAGGGCTGACATTTAGCCATATGATTACTGTAAGGGGTGTTTCTGTTGCCCCACAGAAGAGCAGCTAGCAAAAAAAGTCTTAAGTAACTTATTTACTTACTGATGCAAGTGAATTTTTTAAGGTTTTGAAGGAAAATAAAATTGTGATTGTATAAAATGTAAATATAGTTTGTAGTATATAAAAAAGGTTGTAAAGAAACATTATGAGAAAACGTGAAAGGAAGTATGAGAAATTATAATTACATGAAGGAGAACAAAATAGTGAAGAACTTTGAGAGATGTAAAAAGTAAATTATCATTCAACATGAAGCACACAAACAATGTGTTACCAGCCGCTGGTTACTGGCAGAAAGAAAAGTTAAGTAATTTCATCCACATGCTATTGTTGCAAGATGTAGGTCAGGTGACATTCACTTCAAACTGAAGGGCATTGTGGTCTCTCGCACAGTAAATTGGGGGGCCCCATCGCAACTTCTCTATCTATCCGTTTGGGTCAGCAGCAAAAAAGGCAAAAATATATGTAGAAGACTCGATCACTTTTCTATAAAGTAATTATCTGGCATGCTCATATAATTTATTATTATCTTTATTTATATCGCGCCAACATATTCCGTAGCGCTGTACAGGGGGTTATATATAAATTAAGATTCTTAATGTTCTGCCTGTAGCAGAGGGACATATTCTGTTATGTGCTCCTGTGCTTTGCACCTGCTGCACCAGCAGCAGCAGCTCGGCCACTGCTCTCACATATTGGAATTACTCAGAGCAATAGGGGTCCGACCTACATCCCATCCCTTCCCCCTCTTATTGCCCAACTGTAAAAACTGTCTGAAAGTGCATTTGGGACACCCTATTATCCAGAAACACCTCCCCTAAAGGAATTTTCAGCAAAAGGAAGCATAATCTTTTCTAGATAGCAGTAATCACTGGTACTACTGCAACTAGCAATATTAATAATACATGTTTATACTAGTGCAGATGCTTAGAAGGAGTGGCCAACAGGATTTCCACCAGTCTCTTTAATTTTTTGCTTAAATCTCAAATCCTGTATACTCAGCATTGCGATATGTCTATCACAAGTGATTAACTAACTAGCTTATATTACCAGTTCTAAGAAGCAATTTAAAGTATTTACCACTGTCTTTCTTCTTCATGACCACTGTGTTTCTTCTTTACTTTACCCCTCTCTTTTAATCCACCTCGCTGCTATGCATGACCTTTCTCAAAAGTAAAGGTGGGCATCATGAGGACCTTGAGGGGTTCCCATGAAATTCCCATGCTTTTCTGGTGAAGGAAATCATGCCACACTTCCATATCACACACTTATTTCTTTCTCATACCGCTCTCATGCCACACAAAATACTTCCCATTGCTGTCGCTTTCCCTCATTAATTTCTCTCTATTTCTTCCACACTGAATTTCCCATTATTTTACACATCTATCATAAAGTATATTATGCTGCAACCCTTTAAATTACATATGTTGCTCATTATTGCTCTATAGTCTTCTTTCTTCCTGCAAAGTTAGTTGGAATGATAACCTTCTCTATAAATAAGGATATTTGCAATAGTTTTATTTTTAATATAGAACAGTCTAAATTAGTGTTTGATTATTGACATTGAATGTTACTATATTTACGCAGAAGTTAAATTTCAAAATCCTTCTAAAAGATTAGCAGCCTTATTAAATTGCGATTCGGCAAATTTAAAAGGGCTCTATTTAAGCACAGAGCATATTTTTTTTACAGATGTTTTTAGTTAGTGAACTTCTATCCAAAAGCAAGGTCTTCACTAACTGAAAACTTCCGTAAAAAAAATATGCTCTGTGCTTATACAGAGCCCTTTTAAATTTGCAGAATCGCAATTTAATAAGGCTGTTGGTCTCTTAGTTCAGTTCATTAATTGACAATTACATTGGGGGTGCGTAGCAGGAAGAGCAATCACAATTAGTTTAATCAGTGTAATCACAGACTATTATTATTTTTTTTAGTTACTATTGTTTATTTGTAACACGCCAACATATTCCGTGTCGCTATATATAGGTTAAGATCAAGGCAAAAGATCAACGCAAAATAGGAGGATTAACACATTGCAAAAGATGAAGGGCCCTGTATTTGTGCTTAGAATCCAGTGTCCATAGTGCTTTCCCCAAAGCTCCATGCATTATTGAAAACTCACAGACTTACAATCTAAGAGCCATATTCTATTAGATGCTCGCAAATGCCACAAACTCACAAATTTGGCTGCAGGTGTTTTTTTTTTAAAAAAAATTATACATTTTTAGATATTTTCTATTGACTTCAGCTCGCAAATTCCACCCTCAACGTTGAACCATTTTAAGTTTGATTTCAGGTGGCATGATGATATGATATGACATGATAAGTCTTTGCCTGGCCCATATAGCGACACGAAATATGTTGGCGTGTTACAAATAAACAATAGTAATTTAAAAAAAAAATAATAATAGTCTGTGATTACACTGATTAAACTAATTGGGAATGCTCTTCCTGCTATGCACCCACAATGTAATTGTCAATTAATGAACTGAACTAAGAGACCACAACAGCCTTATTAAATTGCAGTTCGGCCAATTGAATAGGGCTCTATGTAAGCACATAGCATATTTTTTTACAGAAGTTTTTAGTTAGTGAAGACCTTGCTTTTGGATAGAAGTAACTAAAAACTTCTGTAAAAAAAATATGCTATGTGCTTCAATAGAGCCCTATTCAATTGGCCGAACTGCAATTTAATAAGGCTGTATATGTATAGTAGTAATGGGCAAAGAGTTTTTACAAAGATTAAAATAAATACTGCCTTTCATTTTTAATTATTGTACTCCATTTTTTTTAATGGCCGCAGACTTTGTGTCTTTGTTTCTAACAAAATTGAGACCCTGGGGGGAATGGTATGTATTGTGGATTCAGATAAGAATCCAATCAGTTCTCTTGAAAGAATGCCACAACAAAACTCAACAAAATATTAACCTCCAGTGGCATAATCCTCACTCTCAAGCTACAGGTGCAACGATGGAATCCACTATGACACAGAGTCAGTTAAATGTAAGAATTACTGTAAAATGCCTTTATGCTCATGGCTTACAAATCTGCCACTGTTGTAAGTTTGCAACATACTTCACAAGCATGTGACATTTTCCCCAAACTATAGTGGTTATTTAAGTTAATCACCTGCCTTAAGACTCTGCCAGGTTGTAAGATCTTGAAAAATAATTTCATAATAAAAATTGCAAGTCAAGGTTGATTACCTAACTCTAATTTAATTTAAGATATTAATTGTAATTATTGCTATTTATAATGCCCCTTTCATTCACAAAAAGATTTACTCTACTTTACGGGCCTCTTGATGAGCACCTTCGGCGCTCATTGCAGACATTGTCCAACCCGCCACTTTCGTGCCTCGCACTGAGCACCTTTGGTGCTCATAGCGAGCCCAGCGATGAATGCCGTTGGCGCTCATTGCGAGCCTCCCCCCACTCTCTGACCCCTGTGTCTGTTTCCCCCTCTCCCTTCCATGTGTCTGTTTCCCCCTCTCTTCCCCCACCCCACCCTTTCCCTGTAATTTTTTTTCCTCGCTTAGCCGATTTTCGATCTCCGAAGAATGGCAGTTAAGCCTCAAATTAGCTTGTCACCTCACTTACAGGCGCCCTGGCTCTCCCCCTGATCTGTGTGTGAGGTTTTTATTTTATTTTTTTTAATTATTTTTATTTTTTTGTCTGTCTTTCGAGTTACGTGCTTGAGAAAATATCGGGCATTAAATTCGTAATTTTTTTTCTAAGTCTTACGTGCCTCGCGATTGGCGCCAAAGTCCTAATTCCTTTGTCGCTGAACATGTGCATCGCCATGGGCGCCTTCGACGGTGGAGCGTCCTCGGGCAAATTACAGCTATGATGGGACAGAGAACCCTTGGAGGGCCCTGAAAGGGCACTATTGCAAGGGCCTATGCCGCTTATAACGAGGCCTGCAAAGAGCGCCTATGGCGCTCATTGCAGCCAAGTCGTGCGAGCCTCGCGATGAGCGCCTATAGCGCTCATCACAAGGCCCGCAATGAGTGTCTTTGGTGCTCATTGCGTATGTGCAAGCCCGTAACTTTTAACATGGCATGACCGACAATTCATAATTACCACAACTATATATATGAGATTATAGAAACACAGAATCTTTAGTCAGGACCATCCAGTCTGTCCACTTTTGCTTATCCAAAGAACTTAAGAAACCCTGAGGACCGACCCAAACCTTTCTTTTTTCCGAGTTCACTTGAAAGTTGAAGAGGGTCTTTGTATTTTTTTCTGCATGTTGGGAATAAGCTATATTGAAGCATAGCACATGCACTGATTAATAATACAATCTAGTATGTAGGTACGTATGTACCACAAATTTATGCAGGTAAAATTAATTTTATTAATTTTGTTTTCAGAATTTGTGATTTCCTGAAATGTTTTAAATGTTACCTTACTCTTGCATCATATTACATCATTTGTTATGTGATAATTACATATTTTTGTGACTAACAGATTAATGAATTAATGATTATAATGGGGTAATAACATTACAGAGCTTGTATTATTTTACCTAGGTCAGGACTTGACAAATCCTGGGAGCCAATGAGCTTCAGTGCCTAACTTTTCTATAATTCTATATTTATGAATATATGCTCAATATTCCCTGACTCCTAAAAAAATGTTGTCTGGCTTCTTAGTAGTCTGGTTAGCTCTTAAGATATTTGGTATAAATGGTATAAAAATCATTGATTGGTTAGTTATAATTACTGCTTGGTTTTCTTGCTTAGTGATAGTTATTGCTTGGTTGATTAGTGACAGTGATTAAATAATTTGTGTTATTTAAGTTAGTATCGGTAATTAGATTTGTAATTTCTTTGTAAATTATGTTAATTTCTCATGCATAATTATTGTTTGTTTTGTAATAGGAATAACAGCTCTGTGACTGGGAATTAGTTTTTTTCATTGGGTATATGTTAAATAAAAAATTGCAGATACATAATATTGGGAACAAATAATAGATATCAATGAGATATACCTCTAAACACAACAGGTTGTATATGTATGAGAAGACAATTACAAAGTATGATGGCTGGTACTTTAATATAGTTTACATAAGAGTACTGATGACTAACTGTTAGCTGTATAGTGATGGCTTGTTATTACTTAGGATTTAATATAGTTTATATAAGAGCACAGGCTGTCTAGTTATCAGTGGTTGGTATAGTGATGGCTAGTTATTAAATAGTACTGATGTTTAATATTGTTTATATTATATCTAATGATCTGTTGTTTGTATAATGATGGCTAGATATAAGATAATGCTAATGTAATATTGTTTAGATAAGAGCTCATGTTCATTGCTTCAATCACTTCATCTATCCATCCCCTCTCCTTCTTTGTGTGCATTGAGAGCCAGCATCAGAGTGTTCTCTAGGGAATCCTGTCTTCTCATGATGTGGCCAAATCTATTTATTACATGGAACTGAGTTATTATATAACATCTAACTACATATCAGTATAGTGATGTCTATGTATTATATGGCACTGATTTATTATATTTTATATAAGATCTGACTAGACATCAGTTTAGTGATGGTAATTTATTACACGGCACTGATTTATTATATAAGATGTGACTAAATATCAGTTTAGTGATGGTTACTTATTACATAGCACTGATTTATTACTGTATATACTCGAGTATAAGCCGACCCTAGTATAACCCGAGGCACCTATTTTACCACAAAATACTGGGTAAAATGAGTGACTCGAGTATAAGCTGAGGGGGGCCTTTTTAGCCTTAAAAAAAGGGCTGAAAAACTTGGCTTATGCTCGAGTATATACGGTATATTTCATACAACACCTGATTAGATATCAGTATTGTGATGGTAATTTATTACATGGCACTGATTTATTATATTTCATATAAGACTTTCTAGATATCAGTATAGTGATGGTTACTTATTACATGACACTGGTTTATCATATTTTATATAAGACCTGACTTGATATCAGTGTAGTGATGGTTATTTATTACATGACACTGATTTATTATATCACCTATAAGACCTGACCAGATATCAGTGTAGTGATTCCTATTTATTACATGGCACTGATTTGTTATATCACCTATAAGACCTGACCAGTTATCACTGTAGTGATACCTATTTATTACATGGCACTGATGTGTTATATCACATATAAGACCTGACCGGATATCAGTGTAGTAATACCTATTTATTACATGGCACTGATTTGTTATATTACATATTATACCTGACCGGTTAACAGTGTAGTGATACCTATTTATTACATGGCACTGATTTGTTATATTACATATAATACCTGACCGGTTAACAGTGTAGTGATACCTATTTATTACATGGCACTGATTTGTTATATTACATATAATACCTGACCGGTTATCAGTGTAGTGATACCTATTTATTACATGGCACTGATTTGCTATATCACATATAAGACCTGAGCAGATATCAGTGTATTGATACCTATTTATTACATGGCACTGATTTGTTATAGTACATATAAGACCTTACCAGTTATCAGTGTAGTGATACCTATTTATTACATGGCACTGATTTGTTATATTACATATTATACCTGACCGGTTATCAGTGTAGTGATACCTATTTATTACATGTCACTGATTTGTTATATCACATATAAGACCTGACCGGATATCAGTGTAGTGATACCTATTTATTACATGTCACTGATTTGTTATATCACATATAATACCTGACCAAATATCAGTGTAGTGATACCTATTTATTAAATGGCACTGATTTGTTATATTACATATAGGAACTGACCAGTTATCAATGTAGTGACACCTATTTATTATTACATGGCACAGGTTTGTCATATTACATATTATACCTGACCAGTTATCAGTGTAGTGATACCTATTTATTACATGGCACTGATTTGTTATATTACATATAAGACCCGACTAGATATCAGTGTAGTGATACCTATTTATTACATGTCACTGATTTGTTATATTACATATAAGACCTGACCAAATATCAGTGTAGTGATACCTATTTATTACATGGCACTGATTTGTTATATCACATATAAGACCTAACCAGATATCAGTGTAGTGATACCTATTTATTAAATGGCACTGATTTGTTATATTACATATAAGACCTGACCAGATATCAGTGTAGTGATACCTATTTATTACATGTCACTGATTTGTTATATTACACATAAGACCTGACCGTTTATCAGTGTAGTGATACCTATTTATTACATGGCACTGATTTGTTATATTACATATAAGACCTGACCAGATATCAGTGTAGTGATACCTATTTATTACATGTCACTGATTTGTTATATTACACATAAGACCTGACCGTTTATCAGTGTAGTGATACCTATTTATTACATGGCACTGATTTGTTATATTACATATAAGAACTGACCAGTTATCAATGTAGTGACACCTATTTATTATTACATGGCACTGATTTGTCATATTACATATTATACCTGACTGGTTATCAGTAGTAATACCTATTTATTACATGTCACTGATTTGCTATATTACATATAATACCTGGCCGGTTATCAGTGTAGTGATACCTATTTATTACATGGCACTGATTTGTTATATTACATATAAGACCTGACCAGATATCAGTGTAGTGATACCTATTAATTACATGGCACTGATTTGCTATATTACATATAATACCTGGCCGGTTATCAGTGTAGTGATACCTATTTATTACATGGCACTGATTTGTTATATTACATATAAGACCTGACCAAATATCAGTGTAGTGATACCTATTTATTACATGGCACTGATTTGTTATATCACATATAAGACCTAACCAGATATCAGTGTAGTGATACCTATTTATTAAATGGCACTGATTTGTTATATTACATATAAGACCTGACCGTTTATCAGTGTAGTGATACCTATTTATTACATGGCACTGATTTGTTATATTACATATAAGAACTGACCAGTTATCAATGTAGTGACACCTATTTATTATTACATGGCACTGATTTGTCATATTACATATTATACCTGACTGGTTATCAGTAGTAATACCTATTTATTACATGTCACTGATTTGCTATATTACATATAATACCTGGCCGGTTATCAGTGTAGTGATACCTATTTATTACATGGCACTGATTTGTTATATTACATATAAGACCTGACCAGATATCAGTGTAGTGATACCTATTTATTACATGGCACTGATTTGCTATATTACACATAATACCTGGCCGGTTATCAGTGTAGTGATACCTATTTATTACATGGCACTGATTTGCTATATTACATATAATACCTGGCAGGTTATCAGTGTAGTGATACCTATTTATTAAATGGCACTGATTTGTTATATTACATATAAGACCTGACCAGATATCAGTGTAGTGATACCTATTTATTACATGGCACTGATTTGTTAGATTACATATAATACCTGACCTGTTATCAGTGTAGTGATACCTATTTATTACATGGCACTGATTTGTTATATTATATATAATACCTGACCTGTTATCAGTGTAGTGATACCTATTTATTACATGGCACTGATTTGTTATATTATATATAATACCTGACCTGTTATCAGTGTAGTGATACCTATTTATTACATGGCACTGATTTGTTATATCACATATAAGACTTGACCAGATATCAGTGTAGTGATACCTATTTATTAAATGGCACTGATTTGTTATATTACATATAAGACCTGACCGGTTATCAGTGTAGTGATACCTATTTATTACATGGCACTGATTTGTTATATTATATATAATACCTGACCGTTTATCAGTGTAGTGATACCTATTTATTACATGTCACTGATTTGTTATATTACATATAAGACCTGACAGGTTATCAGTGTAGTGATACCTATTTATTACATGGCACTGATTTGTTATATTATATATAATACCTGACCTGTTATCAGTGTAGTGATACCTATTTATTACACGGCACTGATTTGTTATATTAGATATAAGAACTGACCAGTTATCAATGTAGTGACACCTATTTATTATTACATGGCACTGATTTGTCATATTACATACTATACCTGACCGGTTATCAGTGTAGTGATACCTATTTATTACATGGCACTGATTTGTTATATTACATATAAGACCTGACAAGTTATCAATGTAGTGATACCTATTTATTATTACATGGCACTGATTTGTTATATCACATATAAGACCTGACCGGTTATCAGTGTAGTGATACCTATTTATTACATGTCACTGATTTGTTATATTACATATAAGACCTGACCGGTTATCAGTGTAGTGATACCTATTTATTACACGGCACTGATTTGTTATATTACATATAAGACCTGACCAGATATCAGTGTAGTGATACCTATTTATTACATGGCACTGATTTGTTATATCACATATAAGACCTGAGCATATATCAGTGTAGTGATACCTATTTATTACATGTCACTGATTTGTTATATTACATATAAGACCTGACCGGTTATCAGTGTAGTGATACCTATTTATTACATGTCACTGATTTGTTATATTACATATAAGACCTGACCGGTTATCAGTGTAGTGGTACCTATTTATTACATGGCACTGATTTGTTATATCACATATAAGACCTGACCGGATATCAGTGTAGTGATACCTATTTATTACATGGCACTGATTTGTTATATCACATATAAGACCTGACCAGATATGAGTGTAGTGGTACCTATTTATTACATGGCACTGATTTGTTATATTACATAGAAGACCAGACCAGATATCAGTGTAGTGATACCTATTTATTACATGGCACTGATTTGTTATATTACATATAAGACCTGACCGGTTATCAGTGTAGTGATGGCTAGTTGGGTGGAATGTCCTCCCCACCCCCACTCATTGCCAGTGGCTGCAGGGACAGTGAGAGGCTTTGCTGGTCACAGTGGGGGAGGCGGGCAGGTGTCGGGGCGGGGTTTTTTCACTTAAGGGAGGGGTTTAATCTGTAATAGGCGGAGCGTCGCATGTGATGGGCGTGTTCTGGTCGGATAAACGATTATAGCCCTCCTGCGTGGGCGTGACTTGCTCACAGTGGGTGGGGCTAAGTCGCCCCTTCCCATCCTCTTGTCCCGGGAGCTACCGCTGCTCTCAGGAGCCGCCAGAGACCGAATGGAGACAGAAGCGCCCCAGCCTGGACTGCCGCCCCCGGACTCCGCGCACGATCCCTGGTAAGGGGCACTAAGGCCACCCCTGGCATCAGGCAGCCCGTGACTAGCGGCCTCCAACCCGGGCATCCTCCGGGGGAGGTACCTGGGGACCGCTCACCTCGGGCTGCTGAGCCTCTTACTGCAGACACGGGGAGAAGTTTGGGGACAAGTCATTGTGTGACAGTAACTCATTGTGACCCGGACTGGGAGCAGCAACTTGTGTGATGTGCCTGGACTGAATATCATAGCAGTCATGCTGTAATAGTGATAAGTACAGAGCCACACTTTATAATGTCACCTATAGACATATATATTATCATCACATAGCAGTCATGCTGTAATAGTGATAAGTACAGGGCCACACTTTATAATGTCACCTATAGACATATATATTATCATCACATAGCAGTCATGCTGTAATAGTGATAAGTACAGAGCCACACTTTATAATGTCACCTATAGACATATATATTATCATCACATAGCAGTCATGCTGTAATAGTGATAAGTACAGAGCCACACTTTATAATGTCACCTATAGACATATATTATCATCACATAGCAGTCATGCTGTAATAGTGATAAGTACAGAGCCACACTTTATAATGTCACCTATATATATATATATATTATCATCACATAGCAGTCATGCTGTAATAGTGATAAGTACAGAGCCACACTTTATAATGTCACCTATATATATATATATATATATATATATATATATATTATCATCACATAGCAGTCATGCTGTAATAGTGATAAGTACAGAGCCACACTTTATAATGTCACCTATAGACATATATATTATCATCACATAGCAGTCATACTGTAATAGTGATAAGTACAGAGCCACACTTTATAATGTCACCTATAGACATATATATTATCATCACATAGCAGTCATACTGTAATAGTGATAAGTACAGAGCCACACTTTATAATGATATATATATGTATCATCATCACATAGCAGTCATGCTGTAATAGTGATAAGTACAGAGCCACACTTTATAATGTCACCTATAGACATATATATTATCATCACATAGCAGTCAGGCTGTAATAGTGATAGGTGACATTACACTTTATAATGTCACCTATATATATATATATATTATCATCACATAGCAGTCATGATGTAATAGTGATAGTTGACATTACACTTTATAATGTCACCTATATACATATATATTATCATCACATAGCAGTCATGATGTAATAGTGATAGGTGACATTACACTTTATAATGTCACCTATATACATATATATTATCATCACATAGCAGTCAGGCTGTAATAGTGATAAGTACAGGGCCACACTTTATAATGTCACCTATATATATATATGATCATCACATAGCAGTCATACTGTAATAGTGATAAGTACAGAGCCACACTTTATAATGATATATATGTATCATCATCACATAGCAGTGATGCTGTAACATCCATACTTTATCATTTTCACCTATATACATATATATTATCATCTTCACATAGCAGTCATGCTGTAATAGTGAGAAGTACAGAGCCACACTTTATAATGTCACCTATGTACGTATATATTATAATCACATATCAGTCATACTATAATAGTGATAAGTACCACATCCACACTTTATAATGATACCTATAGTGTGTATATATATATATATATATATATATATATATATATAAATATGATCATCACATAGCAGTCATGATGTAATAAGTACACATCCATACTTTATAATGATACCTATATATGTATATTGTCATCACATAGCAGTCATACTGTAATAGTGATAAATACAGAGCCACACTTTATAATGATACCTATATATGTACTGTATATATATATATATATTATCATCACATAGCAGTCATGATGTACTAAGAACACTTCCACACTTTGTAATGCTATATATATATATATATATATATATATATATATATATATATATAATTATCATTACATTACATAAGTCATGCTGTAATATATATATATATATATATATATATATATATATATATATATATATAATCATCACATAGCAGTTGTGATGTAATAAGTACACACCCACACTTTATATGGATATAAATGTTTATTATCATCACACTGTAATACTGATCAGTACCACATCCACACTTTATAATGTCACCTATATATATGTATATATAATGATTATAATAATAGATACTGATGATCACTGGTGATCAGGTGTAATGGAGAAATATTGTGCTTGACTTTATAAGCTTCAACTCTTCCTTACCTCTTACAAGGACTCACTGTAAGGCTATTATCACTAACTGGCATAATAACCCCATCTAAGGGCCTCATTCATTTGCAATTTGGCCAATTGAATAGGGCTCTAAATAAGCACATAACATATTTTTTTAAAGAAGTTTTTAGTTAGTGAAAACCTTGCTTTTGGATAGATGTTTACTAACTAAAAACTTCTTTAAACAAATATGTTATGTGCTTATTTAGAGTCCTATTCAATTGGCCAAATTGCAATTGAATGAGATCCTTAGTGTCTGGGGGTAAATGTATATTAATGATGGATGTGCACCTAGCTCCATGACTGTAAGCACATATAGAGCAGGTCTATGTTCTTAACTAAGATTAGATGCTCTATGGTCCCTTTTCTTTTTTGACAAAGTGCAGAATAGAAATAGGATTAATTATAGGAGTCTGCAAAGTTTTTTTTTTTTTTTTTTTTAACTAAATTAAAGTATGTACTTTTCTAAACATAGTTTAATAATGATATACCTTTATTCTTAAATTTTGCCAATTTACTCTTGTATGTGTTTATCAAAGTTCATTTTAATTATGTGTCATGGTCATATTTGTTTGGCGTGCTCATTTTGTGTTTAATTTATATATATATATATATATATATATATATATATATATATATATATATATATATATATATATATATATATTGTATATTAGTCATCGACAGAAATGAGGGATCTTATGTACGTACGTTGTAATGTTTTAGACTGGTGGATGGGGTATTTTCATTTGGTATATATTTATACTCATGGGCAGTATAGGCATATGTTTGAGAAGACATTGGACTGTATACATGAAGGTACAGTAGATACATAATATTGTGACTAAGTAATAGATATCCGTGAGATATGCCTATAAACCACCAGGTTGTAAAAGTGTTTGAGAGGAAAGTTACAAAGTAGTTAGTATACGTTTTTTCTCTGTAAAACGTAATTTTGAGCCACAGTAAAGCCTTTATCAAGGCCATTAATTAGCTCTATAAATAATCTATATAATAACATACATAGGTTCTCTTAGGAATTGTGCTGCTGAATTATCGTAAGAAAACAAAGATGCTGAGTTGAACACATTTCTTAATGTGAATCCTTTTAAATGGATGCTGTGACTGCTCGAACACTGCTAATGTCTGTGCATGTTACTTATACTGTTAGTTAATTGGATATATATATAGTTTTTATTTGCATGTGTATACTTATGGAGTATATATTTCTTTATGATACTAGTTTTAAAGGGGTATTCTTACTCTATGTGGCTGTATTTTTTACACCAGTCTCTTGTTTTTGTAGCAAAATGTTCATCGGGGGACTGAGCTGGCAGACAACACAAGGTAAGTATCTTGGATGCTGGATATGGTTGTCTGAAGGCAGGAGGCAGCTCTTGTTGCCTTGGACCTTCTGTTTTTCCTTTACACTTGCAATCTCTTGTGGCCTTCTCCAATCTCCCCCTATCCTCTCGTGGTAGGACATGTGATTGGGTTTTCTACTGCATTGTGAGACCTGTGTGCTGTGCTCGGTTCTGATAGGCTTCTTCTGTGTTTGTAGAGGGCCTTCGGGAATATTTTAGTCAGTATGGCGATGTGAAGGAGTGTCTTGTGATGAGAGATCCATTAACCAAAAGATCCAGGTGAGTTCTGTTTCAGTTTATTTTGTATTGTTGTACACACAATGTCCAACCTGTTCTGCTCACCATTCTGCTATTCTCCAGGGGGTTTGGATTTGTCACTTTCATGGACCAGGCTGGAGTGGACAAAGTTTTGGCTCAATCAAGGCATGAGCTGGACTCAAAGACGGTGAGAAGTGCATCTTCTTTTTGTGTTGAACTGGTGATCGAAAAACTGTTATCCTTTGTGGAAGTTATATTTTATATTGGGAGTGAGACTAAGAAAATCAAATAAAATACACTTTTTACTGTGTTACTAAGTTTCAAATGTTTTGACTGAATTTTAAGATGATTGACAGCTAATTGAAAGAGCTGTTGTAAATACAACCCCTTCAAAGTGATTTTTACTTGCACTGTTTGGTCTTACCAGCTCTGTAAATATTAGATGTGGATTTGGAAAGGAATGTATGTATTTTGCAGCTGACACCGCGATCTGCAACATCATTGACTGTTAGTGGTGGGGGATTAAATGATTAATGATTTAGATAAAGGAGGTTCAAATGATTAATGGCTTGCATTGTACAAGTATGTGACAACTACAAGAATCTCTAATTAATTCATTTCTGTAAACAAAAACACAAGTTCAGTTTGCATGATTAATTGCTTTGTGATTAAAAAGGACAAATCTATACATCTAAATAATATTTTTTTTCAGACGACTTAAACATAGGCAAGCAATGTTGAAAAATCAATGAACATGTTAGGTAGGTAGTAAGAGAACCGTTAGACTTCATTAGAAAGCTGTCTAGCTCTGCATGAAACATACTCAGAAATACTTGTTTTGTATTGGCATTGTGAATTATACAAGTCCAGGGGTTCATACATTTATATAAAAAAAATAGTAGGCAGTCCGGTTTTTGAAGAGCTATGGAACAGTTTGCTTATAGATATATGTAGAATACCCTAACAAGCTAGACAGAAGTGCCATTTTTGTAGCTGTGGGGTATTGGCAAGCTATGTACTACACTGTCTGCTGTTTTTGGAGTTAGTGGAGTATCAGATTTGTTTTTACATAATTTTATGAATTTTACAGTTAACAGAAAGTGAAGCGTAATCTTTATTTTATTTTTGTTTAGTTATATAATTATACATTTACATGTAGAAACCTCCAGTAGCAGTTTTTACAGTGTTGGTTTGGTGAGTTGAAGAATTTGATTTGTGGATTACTAAATTGACATAAAAAAAGAGCTGCTACATATGCATAGTTTGCATCATAACTTTTCTAAGACCAGGAACGAATAAAGGGTTTCAGAAAGGTATTAATAAGTATAATTCTGAGAGAGCAGTACAAAAGGTCATTCACTGTAGACAGACATCGTCCAGCCTGGTGGAAAGGTAGTCTTCTAGCTAGGGAGCTACGGCTTGTTACCTTTTACCAAGGTAATAACTTTTTGTATTTATTTGCGGGTAGCTTAATATGTAGACCCATCTGTGACTACTAAGGAACATCTAACTGTTGCCTTACATATTCTAAAGGTTATAGCATTGTGTTAAGTGTGTCTGTATACTATTATCCTGAATGTTTGTGAAAGTTAATTCCCCTGGTATTTGTACAGCACATAGGAAATTAAGTAACTAGGAGGGATGCAAAGTTTTTTTGTTTTTTTTATTGGATTGTTGAGCTCTTTGAAAAGTTTAGCTAAACTTCTTTGTTAACCTAAAATTTCCACTAAACTTGGGATTTCTGAGGATTAATGTTTAATAAAACTTAATATGCTAAGTCGATATATCTGAAATGTGTAAAAGTTTGCTAACTATAAATATAGCAGAGGTAGTCCGTAGTCGAGCCTACGTTGGAATCAGGACCTCCTATACATTTGTTTACATCATTATTCAATTTTCTATATATCCTTTGTAAATAAACTTTTCATAATCTTCAATAGACTATTAGTTATATGATATTCTTTCCCTTTTTAATCGTCCTTCACAATTTTAGTGCAACCGTGTGTACATAGCTAATATGAATTCCGGACCTTGACTTCATTTTCACAAATACATTTGGACCTTGGTGGATTTTATAAAAGCTGATCTAGACTACACTTGAAATAATGCTTGAAATCATCCTGCAACAACCAGTGTGCTAAAAGTTAGACAACGCTTTTCTGGACTCTGTATCACTTATACCATTTTGTAGCATTTATCCGTATTTTGAATTTACATAACTAGAAATAATGTAAAAATTATAAAATTGGTTTACAATCCTGGATTGTAATTTTTTTATTTTTTTATTTTTTAGATTTCAGAAGTGTATGTTAGTTTTGTCAGATGACAAATATTCTTGACAGTCTGTTATATTTCTGGTATAGTGGTGTTAATTTCATGAGTTTGCCTACTATTTAGAATAAACATTTTACCATTTATCTGGCAGAACCATGTAAAATGCAAGATACTGCTTCATATTAGAAGTTTTTACTGTTTATTACTTTTCCTGGTCGGTGGTCTCTTGTTTGTCAGTCTGAGTTGGAGGCTTTGGGAATTGTGTCCCAGGAGACATGAAGAGTCCTTATGGGGGAGGGGTACAATGTAGCTCAGGCTGTTGTCCCATGGTCCTTGGATGGGAACTTTCTTTTGTTGCCTGGGAGGGAAGAAGTGTGTGTTTTACACAAAGAGCATTTGAAATTTGATGGGACCAACAGGCATTTGAATGGGCTCTCCTTTTTTGTGCTTGGATTGGAGGGGGTTGAAGTACTTATTGAATTGGAGAACTTGGTTAGTGCAATAGTGCAGATGTGGAGGGAGCTCCAAGTTCTGTGTTATACTAGTTTGGCTGAGACAGTGCTTGGGTATATAGACAGTTTGGGTGACTAGGTCCGTGATTAAGGTTTGGATCTGGTGGAATAATTAAACACAACTTTAGGTAGATATGAGTGTACTAGGTGGGTCTACCAGTGCTTATCTACAGTCTATTTTTATGTGATACAGATTGGATGGGTGTTTGCTCATTGCGTTGGGTATGTCAGGCACTTTTATGTTTGAGTATAAGCCTGTTTTTAGCCAAGTTGCTTGGCTGTATTGATGCCAGCTAATATGATTATTTTACTGTGCCACTTTCTGGTCTGCTGTTTTTTTTAGGCAGTGTCTGAGTGTTGTTGATTGGTTTAGAGTTGAGCACTACTGGTACTTTTTTTTTTTATATACTAATTGAATGGTGCTTATGTAGTTATGATGGTCTGGTTGTATTTATGAGAACATATTGTCAGGATATTCTGTCAATCTAATCATTTTTTTCTTTTTATTATCATATAGTATGATATTTCCTTGTTGGAAGATAATTCAGTCCTTCTTTAGTGTTTGTTTTCTGCAAGTGTGGGATCGGCTATTTTCTATGCATGGTTTTATGTTTTGTCTGAGTTTCTGTCCCTCTCCTGTCCTTTCTTTCCTCTTTTTTTCTGTCTCTCAGTTCTACAGGTGTCTATTCTGGTCTTTCGTCTGCCATTTACCTGTAACAAAAGAGACTTGTGTTTAGTGATGTGAAATTGGTGCTTTCCCCCCATTCAGAGCCGATCCACAGTTTTCTCAGTTAATAGCATCTTTCTGGCCTTTGCTGACATAGCACAGAGGAATGTCATGACAAAGGGGTATTGTTGGGATGTCCTATCTCCTGTTTTGATTTCTCTCCCCTGATGCACAGAAGCACAAACATTCCTTATCTTTGCTTGGTGAGAGCCATTGAGTCTTTGCCAAATATGACCATTTAGTTCTGTGATGATACTCCTGTCTAGGCCTCTGCTGGTATTGACAGAGGTATTTTTGTTACACCATGACGATGATGATAATAACACATATGAATAATTTTAACTCCAAATTTACATATTTTGAACCTCTGTACATATAGTAACACATGTTCAAGAAGGTTGTACGAAAGAATTGTATTGTTGGTGACAAAGAATTACATGTGCAGAGAGTGTGTTTTGAGAATAGAAAATTATTTAATCTGAATCTGCTTGTCTAGAGTTAATTAGATATTTTCTGTGTCCCATTTTGGGCTCCACACACACACTTAATATAAACATGATTACCATTGGTTGCAATTGAAGATTATAAATGGAAGTTGTTTCACAATTGATATAAATGTTACACTTGTTTTAAGTATAAATGAACCGAAAGACCCACCATCTGGGATAATGACCTTATCAACACAAATCTTTCAGTTAAGTTATACATAAAATAATTATTATTTCTATATTAATTTTAAGGCGCTTCCAATTAGATTTGATAATTACAGCCAATTGTGGTTATATTTAGTTTTTTATGTAACATTTCTGTGCTACTTTTAATCTATGTATACTGGATTCTGACATTTTTGTTATCGGTCTAATGTCCCAGGTAACTGTTATTTTGTGGCTACTCTTTTTGCAGCCATTAATAATCCTTTGAAAATATATTGTGTCTTCTAGATTGACCCAAAAGTGGCTTTTCCTCGAAGAGCTCAACCGAAGGTGAGTTTCTGTGTTTTGTATACAGAGGACTGAATAGCAAGGGCAAGGACTTCAGAAAACATGTCAGTGGGCATCCTGGCAAAGAGAACTTACAAAAGCAGTTATTGCTGGGAGCTTTCGGTGTATGTGCAGAAAAGGAGCTGGGGGTGAAGAAGTGAGGTATTTGTAACTGTTGAGGAAAAAATCGGCTTAAGACCAGTAACTAGCAGGTGAATCAGAATCTGGTCCTGCAGGCACCAGCAGAACTGGGTTAATTCCCTTAAGTAGTTTGTTGACAGACGGCGTCCTGGTGTCAGAGCCAGAAAGATTAGTGCCAGGGTAATTAGAGGCAGCTGGAAGACCCTCTGCACGAGGCCTATATTCATTAGTTTATGTGGGTCCTTATGTCTGTTAATCTTATGCATAGCATCCACATTGTGTATTTTATGAGTTGTACCTGTTTTTGTTATGTGTTGGTAATGTTTTAAGACCTCAACTTTTGGCCTTTAATTCTGCCAATCACAGTAATATGCCTATTGCAAGCATTTTTTGAACTCTGTCATTTATCACTACCGCATCTGATGGGTGGCTATTCCATGCACCCTTAACTCTTTTTGTATAGCTGTACAGTCCATATAACCTTTAATCCAATAAGGTGTGTAGGTTGATGATTTCCATTTACCCAAGTGACAAAATACACTGGGATCTGTTTTCATAAAGCAGATATGAGAAGTGAGCCTTAGGGAGTTCAGCTGAACCTCACTGACGAGGCCCATAAAGGAAGAAACGCGTCTGGGGTTTGCTGTTTCTCCTGTTCAGGGTAGAATTTCCTGGTATTTCGGGGCTGGGTCACTCTTTTGAGTGAGACCAGACTGAGATACTTCAGGATATTTCTCCCTGTGAAGGGCACAAGTGAGCTAAAAGCGGTGCTCTCAGAGTGGATTATCATGTCTATTAAGGTTAGTTCATTCTCTGATGAGCACCTCTGACTTAGTTATTTTAGATATGAGATGTTTATTTAATCTCTCCACAATCCCACCATATTTATTCTATGTATGTATCCAGTGTTAGACTAAGGGGAAGAAGATTGTCACCTGACACCTATTTATTGCAGATGGTGACAAGGACAAAGAAGATCTTTGTGGGAGGATTGTCAGTGAATACAACTGTGGAAGACGTGAAGCAGTATTTTGAGCAGTTTGGGAAGGTAAGTCTGAAGCGGTGTAGTGCAGAACTTTTATAATAATATCTTAAGATGGTGTCAGACATGTGTTTGGCCTTTTTTGTGTTCTTAACAGATATAGTGGAGATTCTCCAATTGTAGATACACAAAACCTACATTAATAGTGAATTCACTCACAGGGGACAGAAATTAGATTATGGTGCATTATGTGGGCGTGTGACGTTGTTAAGTCTGTTGCCCTTGTCTCCATGGCACATAGAAAGAATTCCCAGCTGTACCTTTGAGGTCAGCACCCTGGGAGGATGGAGTTAAGAAGGAAGGGTGGGGGAAGAAGATTTAAAAGAGGCATGAAGGGAGAAGGAGACAAGATTTATGTATTTTGTGAGATTAATCAGTTTTGAAGGGGGAATCATTTAGTCAAATTAAAGACAAGACTCACAATATGTTAATAATCAGATTAATGCAAAGTATATCAGCATTCCCACCACCTGCGACACCTGAGGATGGACTTCCCCCATTTTAAGACCCCTCACAGACACTGACGAAGGAGCCTCGTTATAAGGCGATTAGATCCCCATTTAATTAGAAGGTTGGACAGATCACTGGATGACTCGGATTTCTCTCCCAGCGGCTGCAGATTATCTGAGAATGGGGGAGGGGTGGTCACACACTAAACAGAGATGACAGAAACACACCGAGACTGTGCTACACTTTACTGCACTAAACCTCTTTAGACTGTGTGTCACCTGCACTATCCTGAGAATAAGTCTACAAAATGAACAGTATGTCCGTCCAGAAGCGATTCTTTCATTGGTTTTGTTTTATTTAATTCATTATTTCACTTTCATTTCTCCTGCTGCCTCACTCGCCCTCTTTGTCTGTCTGTCCGTCTGTCCTTTCCATCTCTCGCTCTCCCCCTGATATCTGGTGGGGCCCTCTCCCCTCCCCCCATCTTTTCAACTGCACACAAAGGCTTTTGCCTCTGTCCCTCTCCCCTGCGGCTCAGGACATACTAAGCTGCAGTCATAGTAACAGGATAGAGCTCCCAGCGCCTCTGCTTCTCCAGGGAACCAAACGGTTTTGTTTGAAAAGCAAGAAACTGTGTGACATGATGAGTAAATAAATATCTTAGAGATTCTAAAGAGGACCTTTCACATCCCCGGGAAAGGGGGCAGGACTCAGCAGTCTCTTTCCCCCTTGCATTTCCCTATGTTTCCCTCTCTTTTTTGAGTTTCTTTTACATTTGTCCCCCTATCTGCTTCATGCCTCTGCTTTCCTATGCACTTTATGGATTTCTCTCACTCTAAAGAATCCACACAGAACTCCCCCACTCCCTAAATTGACCTCATATTCCTTGTTATTATTTTGTGCCACACTCTTTCCTGTATTTTTCCATGTCCCTTCTCTTCTCTCTTTTCATGTCAGAATCCCATTCTTCCCTGAATCATGATCTCATCACGCTCCACCTCTCTCTGAATCCTCCCCATGCCCTCTTTGTGTAGCACTCACCGCGGTGTCTCATCCTGCTCTCATAATTATTTAGGGACCACTATAGTTTAGGAAAAAAAAAACTTCTTAGCATTGCTGTCCTACTGGTGGGCTCACTGGCCGCATGCAGCTCTCCAGTTGTCTTCTGTGACCCCTTCTGCCACAGGGGGTGTCCTCACAAACATAATTATATTTATATAAAATATTTGAGACCACTTAAACAATTGGTAAATAATATCTCCCAAATATTTCTCCTCCCATTCCTCTTAGGTGTCTAACCTGTTAGGAACTAAGGCAAATGTCTGCTGCCATTAACTGAAACTTGAATACAATAGCTAATAATAAAAACGATGAAATTTAGTTTACATTTTCTAAAAACATTTTGCACAATATCCGTTCTATTCATGAGCTTTCTATAAATAAGACACTTTAGCTGTCCTTTAATCTGTATGCCTGAATTCCCCCTCATGCCCCGCTCTCCTGTTTTCAGTATTCCTACTTTCCCAAGTTTACCCATGCTCCTTCATTACTCTCTGTATTTCCATATTTTCACAGCCCTCTACCCTATCTCCAGTGCAAGATGACTGGGATTTATTTGCATAATTACTCCACAAGCCAGTCAATTGTGAGCCTTTTGTAGGCCAGTCAGAGTCTAAAACGGTTGGCAGGACCACTGCGTTTTTAAGCTGCTTGGATGTTCTTGCCACTCGGGCTAAAGGCTGACTGCCAGGCTTTGCCCAGTCTTATAATGATTTTTCTTATTTCTGTTATACAGGTGGATGATGCCATGCTAATGTTTGACAAAACAACCAACCGACACAGAGGTAAGTGTGATTTACTGTGTTTAAAGGATTACAGCAAAGTGACAAAAATATACATCTTGTTTTTCTTATTAAAAAGTAAACACATTTTGTTCCATGATACATTGGTTCAAGTTGTAATTGAGAGGGGTGTCTTCGGTTTCTGGAGAGCTGTGGTTGCATTGGATGATGCAAGGTGTCTGCTTCTGGGACAATGGGTGAGAATTGGTGTAGTATACATTTCAATCTTAACATATCATTAAACAAAGGATTTCTACCTGTTTCTGCCTTCTCCATCCCTCTATCCACTGATAACCAGCTTTCAGATTGTGAGGTAACAAACAAAAAATGGATTCCTGAACTCATAAACAGAGGCTTCAAAAACTCAGTTTTCACACATTTTTTTTCTTGTCCATGGCTTCCACAGCTGCTTTAATATTGCTAGTCTGGTACATTCTTGACACAGAATCATTATTCTGATTTTCTATCAAGTGCTTTTATTGACATTTCTTACAAGCTGTTTTTATAGTACATTTTGAATCTTAAAAAACATACATAGTCTTTGAAATCTAGTAGTTTTAAGTGTTATATATGCAAATACTAACTTGCAGTGAAGGTAATGGATAAGTGGAACAGCCTTCCTGCAGAAGAGGCAAGGGTAAACATAATAAAGGAAATCAAGCTTGCTTAGAATAAGCATAAGGACGCCAATTAAGTTAAACTTTTTAGGCAGATAGAATAGGCAGGCCAGATGGGTCTTTGGTTCTGATCTGTTGTCAAATCTATGTTTCTGTGTTCTCCTTACAAATTGCAGACTTGATTTGTATGGAGTTGCCTGCTCCACCTCTCCTATGCACTGTAATTATTTGAGAAGGAGGAGCTACTGTTTTCTTGGAAAATTACAAGTTTAGAGACTACAGATTATTCACTTTTTTATGTTTTAAGCTTGTTATTTTGATAGGATAAATCGAGGTGGTAAATATTTTCTATGAATGCATTGTAAACATAACCTTATTAATTAGAAACATGTAAAAATTACAATGATGTCATATAATCAAAAACTGAAGATGAATGATTTAGTGCTACATTTTGTTTCCCTTTGCACAAGAGCATCATTGGGAACTTGTCTGCTAGATTGAGCCTACAGAGGTGTTTGTGTGTATACAGGTATATGGATGTTCAGTGACAGGTCCTCAGGGTATGCTCAGAGCAGGCCTGGTTGTGATACGGGCTCAGGACACTGCTTCTTTGTCTGCTTCCTTCCTGACACACAATACCTGCTCATCCTCCCCCGAGAATCTCCCCTTGTTCTTGGTAACCTGACTCAGGTTTCCAATCTTTGTAGGACTCCAGCTGCACAGACAGTTCTGTGCTCTGTGATATGAAGCAGAATATATAGAACCGAGGGCAGCTTCCCATAGACTGGACCTGCTCTGAAGATGAATGTGCAGAATCTTTAAATAGCTCAGTCACCTCTATTCTTCATAACCTTGTGCAATATGCCCTTAGTGATATAATGTAATGATACAATGTTTACTGGGACATTGTTGTCTCGAACCCCACTTTACTATGACCTCAGTGTCCTGCTCACACCATACCTGATTGCTATAGACTCAGTTTTCATATCTGTCTTCATAGACGCTCTTTCTTTGCATCAGACCTCAACATCCCCAACCTTACTATCACTGGAAACTATACAAACCAACTTGCGCCACTCCAGGACAGCTCCCACCTTTTAATTCTTCTTTATTTTCTCCTCTGCAGGGTTTGGATTTGTGACCTTTGAAGGAGAGGACATCGTGGAGAAGGTGTGTGAGATCCACTTCCACGAGATCAACAACAAAATGGTGAGATGAAGCTCTGTAACGTTTCATGGTAATATTCAGAAACCTATATCTGGATCGATTTGCTTTAGTTTTTTTTTTTTTTTTTTTTTTGAGTGAACTTGAATTTTGTTTCTGAAAGCTAAGCTTTACGGAAAGAGTAAATCAGCAAGTACAAAGAATAGAATGACTCTACTTATACATAGACCAATGCAGAAGTGTTAACACATTGTATCTTTGATATATCTTCCATAGTAAAAAGGTCATTCATTAATGTCCTTACAAGTATAACCGTTAACATTTCTGTAAACATATTTAAGTTAAATAATCTGGTGGAAACATTCATGAGTCCGGGGAATAATAGACCAACATTATAATAGACCTTCATAGATAATATGTAATGAAACTTTTCTCTTTTTTAACCGGGTACTGTATATAAAGAAGCAAACCACTACGTCCTCTTTTACTCAATAGAGTGTTATTGTTTCATAAAACAAAGCTCTCCTAGGAAAAGACCTAGTCTTAATAGGCTTTTAGCTAATGTGCTAAATTAATTGATCTAAATTTTGTGGCAAAAAAAGCTTGTGATCTTAAACCCAGGGTATATTTAGCAATAGGACAGAGACTTAGCAGAATGAGCTCTGCTGCTTGGCTTGTGAGATGCATAATGATGGAAAGATTAGCTGTTAGGACTTGGACATCCAAGGGTCTGAATCCTGTAATGATGCCATCCATGTGTGAGCTTTTTATTTTTTTGTGGGTTGGAGTGATTTTAGCGGATTCATTTTGAATAGATGTAATGTAATCTTCATCTACAGGTTGAGTGTAAGAAGGCACAGCCCAAAGAGGTTATGTCCCCAACTGGTTCTGTACGGGGCCGCTCACGGGTCATGCCATATGGAATGGACGCCTTCATGTTGGGCATCGGGATGCTAGGTGAGCACACACTATATGGGAGATGATGGTGGCAGTTTATGTTACTGCGCTCCGACTGCCCTCTGCTGGTCACAGTTGTTTATTCCAGTCTCCTAAATAGGCTTTTATGTCGTCATTTGTAAATTTGCTTTAAACATGAGGCATTTTAGTTAGTCATATCTGTTTTTTATTTCACAGTCTGGATTTTATTGACAAAGAAAAACATAGGAAAGACATTGGAATGACAATACTTCCATGGGTATCTTTTCCATCAGCTAATATCTTCCCTAAACTTCTCCGTCTTAGAGCTGGCTTTTATCCATTTGTGGAGATCAAAGCTTCGATCAAGAGCCAGAACAAAACTAGGCATTTAGTTTATTTATCTTTCTGAGTTCCAGCTCTGGATTGTGCAGCTCCCAGTTTACCAGAGCAGGGAGCCGCCCCACTATTTTCATCTTATATTATACATATATTATTAGTATTCTACAGTGATTGTAATTTTATATTATGCAATTTATTTTAATTCAGGCTTACTTATTTTATCCACTTTATTAGTATATTTATAGATAGTTTTTTGTACGTTTCAAATATAATAATTTATTTAAACTTATGAAACAACCAACAGCAATTTCAAGTAACTTCTTCTTTTTTTTTTTTACACATTTAACATCTGCCTTATAAAGAGGTTGTGTGTGGACTTGTTAAAGCTGAAGGTAGAAGTCATCTAGACTTGTTTGGAGCCAGGGAATGTAAACCCCCATATACAATCAAGGGGCTGTCATAAGACCCTGCAAGAAGCTTTCTTTCTTGATTAATCTGTGCATTGTTTGTGCCCAAACCAGAACTTCTTTGCGGTTGAGAATTACAATACTCACATTTATTTCACTTCAAAATTAAATAAAGTAGCATTGAATTGTTAGACTCCCATTAAGTACCACTTTGCATTCTATGCTATAGTATAAGTGATAAATGGTAGTCCCACTGTGTCTTCAGAAACTTTACAGTATATTTAATGTGTTTTGCAACAATTCTGAATTGTCATTAATATTGATGGACTTTCTATAGTTTTGTGTGCTTTCTGTCCGTAGGGTATCCTGGGTTCCAGGCTGCTACATACGCCAGCCGCAGCTACACAGGCATTGCACCGGGATATACTTATCAGTTCCCAGGTAGGTTATTTTCTTACAGTATTCATAGTGATTGCTTATCTCTGCATGAATCCTATTTAGTATGTTTTCTCTGTTCTCAGAGTGAGCACAGTTCACAACTCTTGACTTTGTGATGCAGATGAGATTGAAGGCTCGAGATTGATGAAGGGATGGGCATGTTAGTGGCAGTTTAGTGGGTTTGGGTGTTAATGGCAGTGGGGGGTTTCATCAGCTCATCCCTGCTCACCGCCCCTGTGGGCTGGATCTCCAGCTGCTCCTAAGCTGTTTCACATTTCGTTTTAGAGTTTCGTGTAGAGAGAACCCCTCTCCCGGGCGGCCCCGTCCTCCCAGAACTCACAGGTCAGTCCCATTGATTTCCTAAAACCTCCAGTGAGGAGAGCCAGAAAAGCAGAGCCAGCCTTGCTCTGTAGGTAACAGGCACATTTCTCGGTCTGTTATATATCTGGTGTCCTAAATTGTGTGGCCCTTTCTGAGGGTTAGGGTTTGCACTAAGAGACAGTAGTGTCCTCTTGTTAATCTTTACTCACATTTGTTTGGAAGGGTGCTCTGAGTTGTATATTTGGTGTGGTTTCTTAGGTGTGTGTGATAATAATCCAGTTGTTCCACGGAGGGAAAATGTGGGAAGTCACAACATCTTCTGGTATTGTGATTAATCTAAACCTTGCAGTTCTCCCTCACAGGTCGACACACTGGCTCTGTGTCCTGTTATGAGACCTTCTCTTGCATTACTTCAGGTCTTACTATTCATTTAATTAATATATACTGATACATGAAACTAACAAAGCTTCATTCTGAATAATAGTCACATAAGGCCCCTAATATTATATAAGTGGGACAGGCTCTTGTGTTGGTATTCTGCACATAGCAGTTGGGTCAGTAGTTTGAGAGCTTTACTGGAAGTGTTGTGATTTGCTGCCTATAAACTTACATTTTGAGCTTTGTGAACATATGAAAGGCAGGTTTTAGTTTTTGTAGTTGCAATAAACTAGCAGTAGTGTTTCCAGAGTTTTTTTCAAGGTAGGAAATTACACACATTTTTTCTTCTGGGTCCATTTAATGTTATATGCCCACCGATTTTCATTTGTTTATTTTCTGATTAGCAACACAATACATTTTTAAAGGAAAAAACAATCAATGTGGCTTTTAAAACTGACATTTAAAATTAAAATAGTAGCTTCCAGCAAATCTGCCTCTTTCTCCATCCGCTGTTAGATATCCAGCATATGCCCAGAAAGCTGTCCTTATTTTCCTGACCCATCTGGGTTTGCCCACAGTAGCCACTGCTGGGAAGTGGGCAAGTAAAGAACGTTATTAATGCAGCTGATAAATAGTTCTATCAGGATTGTCCCCCTAGACTGAACTTCTTCCCTCTGGTCTCATAAAAGGGCCAGATAGCAGCAAACTGTTGAACTAAACTTTCAATATAAGGTTTAAAAGCCACACTGATTGTGTTTTCTACAAAATACTGAATTTATTTCTAACTAGCAACTAGGAAAAAAAAAAAAAATGAAACATTTCTGTATGAACACTAGAGTGGCCCTTTAAAACTGTTCTTTTTATAGTTTAAAGTGATGGAGTTTAATATATGCAGAAATGGGATAGCCTTACATGTTGGGGTTAAACCTTAAGAAATCCAATAATGGTTTTGATATGGAAAACATTATCTTGAGCCAGTGCTTTTAGATGTATAGGCAATGTACAGACTAAATTAACCCATATTTCTGTATCTGACTTCAATACCTATGTTTGGTGCCATTCAAACATTTTTTTTATTGCATTGTCTTATACATATTTGATAAGTTGTATTGTATATCCACTATGCTTTACACTTTTACGTTTGTAAGCAGCAAAATTGTCCAAGCCAAGAGGGGTTTAGAGGTTTACTAATATGCAGTATAAAATATTATAAATAGCATGTTGCATGATCCTGTCACTTTAACTTTTACAGTACACGTGATCAAGTAAATTTGGTGTTGATTAAATAAATAAAAGGACTACTAAAATAGGGTATAGGTTCTAATTTCATTCAATATATATATGTATAGATGTTCTCCTATACAGAGGGATTTATATTTGATAACAGGATTGAAAACCACTGCTCTACAAAGCATACCAACTGGCCATACTTTGTGGATAACCCCTATCTGAGCACAGGTATCTCTATCAATTGAGTGGTCCTAGTTCTCTAGTAATGTGATCTATACTCAAATCCTGGCCTGTTTATGTGTTTTGAGAACAAAGTTGGAGATGCCAGTTGTAGAGCCCCTCCCTACTGAGGGATTTACCTCTGTGTGCTGGGTCGTCTCTCCACCACATCCCTGCGTCTTTCATTCTGCATTTTTCAGCATGCCTTTTTTCCATGCAGCACTTGAAGATATTTCCAGTCTTGTGAACCTTTCTCAATGTCCCCTTTACCTACTGTGTTATTATCGTTGCTGTTTGTTTTTCAGCAATTCCCCTGACTGCATATGGACCAGTAGCCGCAGCAGCTGCAGCTGTAGTAAGAGGTAACCAAAGTCTAATTAATGATGCATTGAGCGCAGGTCTCTGTGCTCTGAGTTTATTGATCTTAATGTTTTGCAATAATGTGGGTATAGAAGAGGAAGGTAGTCATAACCTATTGATGCTAACATAATATGATATACTCTGCACTAACAATAGTATTAATTCTGTGATCATTAGTCATTTTATTGTGCTCCTCCTGGAGTGATCACTAGATAAAATTATATTATAAAATATTTGAGTATCCATGCTCAGGGGAAAGCTATCCCATCTTGAGGATGGGAACAGGCATGTAGTCTGTAGGGGAGGGTTACATCTTTTTAGTATCCTGGGTAATAGCATGGAAATAGCACCCAGAGAAAGTGGCAGAGAGTAGGGGGCTCTCTGTAAGATCTACTTTTTTACTTTTGTAAACAAGGCTCCACTCCAACCCGCACAGGGGGGTTTCTGGGAACCAGCAGCCCAGGACCAATGGCAGAACTGTACGGAGCAGCCAATCAGGAATCCGCCGTCAGCAGCTACATCAGTGCAGCCAGTCCAGCCCCAAGCACAGGATTTGGACACAGCCTTGGGGTGAGTACAGCTGCCATCTACATGGTTGTTTTTGGTGGATTCTATGACTGTATGAAAGGTGGTGTGGGGGATCTGGGCCTGCGTGGTTATTCTTGGTTATTTGTAGTGTCTGAATTTTGGGTCGCTGGTAATTTATTTTGATTGGTGCAAAGGTTCACCAATCCATACTGCAGTGAGTTCATTTCTTTTCAATACATGTGTGTTCTTCATTCCAGGGTCCTCTGATTGCCACGGCTTTCACCAATGGATACCACTGAGAGTGCGGGTCACTACTGAGGTAAGTGTGGCAGCAGAATCAAGTAATATGTCTGTCAGAAGGATAGTCTCTGAACACCTGTCATTTTTCTTCATTCATATGTCTCTTCTGCTCAGCATTCATTTATTCTGCCTTTTCTTCCCCCCGCCTCATCCGTTTTTATATTAATACAGTTTTATATTGTGAGGCTGACTTCTTACATGATGGTTATGGTAAATAATTCAATCATCAAACATCACCAGGCCCATATTTATTAAACACACCATACATAAACAAATGGTATTCATTCAGTATGTAAGTTAAGTTAGGCTTGGATGTAAAATGTGTATAAATTACAAGGCTAGTGGAGATACAGTACACAAGGGATAGGTATACCAGAATGATTTTATTATTTTTTAATTACCTAGTACAAAAAAAGAAATGCACTGTATTGAGGAACCAACCATCTATTGAAGAAAGACATTTACTGTATTTCAGAAATCAGAGCGAAAAAGTCCCTAGATGAGCAGATGTTTGTTAATGACTTGGTATGAAGGTTCCTCAATCCATGTTAGTTCTTAGTTTTAACAGGACCTCTGTGGAAACACTGAGCAGCATGTGGATAGTCAATGTTTCAGTCCGCACATGTACTTTGTAATTTCCAGAAAGTACACAAAAAAGCCCTTTAGCTTTACTTTAAAGAGACATGGAAGGTTTCTGGATTTCACTAAGGATATACTATACCTATATATCGATTTACTTTTATGTACTTTATTTGATTAAGATGTACTTAATAGCTTTGTTTTTTTCTGCCTAAAATTTTACAAGTCGATCCTAACTGACGCTTCCCTCTACAGCTCATGAAGACAGTGAAAGACTTCAAAGTACAGGAGATGCACTGTCTCATAGTAGCCAATGAGTGGCGACATTCTGCAACATGCTACTTGAGAGAGGTCACTGACTGGCTAATTTTGAAACCGTGCACCTCAGTCTGTGTAATCATGAGCTGCATAAGCTACATAGGCCAGACACAAGCACTTCTTATTGAAATAAATTACATAGAAGTAAATAAATACGTACATAGGTATATTATATTCCTAGCGAAATACAGAAACCTTCCATGTCCCTTTAATATTGTGTTTTTAGATTTTACACTCCTGCAACCGGGAGTTTAACTGCAACCAGTTGTTTTTTTGTTTGCAAGTGTACTTACTGCACAGTGTTTTTGCATGTGTATCCATATACTTAGTAATAATGTATTATTCAGATATTCCTGGTTGTGTGAGAATGACAGTGTGGCTATGCCTAAAACCTAAAGATCTGGAAAATAACTGATAGTCTAAATGTGGTGGTTATATTTTTAATTTGAGAAACCTGTGTGTCTCGGTAGCTTGTCCCATTTTGCTTTTAGAACAAGACTGTACAAGAGCTTTACCAATTACATGTGAACAACAAAACTTAATGATATGTTCCAATCTGCAGCATTTTTCAGCCCACACACAGGTAACTGTGGTGTTATTACAGTATGTAATATTCTACCATCATCCCAAATCATGGGCCCATATGTCAGATATTTTTGATACTTCATCAAATAGATAATATAGCTTCTTAGATGTATAGTGCCTGTAGTTATGAAGCAAAGGTTTCATCAAGATGTACTAGCATGCCCTCTATAGGTGATATGGGGAAATAAATCATTTATTAAAGGACCAATGCACAATGAAAACAAGTAAAGCTTAAAAACTTTAAGTCTAAGAGCATAATTAAGCAGGAACAAAGTCATACAGCTAGTTTTTAATAAAATAAAAACTCTTTGATGTCTCTGCAGGGCCCTAGAGGGATCCATGATACATTGGTGGAAGTTGGGTGTGTGTTTGACAAGGGCATTTACATCTCTTATCCAATTATCTTAACAAAGTCTTCCTGTTCTCTCCTTCCTCTCCCCTCCCTTCACTTATTGCCAAGCACACACTCCATGATCCAGCTTTGAGGAAGTTATGTAATACAAAATGGATTCCTGTACTAATAAACAGAGTCTTGAAAATTTCAGATTTTCCTAACAAATGTGTTATGCCCATGACATATACACCTGCTGAAATTGTGAGATTGGTATATATTTAACAAGTGTTTTGTTTTGTTTTTTCTTGCGCTGCAATGGTCCTTTAAAGTAAATCTATAGTCCAACATGTTCTACTAGACATTTAGACAATCCTGTTTACAATTCACAATTAGTTTATTTTTTTGTATCTAAATAAATAATATAGAGTGCAGAAAGGATTGTCTTCCCTTTTCCTCATGTCGTCTTACATGAGGTACCCCGTCACCATGACAAGTTTTGCCACACTCCCTCATGGTGTCCATTTTTCCTTTACAATCTTATTTCATATCATATTAATGCCTCCAATTTTTCTTACACGCCTGGACTTAGAGCTCCATAGCACTGAATGCACGCTGAACATGGTGCGCATCCTGAAGACTGAACTAACTGGGACAACTTGTGCGTTACTATGATAGCAGCACTTCCATCCCAATGTATATTCCTTCAAAATTAAACATAACTCAAATTAGATTAGTCTTATTTTTAAGCTAATACCTTTTTTATTTTTTGTGAAAGAAGTTTTCTTTATGCATAAAACATAAAGTGAAGTGTTTCCACAACTACAGTGGTCCTTCTAAATACTTGATAGGACTGCTGTAGTTTTGGAAACACTTCACAGTTTTATTGTAGCAAAATTAGCGATTTTGTAAGCCATTAGAATAAAAGAAATTTTTATTCCTGACAGACCCTTTCATGGCCCATTTGTAACAGTTCCTTTCTGTGCATTAGAATAGCAACCTTAAAAAGTCAAAAATACCCAAAAAAAGGAGAAAATAAAAAAGGGAATTAGAGAATATAACAAGCATGAAATTATTTTTATGATTCTTTATTTGTAACCCAACAACAGCGCTAACCAGGGGGTTAAGTACAAGGCAAAAATAATATTAACAAAAGAATGAAGGGTCTTGTCTTTGGAAAGAAGCACTATATACTTTTGATTTTAAGCTCAAAGCACCTTACAAGATTGAAAAAATGCAAACTTACAATCTAAAGGCTTACAT
Organism: Discoglossus pictus; assembly: GCA_027410445.1. NCBI lineage: Eukaryota > Metazoa > Chordata > Amphibia > Anura > Alytidae > Discoglossus > Discoglossus pictus. The sequence goes on along the minus strand of CM050163.1, from coordinate 417,327,100 downwards.
GAGTGTGGAACCTATTTATCTGTCTCTCCTTCATTTCCTACTGCCATATGCCTAGGTCACAAAGTCAGATGACGTATATGTATATATAACAAATTGACCCAGTATGTTTAATATAGCAATGACCGATGTGCTGTGCCACGCTCTTCCTGACTGTTATGACTTGCTTCTCTTTCTCAGGTTTGGATATGGACACATTTCCTGCCTGTGACTCCTGTTTCTCCCCTCTCATATTATCAGATGGCTGCACACCACCCTGTGTTTCTGCAAAGTAACGGACCCTGTGCCTCCTGCATAACATCTCCTTACATCCCAGGAAGTTTTATTTATTTCTTGTTCTTTTACATTTGTTTTTTCCCCCATTTTTTTAGATTTGTGTTTTGTGTCCATGTTAGAGACATCTGGGACATATTTCCTATTTTATGTATTTTTGTTCAGGTGGGATGCAGGGAAACCTCTGTACAACATGCTGGAGGGAGGGGAGACAATTTCTGGGCCTGACTGTCTGGGAATGTTTTGTTTGTTTGTTTTTTTTAAATATTTTTTTATGTAAATTTCGGCTTTTAAAAACATGTAAAACTGAGAATTGGAGTGAACCGTGCACAAGAACAAGACAAATGTATATTTTGCTAAATGAAAAAAATTATTTCTAGAACAGAAATTATTTTAATTTTCTCAAAACTGGTTTGAATTTTTTTTCCGCTGTAAAATATGTAAATATTGCAGACTTATTTGATCTGCCTCCTCCAGGTCTCCATTGGCCCCGACATTTGGTCTGCCTAATTGGGCCTATATTTTAGCAATATTTTCTTAAAAAAAAAAAAAACCTGAGTGGATGAGCAGATCTTTTTTTTTTTTTATACACCTTTTATTATGTGATGAGAGACTTCATTCCGTAAGAATAAGCTGGGGTGTTCTTAGTGTGGAAGAACACCGAATCTCTGCTTTAAAATTCCTTACTGATTGTTAGTCTCTGAGCTAATTAACTTTTTAAGTGTCACTACTTACCTCTGGGGGCAGATCTTGATTTTTTCAGAGGGCTGGAGGTTGGAACTGATCTCGCTATCAGTATCCTCCACTTGATATTGTCCATTCATGTGTTACAAAGCTGCTGTGATAAGCATGCAGTATGGCACTCGCTGGATATTTTATATCCAGACCATATGTACGGACAACAAGCCACTAAACCTGCTCTCTTTATGGCTTTTGTTTAGCTATAAATTAAACACAGATGCAAAGCCTCATACTGGTTCAATTTTCAATCTGGAAATAAAAATTGTATGACCGCCTTCCAAATTTTCCTTGCTGGAAGGCTGCTTCCCCCCAAGAGAAAGAATGTGATAATGTATGAAGGGTTAATTATGACTGGGGTGACATACAACACTACTGCAGATTCAAAGCAATAATATTTGTTACCGAAACTGGATTTTTTTTTTTAAAGATAGTTCAAAATAAATGATGAATTTTACTTGTTTGTGTTGTGTCTTATGTGCTTCTCCTAGACCATGTTTTCCCAGTACACAGAATCTATCTAATAGTGTGGTATGTGTTAATTTGTAACCAGTGGGTTTAAGAAAGTTCATGCTCCTTCCCCTCTCTAGTTCTGGCTGCAGTAACAGCTGTGGATTTCTATGATTTAAAGTAGCACTGCAGTTTGGGAATATTTTCACATGCTTGTGAAGTATGTGACCAATAACAAAAACAGCTAGGTAAGCCAGGACTATTTTAGAGAAAATCACATTTTTAGCTGGCTTTGCTTATATCATGGAGTATTCTATCTTTGATTCCTAGTCTGCTTATAGCCCGAGTGAGAGGGTTATCCTACTTGTGCTTACTCTTCTATCACATATATAGTTGTGAGCGTCCGAGTTGTTGCTAACGCTTGCGGCCTCGCGGCCCTCGCGAAGCGAGGGTCGCAGTTGCTGGCAAGGAGCGCCACAGGCAACTGCGACACTCGCAAACTCCATTTCGTAACGCAAAAAACATACGAGACACCTTAGCACACATTACGACTTCGCAAAAATCGTCCGCAACCCGCAAACATGAAAAAATTAAAAACGCAATAAATACACACAACACATACATAAAAAGCTTACCTACAGCAAGAGGGAGCATCCAGGACCTCAAAAAAGCAATTTACACCTTCATTTAACTCAAAATAAAAGAGTTTAGACACAAAAAAATTCTCTAAGCGAGAGAAAAAATGGCCGCCGAACAAAACGAAAACGAGGCTACAGCACTCTAAACACGCAAAACACCACAAGAAACTCGCAAAACACCACAAAAGACGGATATTCCTCTAAGACGCATACCACACATTACCCGTCATTTCACGACAATGCGGATGTACACGACTACGCTAAGGGTTTGGTCTTGCGCACGCACACTATTACACTGCACACATTCAGCACGCTTACACAGCAGCTCCACACCACTAATGCTTCAACACAATGCTTCAAAATAGGTAAACTATATTCATTTATTAATGTATTATATATTTCATTATTATACACCAAACAGCATTAGCTACCTTACAATTTCATTGCCGTCATTTTTTGACAGGCAATTCTCTAGTCACAAATATAGTTGTGAGCATTGCGGGTTGTTGCACGATCGCGCAGCACGCACGCTGCAACTGCGAAGGTGCGAAGCTTGCAATGTAAGTCAGAGAACCAAAAGTCTTGCATTGTGTGGCAAACAGCATTACCTGCCTTACAATTGTATGACCGTCATTTTTTGACGGGCAATTCCATAGTTTAGTTATATTGTCAAGTGGCAATATTTCAGCAGAACTGAATAGAAATCGTATCTGGTTTTCCCTTTTTTCCCAGTTTTCTAATGATTTTTGGAACAAAGGAAAAAATGTCTGCTGCTATTAAAGTAAAATTGAATACTTTTTTTCCATATTACAGGCTGTAATGTAAGAACTTCAAATTAGCATATTATACTATGACACTTGCATGGTCCCTTATTCAGGATCCAGATGTCCTGGAAGGAGCAAACTATTGATATTTCATACTTAGAGTATGATCTGTTCTAGGACTTGATGGCTATCTATATATATATATATATATATATATATATATATATATATATATATATATATATATTGTTTTTAGAAAGTAAAAAATAAATATAATACACAATTTGATTTATGAACTATAATATACAATTTTCTGCAATGGTGGCAGCTGTGATGTTTTGTTAAGATGATTTGTCGCCTATACTTTGCCGTACATGCTTTTTATATTAAATAATAGAAAGCTTGCAGAGCAGATGATCAGATACTGCAATGGTAGCTCCCTGCACAGTACAACTATACATACAACATAAAAAGTATTATTAGAAACCAGACTGATATAATAACAGTGGGACATCTTTACAACCCAACAAAGTCACGTTTTTTTTATTTGCTCTTGATAGGGACCCCATGAAAACAAATATAAACAAGAGGACGCCACAGGTAACAAAACATCTCTTTACTAGAAAAATACCAATTTAAATTCCAAATGAAACACACAAGCATTGCATATAGATAGTTTTCTACATACAGTGGATATAAAAAGTCTACACACCCCTGTTAAAATGTCAGGTTTCTGTGCTGTAAAAAAATGAGACAAAGATAAATCATTTCAGAACTTTTTCCACCTTAATGTGACCTATAAACTGTACAACTCAATTGAAAAACAAACTGAAATCTTTTAGGTGGAGGGAAGAAAAATAAAAAAAATAAAAATAATGTGGTTGCATACGTCTGCACACCCTCTTATAACTGGGGATGTAGCTGTGTTCAGAATTAAGCAATCACATTCCAAATCGTGTTATGTAGGAGTCTGCATACACCTGCCATCATTTAAAGTGCCTTGGATTAGCCCCAAATAAAGTTCAGCTGCTCTAGTTGGTCTTTCCTGAAATTTTCTTAGTCGCATCCCACAGCAAAAGCCATAGTCCACAGAGAGCTTCCAAAGCATCAGAGGGATCTCATTATTGTTAAAAGGTATCAGTCAGGAGAAGGGTACAAAAGAATTTCCAAGGCATTAGATACACCATGGAACACAGTGAAGACAGTCATCATCAAGTGGAGAAAATATGGCACAACAGTGACATTACCAAGAACTGGAGCTCCCTCCAAAATTGATGAAAAGACGAGAAGAAAACTGGTCTGGGGGGCTACCAAGAGGCCTACAGCAACATTAAAGGAGCTGCAGGAATATCTGGCAAGTACTGTCTGTGTGGTACATGTGACAACAATCTCCCGTATTCTTCATATGTCTGGGCTATGGGGTAGAGTGGCAAGACGAAAGCCTTTTCTTACGAAGAAAAACATCCAAGCCAGGCTACATTTTGCAAAAATACATCTGAAGTCTCCCAAAAGCATGTGGGAAAAGGTGTTATGGTCTGATGAAACCAAGGTTGAACTTTTTGGCCATAATTCCAAAAGATATGTTTGGAGCAAAAACAACACTGCACATCACCAAAAGAACACCATACCCACAGTGAAGCATGGTGATGGCAGCTGTTTTTTTCAGCTGTAACTGGGGCCTTAGTTAAGATAGGGGGAATTATGAACAGTTCCAAATACCAGTCAATATTGGCACAAAACCTTCAGGCTTCTGCTAGATAGCGGAACATGAAGAGGAACTTCATCTTTCAGCATGACAACGACCCAAAGCCTACATCCAAATCATCAAAGGAATGGCTTCACCAGAAGAAGATTAAAGTTTTGGAATGGCCCAGCCAGAGCCCAGACCTGAATGTGATTGAAAATCTGTGGGGTGATCTGAAGAGGGCTGTGCACAGGAGATGCCCTCGCAATCTGACAGATTTGGAGTGTTTTTGCAAAGAAGAGTGGGCAAATCTTGCCAAGTCAAAATGTGCCATGCTGATAGACTCATACCCAAAAAGACTGAGTGCTGTAATAAAATCAAAAGGTGCTTCAACAAAGTATTAGTTTAAGGGTGTGCATACTTATGCGACCATATTATTTTATTTTTATATTTTTTCTTCCCTCTACCTAAAAGATTTTAGTTTGTTTTTCAATTGAGTTGTACAGTTTATAGGTCACATTAAAGGTGGAAAAAGTTCTTAAATGATTTATCTTTGTATCATTTTTTTACAGCACAGAAACCTGACATTTTAACAGGGGTGTGTAGACTTTTTATATCCACTGTATGTATATGCATTTCGTTGTATGTATGTATGTGCAATTATTTTACCTCCTCTCAGCACCCTTTCTTCTCAGTTTACTGCCATTGCTCAGCAGACAATAAACTAGTGCTTCAAGAACTCCAAGGGGTTCTGTGCAGGTTCTTATAAATTAATTTTAAAGTTTGAGATTTAATTCAGACAGTTCAAAATAGTCATCCTGTATGGACAATCGCTTTCAGCAGGCAACTCCCAGCCTCCAACACGTTTCTTGGTTTGAACACAGTTTCATCAGGCTTAAAAATGGACGTTACACAGACTGATTACATATGATGGTTAGAAATACAAGCTATAATTTCCTATTTAATTTATGCAAACTTTTTTTGCATTTTTAAAACTTTTTCCAAAGAGCATGTGGGATTTCATTGGACCTTTATACATTATTATCCTTTTATTTGTATAATGCCCGCATATTGGTATCAGGGGTTAAGTACAATATTGAATATTGCAGAAATAAGAGGGCCCTGTTTTTTTTAGCTTAAAATCAAATGTACATAGTGCTTGTTTCCAAAGCATTTTACAAGATTGATTCACAAACTTACTATGTAAAGGGTAATGATGTTATCTGTATTACACATCTTAATGTATTTGTGTGAAGTAGCTTTAGATAGATCCCAGTGCTTGTTGATTTGGGAGCCAGGATGAGTCCCAATTGTGTCATATTTACAGTAATCACAACATAATGGCGAGTCAGGACTCCATAATGAGTAACCGGTGCACGCAGTAGTGTGTGAACAGCAGCAGTAGTAATATATGTATAAAGCAATGGTGGGCAACATGCAGCCTTCCAATATTTCTTTTTGGCCAAAACATGTTCTTTAAAGCAGTGTTGCATGTCCCTCTCCCATGGATAGATTTAATTTTTACACTTCCACTTTTTATTACATCTAATAGTCATTTATGTGTAAAGTTTTCTAATATAACCTTGCTGTGTCATTTACAGGTGACTATGATAGTGTTAAACTCCATACTGTACGGTGGTAACATTAAATATAACACTTTCTGAAGGCAGATGTCTTATTGTAGTGAAAATAAATGTCTAATGTGAATATATCACATTTGTGTAATTTGGCCCTGTGCATATTAATGCCTCTTTAGGTGCCTGTAAAAAACAGGTTGTTTTTTTGTGGTGACCCTGGATTGGAGTCTTATCTTCAGGTTCCTATGAATAGAGATCAGCAGAGGTTTTGGGGAAGGTAGTTTCTAATTCAATTACATCCAAGGTCACAGACGCATCACATATGAAGGGAGAAAATGTGCACTTGACAGCAGTCGGCTCACATAGCAGTTTGTGAAGGTCAATGCTTTGGTATTTAAGTACAAGGTGAGCATTAAAAATTTGAGTCTAAGTCATCATGATCTTCAAGTTCCTCACTCTTCTCCTGGCCGGTAAGTTCAGTCCAGACATTTTTGGTTGGCTTTTGCTCATTGTGCATTGATATTCACCAACAAATGCAAACCTACATACATATGATTAAAGGGACACTAATACAAAACTTTCTAACACAAATTTAAAAGAGAATGTTTGATACATTAGAAAAGTTTTTTTGTTTTTTTTCTCCATGGGAAATGAATTAATTTAAGAAACACTAAAGGGCTTATAAAGACCCTGTTACTTATATCTGATAAAAAGTAAAACCAGTGGGACCAAAGGCACAATACTCTTGTAGTTTAAACAACCATAAGGCTCACTGACATTGTTTCCTGTACCATGTCAGGACTAAGGAGAAAAAAAAACAATTCCACAGTGTTTATATTTAATATAATTTTTCTACATCTAGATCAATTATTTCTCATACAAAAATAATGTTTAAAACGTGATCTTTTTTATCAGTTTAGATTATAGTTGCTTTTAATGTGTTTTTCTCACCACCAATATTTTGGCCCCAGTTGAAAAGTGTCCCAAACGAGAAAACTTGCCAGTTGATTACATTTATTGAAATAATTTGAAACAAAATGTACGATGTCTTCATTATGTTATTTAACACATATATTGCCATATACCCAGCATATCAGACACACCATTTTGTTTTAGTGTATTGGTCACTGCTCTGGATATTTGTTGGTTCCTCAAACTTTGGTCCATTTTTTGTTCAATTGTAATACAATTTGTGAACTTCTTAAAAATGAGGAAGCTAGAAATCCATTATATGAACACTTTATAGACTGAATAAAAAAAAAAACCAAAGGGTCCCTTAAGAGTGGGCTGCAGAATTTGCAGTTTCTATACACTTCCATATACACTTCCATGAAGATTTAAAAAAAATATGCCACATTATACAGGCATTATAAATACATCTTTTTTCTGTATATGTAAAAAGTAAGAAGCAAGAATATCTAATGTTTATGGACTAAATGGTTCTGACCTGCATACCCTTGTCTCTCATTCCTCTCTTACACAGTATCCTATGCCAGTGCCTCCCCTCACAGCCGGGCACTCTGGCAGTTCCACAGTCTGATAAAATGTGCCATCCCAAACAGTGAACCTCTCCGGGATTATAACAACTACGGATGTTACTGTGGACTTGGGGGAAGTGGGACCCCTAAGGATGCTTTGGACAGGTAAGGGGTGCAAAACGAAAGGTATTCCCCTAACTATAGAAAGATAAAACCAGAGACCTTATTCACTATTTTATATGAACATGGAACAGATCATACATTTTGTGCATGAAAATTGTATATTACAAACCTTAAATAGCTGAACTTTTATTCTGCAAACTGCATTTGCAAGATTATTAATACTTCATTAAGAGAATCACGTTACGGTGTGTCAGGGCTGTGCGTCCACAGATTTATGGAGAAATAGTCTAGATCTAGATTTATTTATGGCTCCATAATTCCGTAACAGAATTTGGCACAGAGATGTCTTGACATAAATGTAAAGCAGTATTTTTTATTTTTAACCATTGGAGCAAATGTTTGAAGTTACTTATTTAAATGCATGTTAGAATAGGAGTTTTGCAGTATATATTGATATCTTTTTTATTGGACAAACATTTACAGTGACCCAGCAAGGGTCCCAGTCATTGTTTAAACGAAAAGTACACATGAAAATAAATGTAACCACAGTTTATTGTTATTACACATTTTGATGGGAAGTATTAAATAATGTAGCTTGAAAATTGAGTATTTTAAGCATAAATTACATGAAAGAGCCCCCCTCTCTCCTAATGACTTTATCTAACAAGATTAATTAGCTATCCTAGTGGGTGATAAACCATAAAACAGTAATAGTAACAGAGTTAGTGTTAAAGTTTTATCATTTTTCTAAACTACACAAACTGGGCATGCCTTTCATACGTATCACCCCTTGCTTTGAGAGATAAGCATGTGTAATAAAGTCATCAGGAGAAAAGTTGAGATCTTTTCATGTGATTTATGCTTAAAATACTCAACTTTCAAGTTCACTTATCAAATACTTTTTTAAAATTCTTAATAAGTGAATTGAAATATTTATGTATTTATATATGTTCTTTTAATTCCTGCAATATCTGGGGCTTTTGCGGTGTCACATTAATGTTGAGTAACACATTTTTGGGTGATTCTAATCTTTTTTTTTTTTTTTAATCAATGTTGAGGATGAACAGGCCCACTTGGGACAAAAGAAACAGGGTAATGGGGTTATATTAATTTCTTCTATAACTGTATTACAGGACATACATGGCAATTCCAATATATGCAGCTAAAGCAATATTTCAGTCATTGGTATTTAGTGAAAATGTTCTAGGTCCTTTTAGTTTTTTTGGTGCAAATTGCAGATTCATTTATTCCAGATAGTAACTGTCTCATACAGTGGATGGCTGCTCTTCATGGTCTATCCCCTGACTTACCAATAGATGGCGCACTATACATTTCTCTTCCTACTTTACAGATGCTGCCAAGTCCATGATAATTGCTACTCACAGGCAATGGCTCTCTCCAGTTGTGCTGGCCTCTCTAATAACCCATACACCAGGGAATACCAATATTCCTGCTCTGGAACCAGCATCACCTGCACATGTAAGTGCTCCTTACTCTATGTGCATTGAATTAGCATAAATGGACATTGACAACCAAAAAGCAAGTTTGGGTCTTTGTAAAAAAAAAAAAAAAATTAAAACTGGCTATATATTTTACTAACCAGTCAGTTTTTTAACACTTTTTAAAAGACCTAAACACAATTGTATGTTATATTTGAATGTGTAAGTATGGACAAACATTATTACTTTATCATAAGGTTTCTGGGATTTCATTTGGCATGTGTTTTAATAAAATTACTTGATTTCTAATTATGTTAAAAAACAAGTCGGCCTCAAAAAAGTATACAAATGGTTACTTGATGTTTCATATATCAAAGTAAGATTAAATCACTTTGTTAAATTACATTTTGACAGTAAAACTCAACCGGCTTGTCACACAACAGGTTAGCCCACCATTTTCTCTTTGAAACACCATTGTATGATGATACATGATATATCAGTGAAGGTGACAGGAGGTTTTAGCTTTTCTGCAAGTGCATGCTTGAACTTATTGTTGCAAGCTTCCTGCTTCTCGGCATGTGTGGGGAATGGGGGCTGGTGTCAAATTCCAAAAGATCCAATGTTTTACCAATTTCACACCCATCACCCTACTCCCCCAGACTCATAGATAACACTTCCAGAATCAAAGGTAATAAATAACAAGTGTTCAAGTTGTACAGGATATAAGTTTTCTATATGGAAACTGAGTGTACAAAAATTAAGATTTTCTTTAAAAATTGTTTATGTACATGGTCTACCCAACTGATAATGTTGTTAGTCTATTGCATACATTACAAACGTGAGCTTTTTGTAAAATTGAGTAGTTCTTTAAGGTGTAATGCGGGCTATCACATTTTACTTTGCAATGTTCACAGCTTTGACAAATCTGCAAAGTGAAAACTGTGTAAAGTAAAACGTGATGGCTGGATTGTAATTTAATTATACTTGTTTTGAATAAATGACACACTATATCAGCTTACAAAACACCCTTTTCTACATGCTCAGCATTTATTTTTTTTGAGGGCTGCAGTATTCATTTTGTCACGTTATGTTTTACGTACTTTCTTGTTAGGTTCATGTGTATTAAACTATTTATCTCTTCAGCTTACAGCAACTCCTGTGACCAGTATATCTGCAACTGTGACCGGGCTGCTGCAGTCTGCTTCTCTAAATCTGGGTACAACTCAGCCTACAAGAATCTAGACAAAAGCAAAAACTGCTAAAGGACCAGGTCTGATGACTCCAGAACTCCGTGTATAATTACAAGACACAAATTACATCAATGAGCACACTTGATTTGGAAATTAATAAAACATACTCAATAGAATAACATATGAAAATATCTGGGCGTTTTTTTGTGTGTTAATACCAGACAGTGTTGATAATGGTAGTTCTGCCAGTGTCTTAATATGTCAAAGTTTATGTCTGAATTTGTATCTTATGTTGTGATGGTTATGCCTGCATTTGTGTCTGATGACTCAATTTGTAACTTATGATATGAAGTCTAGGCTTGTGTTTGTGGCTTATGATTGGAAGGATATACTTAGTCTAAGCCTGTATCCGTGTGTGTGTCTTATAATGTGAAGGCTATGCCTCAGTTTGTGTCTTATGATCAGGATTTGCCTGGGTTTCTGCCACATGAGTTTGTGACTTGAAAGGCCATGTCTGATTGTGTGTCTTATGAAGTGAAGACTATGCCTGAGCTTGTGTCTTATGAGTGTGTATCTTATACCATGAAACAATTAGCTTTTTATGGTGTGAAAGCTATGCCTGAGTTGGATGCCCCTTAACCTATTTGTTCAAATACAATGCATTTCTCAGTTCACAGTGCTCTCTAATTTCAAACTTTCAGAACTTGCTCTGTATTTTGCCTAATGAAGCTCTCTTACTTCCTTTACTTATGTTTTTTTGATATGTATGTGGCCTTGATGCTTTTGTGGTTTCCATTTATGGATTTGCCTTTACCACCATTATATAGTATTTTACAGTTGGAATGGACACACTTATGTACACAAGAATATTTTATTGTGCCAACCGAGGCTTCACGAAATGTTTTCTAGGACATAGAATTTATCAAGTAGTTTTCCCACCAAGCCAGGAGCCCAGTCCTTCAATAGCACAAATATTTTCATGCTCCAGAATGGATAGAACAGCTCAGATTGTCTCAGGACTCCAGCTTTGACCACCTCGTGAGCACATTCCTCTTTTGGTGAAGCCACCATGGTCACTTTGTCACCAACTTTCTTCACTGCATTATCTATGGGGTAAACAATGAGTTTATCAGTAATCTGATGGTGAGACGTCACCATGTGCCTGTGGATTTTATAATCAGAGATAATTCATGTGAATGCAGGGTGTGAATATTACAACTTGGTGTACGCAGAACTGTAGCACAGGGGATCCCTACACCCTCATAGGTACACAATCACCAGTTATAAAGTGGTCGCATATTTAAAATACACTATTTTGAAGAACTACACCTGAAAATATGCAAAATGTTTTTAGAATAGAAAATAATACAGCCTCGAATATATAAAATTTTAAAAGCAGGTATGCTGATTTTGGATCTAACATTTAATTATCATTGTTTAGCTGAGAAGAGAGGAGGTGGTGTATGAGTGTGAATATAAACTGGTAGTGAGTATGGAGAAATCATCTGCATGGGTATATAGAGAGGAGGTAGTAAGTGAGTATCGGGAATGGGAGAAGCTGTGGAAATGAAAAGTCTCAATTATCAAATATAGTTGGGTCTGCTAAATATATTGTGCAAGGGATGAGTGCACATTTTGTGTTACACAATTGTGTTTATGAACTGGATCTGTAATTCACTTTGTGGCTAGAAATGTGCCAAAACTAAACTCACCTGTATCAATGAAACCCAGAACTGCCACTGTGACGGATACATTCTTGTTTTGAAGTGAAAGCTCTCTCCTCAGTGAGCTGTAAAAACCTTCCAGAGCAAACTTGGCAGCACAATAATTAGTAGTAAATGGTGCTCCTATGCGTCCTGTATAGAATGAGAGGAGCTTTAAGATCAAAACCTAAAGCGTATGTGTATAAAAGAGATATTGTAGTGATAAAACATGTCATGGCCCTTTAAACATATACATTGTTTCTAGCTTAATGAAAGGCCTTTAAAGTTAGGAATTAAAATGTTTTACATTTCCCTTTGCTATGTTGATTTATTTCTCACCACTAATCCTCAAGAGTGTCAGTGTGTGAGGTGGGCAGACAGCAAGCTGTAAAACTCCTGTGATTCTCCACATTGCATATCCAAAGGAACCATAACACACATATATATATCTGTCCATGCTGTCATGTGCTGCTAACACTAGAAGTTACACCACATGACCCATTGGAACAATAGGAAGCTATTGATCGTCCTGCAGTTGCATTAGCAGGTGCAATATGAAGCATCACAGCTAGCTGCCTTCCCACCTTACATGGGGACATAAAGAGTAGGAGGAGAGGCCACTATGGCAGCCACCAAGACGTTAGAATAAAATGATATAAAAAAATAAAATAAAAGTAGTCAGAGGATTCTCATTAGAAGCGTATGTGGCCCATGAGTTCTTAAGAGGGCCACATAATGCATTTAAACCTTATTTTAAAGCATAGCAAAATGGTAAAATCACTGTTGGAAAATAGGTAGAAGTGGATTAGTTGGTAAAAAATGTATAGACAATAAGTGTTCAGGAGTACAACAGATAATTATTTGCTATTTGTGGAGAAATAAAATGGACTATGTATTGTAGAAAAGCACACGCTGTCCCACTGTAGAGCGCAGACCGAGGGCACCATGTGGTACCCAGGACGTCTGTTGCCCAACGCTGATGTATTTGGTCTCCTGTGCTCCTCTGCCGAACCTCGTTAGAACAGGCAAACCCACCCTAACGAGCTACCTACTTTCAAAGTAGTCCTGATTTATTATTATTGCTTTTTATACTATTAATTTACATATATATATATATATATATATATATATATATATATATATATATATATATATATATATATATATATATAGCCATATATACCGACATTCCCATAAATACTCAAAGCTAGGCATGTATCTGCTGATATAACTATGAACATACTTCTACAAGCATGCATGTACATCACTACAAGCATGCTACATATATATAGAAAACTAAACACAAGGTTAGACACCAAGAGTATTCATACAAAGACATACCTCCCAACATTTCAAAGTGCCAAAGTGAGACACTTAATATTTTTGAATAATTATGTACTATTAGATAGCGTTATTGCAATTCTGTACAAACTGCATTTTAGAGATGTGCACAGTGCTCTATACACACATTGTATATTCGTTGGATCAGACACTACATGCTTCTTTCTATTTTCCTGGACTTTGACAGAAAATAACAGGAGGAACCAGATATAGTGGGACTGGGACATGGACAGGACTGGGACATTTGTGAGACAAATAGGGAGGTAATGTTACCGCTCAGAGAGGACATAATGATGATGCTTCCTTGGGATTTTTTGAGTGCACTCAGAGTTGCGGATGTCAGCTGGATATAGCTCAGAAAGTTCACAGTGAGGGAGCTCAGCACTGCATCCATGTCACCTTTGAAAGTACCGAATGATGAAGTTCCACCTATGTGATTCAAAACCAGATAATCCAAACCTCCTAGAAAAAAAAAAAGAGATTTCAGTTTGTTGCTGCCTTTATACAATAAATTGCTATCCTTAGAGATCTCCAATATGTCCGGGAGGGTTGTACATCTATAAAGCTAGGCTGTCCAGCTTGCCAGTTTATATGCGTATATAGTTTATGGGATGATTTATATACTTACAGTGTTTTGTTTTGTTGTTTACTTTTAATTAAAAACAATTTACAATTACACACTGACCAGTCCAGCAGGCTGGCCAGGGGCTATTAGCTCAATGTAACTAATTTGTGGTAGCGCTAAAGACCATTTCTGGCTTTGGGCACCAGATGGCGCTAAAGAGCACACATTGCAAGTTTCCTATAGCATGGATTTACTATGGTGCTAGGCCATCTTTGTCATTGATCACTTATGATAATGTTTAAAATTAAACTTTATAGATTAACCGTAACACACAACAAACCCATTCTAGAATTCATAGCACACGCACGTGTATGTATAGTGCCTGTTAATATATACAGTGTCTATACTGTATGAGTGTGATAGCGTGTAGTACAAATAAAGGATAATAATCATAATAGTCCAAATCAGGACCTCCAGACCCTAAAAGCTTCCATATCCTGACATGACCACAGTAACTATCAATTGCTATGATGCTTAAGTAGCAAACATGTTACTGCACTGTACATTGCAAGGCATAGGTTTGTTCTCTATAAATGTAATAATAATGCACTGTATGAGGGGCATGGTTGCTTGTTCACTGGACTTCACAAACTATCTAAAATTGCCTCCAGTTCAATGACAAATTATAATCAAATACTACTAAATAAAATGAGGCCAGTAGGTGGTGTATTAATTGGTACTACTCCCTGCTTGTCCTGCTCAGTAACTTGCCAGAATTACTTCTCTAACCAACTTGCAATTAAATAAATTACTAGATGGTACCTGTATATGGCCACTGGGAATATACTGTAGGTGAAACTCTTGATTAGGAAATCATAACACTCAGGTTTAATTTATAAGACTATATACAGGAATTGACTAAAAACTAAGAAAGATAGACATATCCAAACCACGTACATCTCCAAACATGTCATGTCAAACCTGACTTTTTAAAAGCAAGTATCAAAAAAATAAAAGCTTCAGTTTATTAAGCCCTTGTCCTTCATGAAGCCTAAACATAGTTTTCACAGCTTTTATTATTATTATTATCCTTTATTTATAATACGCCAACATATTCCCTAAAGCTATGCAGGGGTAAAGTACAAGTCAAGAACAATTTCAAACAGTGCAAAGGATGGAGGGCCCTGTTATTGAGCTTTCAGTCAGACATTCCCAGTGCTTTCCCTAAAGCACCTATCGAGTTTGAAAACTCGCAAACTTACATTCGAAAGGGTGTGGGCAGTGTACAGGAGAGTGATAGATTGATAGAGCATGTAAAGGCTAAAGATGATAAGCTTCTTTGAATAGATGTTTTTTTAAAGAGATTTTGAACTATTTGAAGCATGAGGATAATCTAGTGGTGCAAGGCAAGGACTTCCAAATTATAGGGGCAGCACGAGATAAGTCTTGTAGGCGGGAGTGAGAGGAGGTGACGAGAGAGGAGGAGAGAAGAAGGTCATTAGCAGAGCGAAGAGGGAGTGTATTTTGGGATGAGAGCAGAGATGTAGGAGGGTGCACTATTGTGGAGGGCTTGATATGTTAGGGTCATGATTTATAATTTTATTCTGGGAACTATGGGAAGCCAGTGGAGTGCCTGACAGAGAGCTGTTGACTTACAGTGTTTTTTAGATACATAAAAATGAATACATCTTACCAAGCTTTTTTAGGGTCTCCTCTGCCACACTCTGGGCTGATGTCAGGTTTCCCATATCAGAAACCACATACTGGGCAGAACTTGCTCCCAACTCCAAGCATTTCTTTGTCACCTGGAAAAGATCATGGAACCTAAAGCTTGTGACATCTTGTGGAATTGTCAAATGCTATATTGTTTTTTTTTTTTTAATTCAGAACATGAGAAGTATGACTTTGTCTAATATAAACAATGAGCATATTCTAAAAATGAGACATTAGCATTGAGAAAGTGCTAAATAATGCAATGCAAAAGTGTGCTCATCCGACCCAAGCCAAGTGATATGGATGTAGGAGATATGCGGTATTATTGTTGGTGAGATAATGCTGCGCACAACACCCAGCTGGGTGAGTTACTGCATTTTTAAGTGGGTGGCTCATGCTTAAAAAATGCATTCACATGGCTTAGTTTCAATGGCAGATTGTAATCTACTTTGTATTGGAATGTGCAGCAATGAGGCAGCTGCAGGGTAGTGGTAGCATGCTCCACCACCAAAGCTAAGCAGTGTAAAAATGAAGGGAACCCCAGCTATTTTATATTTTTTTCTCAAAAGGCCTAACTTTTTTAAATACAATACATTTAAAGGTTGCTTGTCTTGACTAATTAAAAGTTATAAAAACTGGACCATTACAGTGACCATTTAACTGATCTTGTAACTAACTGGCATAGCAGATATTGCTGATATGTAACAGCAGGGACCTCAAATCCTTATGTACCAGTATGTCATGCTTCTCTTATGTTTTCACTGTAACCCCTGTACTTAGGCTCCGTGCTTTATAAATAATTGATATTATTACTGCTACTACTACAAATAATTTAGTTGAAAATACTCCTTAATATACCACTATATTAATAACCAATATAGGAGATTTGATTATATATTTTAGAAGTTGTAGATTTCAGCCATGTGTTTTTGCGTATCCACTTAATGTGCCATTTTTCGCTCTGCAATATATAATATAGATAACAGGAGTACTTAACAACATATATATTTATGTACCCTTTTGCAGACCATCATATATGTACATACAGTATGTGGGGATGCAAACACATCTGGAATATGTGTATACTAAATTATTCATGTTTTTCACACAGACTACCTACTGACATCAGTATTCTGTGATTTAACAGATTGTCATGCAGATAAGCCTATAGCTGAGATACCACTGGACCAGAAAATACAGATAAGGGCATATTTAAGGACTGGGCCTCTTCTTGCATATTATGCTGGTCTAGAATATGTCTTGGAGCACATTGACCAGTCCTGGGACATAAGGCCCTATGGTTTGTTACCTCTTGGAGACGTTGCTCTCTTCTAGCTGTGACCATCACCCGCGCTCCCATTTGTGCAAACTGATATGCAATCTGCTCCCCAATCCCTGTGCTGGCTCCAGTCACCAGGACACGCTTCCCACGCACCACCTCTGCAAGCCCCAGAAACAAACAGTCACTGGTGTAACAGAGCTAATCTGAGAGAGACTGACTCAGACATCTTAATATGGAAATAAATAATAATGTGTAATACATTCCTTACAAGGCAAGGAACACAAAATGTAACCGTAGACTTACACATTAGATGTACGGAAAATGGTTAATAATTGTATATACTCCTTATGATCTAGGTCCTTAAAAGGCAACTGTAGTGTAAATCTGTCATGCATTATGAAAGCACATATTTTATATATTGCAACAAACATTTTTCAATTATAATTTTTCAGTTAACACTAAAGCAACACAAAAATAGATGAAAAGCAGTGTATTTGAACTACCTTAGCCTCACTAGTATATAGTGATCTTCTTATCAGTGTTTGCTGAGCTAATTTTACATTAAAAAGAAGTGGGATAAACACACACTATCTATCTATCTATCCATCCATCTATCTATCCAAATTTGTATTTGTGTGTTTAGCTGACACATAGAAAATGTCGCTGGCTCCTAAGTATTGCATTTTTTTGTTCACCACAGTATATGTATAGAGAGTGGACAAATCAACAGAAACATCATAAGAAAAAAAGTGTGTCAAAAGGTCTGATAATTAGCACTTTGCTAGTTTTCAGAGCAAAATGAGGCAACTGAGAGTGCTCCAAAGCACCAAACAGTGTCTGAACTGCAGGTGTATCAGAAAAAAAACGTCAAAATTATTTACGCTGGCAAGAGGAATAGTCTCAAAAATGACAGCATATGCCAAGAATGGACAAATTATCTAAGAGGAACTGGTTACAAGTCAACATTCCCAGACAGGGATAGTTTCTAAATGCCACAAAAGTACAGGCCTGAAAATAAACACAGAAATGAATCGGCACCTCTGTCACTGCAAAATTCGAATTTATGGCAAAGCTGCACATTTGGCAACTGCTTGTATCCAAGGCCAACGTAAAAGGTAACATAGCCTGGTGTAAGGAGCACAAAACCTGGACTCCTGAACAATCGAAAACAAGTAATATGTTATGATGAATTATCTTTCATCCATTTTACAGGACCAGGTGCACTCCAGGGTGCAGACACTGTTCTCTTGTGAAGTTCCACAATGATAATGTCCATACACACTGCTAAACAAATTCAGAACAGCATCACTCCTTCTGGAAATGCTCTCATACAAGTCCTGAACTGTATGCAGTGGTATAATACAACACTCTTCAAGAGCAAAAGTCTCTAATTCTTTGATGGGTGAAGGAAGTGGAAAGTTACATTGTCACCCTGCGATCCAGAACTTCTCATTAAAGTTCAATGATGTCTCAAATATAGTAGTTTGGAGAAAGTCAATGGATGCCTTCAATTCACAATGTCTGTTGCCACCTTTAATCATGGTGATTGTATGGGCAGCCATCCTGTGAGCGCCATTAATCATTTAGCTGGATGATTGCTTTATATGGGGGTAAATGGGCAAGGAATATGAAGCCATTTTTCAGGACCAGGTGCACTCTATGGTACAAACTCTCTTCCCTCATGAAGTTCCACGATGATGATGCCCCCACACACACACTGCTAAACACATTCAAGAGTGGTTTCAGGAACACCAGGATGCCACCCTGGCCTCCTCAGTCACTAGACCTAACACATCATTGAACTTTAATTGGAAGTTCTGGATCGCAGGGTGCCAATGTAACTTTCTACTTCCTTCACCCCTCAAAGAATGAGAGACTTTGAAGAATGGTGCATTATACCACTACACACAGTTCAAAACTTATATGACGGCATTCCAAGATTGAGTGAAGCTATTCTGAAGGCAAAGGGTGGCCAGTTCCATTGACAGCCATGTTTGTATGTATCAGCATGCATCTCATTATTTTTTAATGAACACATAACAATCAAACACATATACATACCGTAGGCTAAACTTACATTTATAAAGTTGCACATCTTACCTGGAGTCAGAGTCTCTGTGCTGAAGAAGTAATAGGCAGAAAGGCTCACAAACACAGAGAGGAACAGCAGCTTTGCTCCAGCCATACTATCCAGCTTTGTTTCTATACAAGATGGAGAGAGGAGCAGAGCAGTTACAGGACAGCAGTGTGTGAAGTGTCCCTGCACTGTCACATTCCCTGTGCAGTCAGTGAAAGTCCTTGAACGTTTATAACTGGGCGGCTTGTTTGCACCATGTGCCCAGGTGAAAGTCTGCTTGGTCAGTAACCTCTCACAGACACACAGGCTCCTCCTTTCAAGGTAAAGGAATTTCTTTTATATGGGTGCAACTTCTTAATTCGTTCTACTCCATTTTGTTAGAGAAACAAAATAATAATCTGTCTCACATTTAGATCATGAATTTCTATGTATAGAGCCAATTCTTATAAATTAATAAATATTGTAGGCTACTAAAAAATTGATATGCTTCAAGGGATAGCAGATTTTACCATTAACAAAGGATCAAGCACTTAGAAGTCTATATAAGTCTAAACTGAAAGCTATTCTGCCACACCAAGATATAGTAGGCTATACACCAATGCTTTGGATAAATAGAGTTACTTGTAGGACTGAAACTACTTACAGGAAACCCTAGCTTTAGATATAAGAAAGTGGCAGGAAGTAGAAATTTTGGGTTTTAAGAGCTTCAACCTATTCACAAATACACTTTCAGTGATCCACTAAAAGAGATCACATACCAACACCAACCTGTGACAGGAATCTGGATGGTTATTTACAGGAGTGCTGGTGTGGAGGCCTACAAGCCAAGTATTGTGCATTTGTGTGAGATAAGCAAGTGTATATTTTTATGGACTAGCCATAAACTTGACTTAGAAACAAATCAAGGTGGGTTTGTGTAAACCATTCATAGAACCAGATTTATTTGCATAAACTTGATACCGATTAATGATTATTATTATTTTATTTATTTATTATTTTTTTTGGGGGGGGGGGTCATAGATTTGCATTCCAGATGTGTGTGTATGTGTGAATAAGTCATTAATTTAAATGGGTGTGTAAAATAAAACCATGTATTAAAATAATTGTGTGTATACGTCACGATTCGAGATGAGCATGCTTTAGCATGTGATTTAACTGTGCGCGCTCTACACCAAGAGATCAACTTCTGTCTGTGAGCTTTTTCTGATCTGTTCAAGCTGATAACCATTCACCTGTTTCATTCATAAGCTGGCAACATCACTAATACTCACTTTTCATGGCCAAAACACTGGGTATTTAGTTGTGTCATTAACACCCAAAAAAAACAATATTCACGCACATCCTGCAGTCTTGAATCTGCATAATAATGATATATTTCTACCTTACCTGGGCCCTCATTCAATTGCAATTTGGCCAATTGAATAGGGGTCTAAAGAAGCACATAACATATTTTTTTAAAGAAGTTTTTAGTTAGTAAAAATCTATCCAAAAGCATGGTTTTCACTAACTAAAAACATCTTTAAAAAAAATATGTTATGTGCCTTTTTAGAGCCCTATTCAATTGGCCAAATTGCAATTGAATGAGGGCCCTGGAGTGGCACTCTCAGTGCTGAAGTAGTAACATGCAAACAGTCCCACGATCACAGTGATGAACAACAGTTTTAAAGCTGCCATGTTGTCCAGAACTGATCAGTCTATACAGGATGGTGAGAGGAGAGAGCACTTACTGGATGGCAGATACAGAGCCTTTTTAGCAACACGTCTGAAATATTTTTTCTTTGTGCAAGAATTTATAGAGGGATCAGTACGCATGAACCTTTTTACATCCATTTTATTGCCTCATTTAAATCCTTCGTCACTACATAACACCATACTCCGTATGCATGATACATTCTCTGGGTCAATGTAAAAGTATCAATAAAAAATATATACAAAAGGTAACTGGATTTTATTATTTATATGAGTGATGATTTTAATGGGCGATGATCTGGGTGATGTCCTGTGGTAATTATCATTATATTACCAGAATCAATTAAATAGTTACATCGTAATTGAGGTTGAAAAGGGACTTTTAGTCCATCAAGTTCAACTTTTTTAGTTCTCCTCTGATCTGTAATATGCAGATTGTTAATTGATCCAGAGGAAGGCAAGCAGAAAACAAACAAACAGTGAAACTTTGCCAATTGTCTCAAAAGAGAAACAAAAATAAAATTCCTTCCTGGCCCCAGATACTGGCAATCGTATTCCTCCCTGGATCAATACTGCCTCTCTAATTATCCAGGATAACCCTGAATGCACTTTTATTTATTAATATATTCAATGCCTTTTGAATTACCGTTAGAAATACCCTGATACTGCAGATCCCACAACACTAGAGGATTGACATTTTATGAGGAACATTTTATGTGTACACAGGGCCCCGGCACATTTTTTGCACATAACAGTTTAAAGTCAATAACATAACATACAAAGAGTCCATTATAGGTAGAAATTGTATCCCACATAAATCAAACTCATTGTAAGCATCCAGGAGCTGAGGGTTTTAGACAGGCCAACCCTATAACTATAGGCTCACTTCACAGCATAGGAGCGTTTGTTCCTGGGTTCAATCCATGTAACTAATGTGCACTACAAACACTGTGCAAATCCATGTAAACCTATGTTTAATGATTTTACTGCCCCACCTTCGTTTATGGTGCAGGGAATGTATACATGAAATATATATATCTTCAACAGACTGTGTGAAGATAGATTCTCATGCACTACAACATCCATTAACATAATAAAAGTATATAATTGCATTTCAGGTCATGGATGCAGACTGAAGGTGCTTGTACTCGGTGTCACTGAACAAAGCACCTTATATCACACAACCACAGCCAACCAGTCTTTTGGGAATATTATAGGGCAACTGTAACTAATGTGCACTACAAACACTGTGTAAATCCGTGTAAACATATGTTTGGACTTACTGCCCCATCTTTCTTTATGGTGCAGGGAATGTATACATGAAAAATATATAAATTCTCAAGCAGTACAACATCACTGCAAAATATAGTTATTTTAAGTTATTCTTCATGAACATTGAATACCAGCACAGAACTGTATAGAGGGCCTCGGTGCAAAAAATAGGGCTTCTCTAAACACCTTACAAGATTCAACAAATAAAAAACAAAATATATGCTGACAGATGACCCTTGGGGTGGTGATTATCTGCCCTCTTCCCTAATAAATTAAGAGCCCCCTTATACCCTGTTCTGGGCCCTGATGAGAGCCAGGTAACAATAGCTCTAAAGCTATACTAATGGCTCCTACATATCATCTCTCTCTTTATATATATATATATATATATATATATATATATATATATATATATATATATATATATAATATAATATCACTATATCTATAATATCTACCACCTGGCTCCTAAAAAATGACTGGCTCCTAGATTTAATATAAGTGTGTAATTATCTGTTCAAAAGTAGATCATTCAAGATAAATATGTGGCTCTGTTATGCTAAATTATGATGCAGTGAGTCTAGTTGTTTATTTAGTGGGAAAGTGGTCAACCCAAGTGTTACCACATAGTTACATTTCCTCCACTACACTAATGAAGTACACATATTAGAGCGTACGCATCACCGCGAACACATGCAAAACTATTCTAAAAATGATTGAATACTGGTATAAAATGCAGTAAATTTGCTATTATATGTGGTATATACATGAATTTCTAAATAAATACACTGCATTAAGCATTAATCAGTTTGCAAGTTTTTCAGCTTATACTGATTCCTTAGATAGACATCCTACCATACAGTATATGCGAAGAACAGACAGGGTTTAGTGCAATGCATAGAGAGTTCTTTATGATGTTTAAAAAACACAACTTGGGGTGACAGGGCAATAAAAAAAGGCAAACTAATGTGGGTCTGGTAGTCTGATTTGTTGTAAATAAATCTGAAGCATGATAATAATAATAATAATAATAATATTTAATGTTTAATCCCCTTTATTGATACTATTTCTCTAAATATGCATACTGACAAGCCAGCAAACTCTTAAAGTTAATACTTAATTATTATGCATCATTGTTCCCAGATAAGAATATGTTTTTAGTAGCAGAGTTCCTACAAGTAAAATTAAAGTGCTTGACTGAATTATACAGATCTGCTTCTAAGAAGGTCCTATGTTTGTTCTCCGTGTCCTCCTAGTGACATTCCCATCATGGAGCTGTCCTTGTGTAACTGTCTTGTGACTGCCGCTCCTGCATACTGTGGTCCAATGACAATATCTGTGGCAGGATATCCCCACATTGGGCGCTGACTTTCACAGTAGCCAAGTGATCTGCTCGGGTAGGACCAATGTTGAGTATGGCGATGGGGAGATTCTTCTCATGAGCTCCGAGTGCAAAGCGATATCCAGAATAAACCTGTATAACAACATAGAGAATGTCAGCAGATATTACGGGTCATTCACAAGTCTTCCATGTAGTTAAAGTTATCCATTAACATAATAACATTCTATAATTGTATTTCAGGACATGGGTGCAGACTGAAGGTGCTTGTACTTAAGTGTCACTATAAAAGCACCTTATACAACACAACCCAAGTCAAAGAGTATTTTTTAGAGTATTAGAGGGCCACTGCATCGGTCATACAATATGGTTTTATTTGTTTCTTAAGTAACTAATTAGAAATAAAATCAATACGTGAAAATAAATTCTATGCAACTCTTAAACCTTACATTTGAAATTTAGTATTAAATGGCTAGCATTGCCGCTTCTCTTTATGCCCTATTTGGTATACATGAGGTGGGCGATCAACGCAGGAGACTGTCCTAAATATTGTTCTGACTCTAACTATAGGTTTGCCTAGAGTGGCTACTTTATCAAGCCCAGGAACTTATCCTGATAGAAGTCTTTATCTGCAGTGAGGCAGATAAAGATCTCAATGATTACGGCCTCCTGGGCAGATGCTTTCCCACCCTCTAGAACCAATAGGGAATAGAGAGAAGAATCAGCTACACTGATTTTTTTCCTCAAATACTAATTTTATCGCTTGTCACTTATTATAGGACTACTGAAGTGTCTTACAAAGAATTTGATTTGATAAGGAACAAAATGTTTTAGAATGTTTAAAATGGATAAATACCATATTTGATTTTAAACTATTATATTACATTTTTCTTTAATGATTGTCAGACATTTTGCCTTATTTTTTATACCAGGATTAGACTACTGGGATGAATAGGAGTAACCATAAATTCAGAAAATATCTATATCAGTTTTTGTGAATAGCACTGGCCCTACAAAATGGCAGTTAATAACAGGATTACAGTGTGGTCCCCAGCAGGATGACCCTCCCTCTATAGTTGCAGGCACGCAGTCTACGATGGAATCACCTATAACACAAGAAGAGTGTGCTAAACTGATTTTTAAAGTAAAAATCCATTTATACTCATGGCTTATACATCCTCTATTGTTGTTAGTTTGCTGCTGTAACTAAGAGCATTACAATACAATAAACAGTTTTGCATGAAGATATCAAACTCTTTATAAAAAAACAACATGCGTTGTGTCTCACTAACCTGCATTGAAGACCCAGCTATAAGCACAGCGTCGGACTCATTCAGACGTTCATTTATTGAAAATACTAATTCCCGTCTGACGTTGTCACCAAAAAATGTCACCTGAGGTTTTAGTATGCCCCCACATGTTTCACAGGCAGGGACATGGAATTTGGACACTTGCTCATCTGTCAGAAAAACATCTCCATCAGGGGCCACGCCGTGTGCCTGCTCTCTCCAGTGTGGATTGAGAGTCGTAAACCTCTGTTGAAGTTCAGATCTGCTAATCACGGTCTGACAGGACAAGCAGATCACCCTGAAGTGGGGACAAAAGGATCATAATTAATAGGGGTATGCTAGACATAAGTGGGATATAAAGACAGGTTGCCACGAGTGGAGACCATGAAGAAAGAATGAAACACAAAAAGGTTAGGAGGAAATGAGGAGAATGTAGGCCTGTTATAATGAGAGAGGGGATAGAGAGGAAGAAGGTAATCAATTTGGAACCAGGTCAGCAAGTAAAGAAAAAGCAATTGGTTGCTTATATGACACATCTGGTCTGTTGGATTTTACTGTACAAATAACTCAAGCATGTTTGAATTACCTTACAGTAATGGTCACTCCCATCATTTCTACAGGGAAGCTATTGCGTACATGTTCCATCATTTGAGTAAAGTAGTGCCTTATCAAAGTAATTTTATACTTTTGGTCCAATACTTCTTGTACTAAGATGTCTCTCACTTTGAACCATGACGCCTTCCTTTATTTTATTGGATTGCTTAAATGTTTACTGTATATCAAATCTCTATGTCTGTTTCATACCCCAAACTATAAATACTGGAGACCTTATCTGCCCGTCCTCAGGGATGAGGAGAGCCTAACACTTTATATATATATATCATCATCATTAGTTGCACTTAAAGACAGATTATAGAGGAATTTATAAGAAGATAAACATTACTCTATTCAAATCAGTGCAAACTAGATGAAAATTCAGTCGCATAACATTTCAAGTTTTGCCTCTCAGTCAGTCCTCATAAGCACTGGAAGGTGACCAGCTAGCCACCCGACCAAAAACGGTTGTGAAACACTGATGTAGACCACACACCTTCGAGACCTTTTTTTTGTACTTTCTATAAGTTATTTAGTCTATAAGTTTTACTGGTGATCGGTAAAGTGACATAATCATGGCTTTCTGAGGCTAATCTAGAAATATATATTTGAAGGAATTCAGAATGCCCATCTGGTCTGCCCATTATATCTTCATAAATGGTTAATTAGCCTCAGGGCGGCCCTATGCTTATTCCAAGCAAACTTACAATGTTTCACTGTTAAACATCTCTGTGGCTATTACCATTTTTATCACCTGCCACTGCTAATCTTAATTGATATAGATTAAATAATGTAAAGCCATAAGCTTAGAGTGTGGATCTTTTCCGTTAATTTAAATATAAATAACTAATTTAATTACAAGTAATTGCATTTATGTTAATGCTTACTTTTATTGGTGCAATATTCAGGGCTCTTTTCTGTGTTCTTTTAAGTACATATTCTACTTTTTTGTGCCCTAATTGCAATATTTCACTTTATGGGAAGATTTAGTCTCCTGTTTGGTCCTTGGTCTATCTGATGTTGGAATAATAAGCATGACAGGTGATAATGTTGGGGATAATAAGCCAGTCAGTCAGAAAGGAGTTGGAGGGATCTGATAGTCAAGTCACCATGCAGTCCACATGGAAGCATTGAAGCAGCATCCTGTATACACGTGTCCTCTACCTGTGAGTGCAGCCATGTAACTCTGACAAGCGAAGCTGTCCGGCCTTAGTGTGCAAAGCGTCCACATTCTGTGTCACCAGCCAGTGCAGCCTCCCTGCTCTCTCCCAGGTACTCAGAGCCATGTGTGATATATTTGGCTGATGGGAAGAGAACTGTGGCCACCCTACAAAGTTTCGGGCCCAGTAGCGCTGCCGAGCACTGGCACTTCTGACAAACTCTGAGTGTTGAATGGGTCTCCGTTCAGTCCTAAAATACAGTCCCACTCCCTCTGAGCGATAGTCTGGGATTCCTGATTCTGTGGAGATTCCAGCTCCTGTTATGACAAACAAGCGCTGGGAGCGGCACACAAAATCCTGGAGCTGCTCCACATGCCGGGGGTCTGGAGGGGAGCAGGCTGGGACGAACTGGGACTTTGCTGAACTGGAGATGTGTCTGGATCTCAGGGTATTCTGCAGCCATAACATACGGACTCTATGCCCGCAATACACCTGCATAATTCAAGAGCTCAGTGCATAAATAGTGCAACACCACATCTGCAAAACAAAATACAGATGTTATCAGACCCCTACAGGATGGGAATACAACACAAGCATAACAGGGTAGAACTTGTAACTGTCCTGCAACCCACAAGACATTGCCAGTAAAGAATGTCAAGTACCTCTATTTAATCAGTCTTAATTTATCGGATAGTATACCCCACCTTTGTGTATGTATGTGAGTTTGTATATAGGTATACTACTCAATATTGTACATCACATGGGCTTGTATTGGTGGTCTAAAAATAAACTCCTTCCTTCCATTATTTTAAATAACTAAACTTAATAACAGGCAAACTGTTTCAGAAAGCAGAAACAAAAATAAATTAAACCTTTACAAACCTTTATATGCAATTATTATTTATTATGGGTTCAATTTTATTTTTTGAGTGTATTCTGTCAACTACTTTCTCAGCAGGGTGTGTTCTTGTAAATAAATACATTTTTGTTTCCTGCTATTGAAAGCACTGGTAGTTTTGGCAGCCACATTCCCACTGTACAGATAAAATATTCCTCTCTACATTCAGAGTCTCCTCCCACCTTATGTTGATCAGACATTAAAATGGTAGCTTGCACAGCAGCATAAACGCAAATAAAAAGTAATAAATAGAAGCTGTTTTTCTCACATTTTAAAAACATGATGCATGTTTTAAGTGTAGTTCTTCAAAGGGTTATATTTAACGTCAGGACTTCAGTGGTTTGTGCAAAGAATACAATCATTTGCCAAGTCCATCTACCTAACCAGATAGAGGTGCCTTTTTTGTCTCATAATATACTACACATATGTGTGCAAATTAGTGTGAATACATACTGTATATGCAGCTAGTCATTATTAATATAGGTCACATGCCCTTGTATTGGTGCACTAAAAACGACAAGCCCATTTAATTAACCATCCCAACAACATTTTATTTTTATTATTTAATAAATTATATATAATTTAATAGATGTTTCTATAGAAACAAAATGGTATTAGGGCAGCATCATTAATCATGATAATACATCAAGTTTATCTAAAACTAGCGAATTGCACGTCAAAAAATGACGGCAATGAAATTGTAATGTAGCTAAATTAGTAAATGAATATAGTGTACCTATTTTGAAGCATTGTGATGAAGAGCTGGCAATCTGTGTTGATGTTGCTGCAGCATTAGTGGTGTGGAGCTGCTGTGTAAGCATGCTGAATGTGTGCACTGTGTGGTATGAATATCCGTAGGTGGTTTGTGTCGTTTTGCGAGTTTCTTGTGGTGTTTTGCGAGTTTGTTGTGGTGTTTTGCGAGTTTAGAGTGGTGTAGCCTCGTTTTCGTTTTGTTCGGCAGCCATTTTTTCTGTCGCTTACATTTTTTTTTAGTCTCAAAAGTCTTTTACTTCGAGTAAAATCGAGGTGTAAGTTGCATTTTTGAGGTCCTGGGTGCTCCCTCTTGGTGTAGGTAAGGTTTTTATGTATGTGCTGTGTGTATGTATTGTGTTTTAAATGTTTGTATGTCGGCGTGTTGCGTCCGATGTTTGCGAGGTCGTAATGTGTGGTAACGTGTTTGGTAGGTTGTTTGCGTTCCTCGTAAAATTTAGCGAGTGTCGTAATTTGTGTGTCGTGTTTTTTGAGTAGCGACGTGAAGTTTGCGAGGGTTTGAGGCCCTTGCCCAGTGACCTCGCCAGCAACTGAGTCCCTCGCTTCGCGAGGGGCCTCAGTTGGGCGCTCCATGCCAGCAACTGAGGCCCTTGCCCAGTGACCTCGCCAGCAACTGAGGCCCTCGCTTCGCGAGGGGCCTCAGTTGCTGACATGGAGCGCCTTTGGCGCTCCATGCCAGCAACTGAGGCCCGTGCCCAGTGACCTTGCCAGCAACTGAGGCCCTCGCTTCGCGAGGGGCCTCAGTTGCTGGCATGGAGCGCCTTCGGCGCTCCATGCCAGCAACTGAGGCCCTTGCCCAGTGACCTCGCTACGCGAGGGCCGCGGCTCGCTGCGCGAGGGCCGCGGGCTCGCTATGCGAGCCCGCAAGCGTGAGCAACGACTCGTACGCTCACAACTATATATGTGATAAGATACAAGTGACATTTTTTTAAATGGCATTTGCCCTTATAGAAGTCCTTCTCCATCTGGCCACTGAGATTGATGCCATCCCTGTCTTTGTGCACAGGTATAATCCAATACTGCCTAATCAGAGATGAGACATAGTTATGTTTTGTGCTTGGCCAAGTAAAGAACCAAGTGGAATTAGACAGAGGGCCACATTGGACCCACCGGCCACAGGTTCCTCAGCCCAGATCTAAAGTATACACTGCCTTCTATTTTTTATAAAAGTTGTGCTTTGTGATAAAAGAAGCATTTAATCAATAAACAGCATCGAGGATCTGTCATAAAGAACCCTCATAACCAGTCCCAGGATTAAGGGTGTTTAATACTGTCTTTTTTGGCAGCTCCTCAAGGGTGTGTATTGATTACATATATTATTGTTCTGTTGAAAGTCTTATATTCTAGTTACTTTTCACTTCCAGGGGTGGTAGTCGGTCTGTATATGCATATACCTATCACAAAGTGTAATTTTTATTATTATTACACTTCATTTAAAAAAAGGGACAGCATTTTATACAGCTCTGTTTACCAAGTAGAATAATGTACAGTGGATACAGTTAGCAATTACAAAGGTATAATACAATTCTAAGATAAGTTGATAAGAAAGATCTTTCCTTTTTGGTGGGCGCCAGCAGTAGCAGCAGCTGCGAGCGGCTGCTAGATAGTGCTGCCGAGATTTTACTGAATTTCTCCTTAAATGTAACTCAATTTGATAGTGTTAGAGTTAGGGTCAGTGTTAGGGTTACAATTTAAGCTTAGATATTATGTAAAATGTCAACAGCGCCATCTAGTGGCCCCTTGCCGCGCTGCTTCCGACACTGCTCCAAGCCACCCAACACAAAAGATCTGATAAGTAGGCAAGTACAGGTACAGTGCAATATAAATATGATAGAAATGAGTCTGAAGACTGCTTGGTGCACAAGGAATGAGCCCCCTACTCTAAAGAGCTTACAATCTAAGATATAATCTAAGGTGTTTTTGTAGATATAATAGGATAAGTAAGACTAAAATGGCTTTTTATCTGCATAATGGGAAAGTGGCAGATAAAACTGCCAGTGCTTTCCATTGGGATTAAAGGAAAGCTCATTACTTTTACGAGGCCACACACTTGACAAATCCCGAAAGGAAATGGTACTTGCAGCAAATAGTAAGTATTTATTTATGTGTTTATTGCTGAAACATTTTGCCCATAATCAGGTGTGGCTATTCATTAGGACACATAGACACAATTGTATAATATATGTGTGTTTCTATTTCTTGTGTTTAGGACATGTTCCAGCTACATAATGCACTTATCCCAGCTTTCCAACATTTATATATGGGCAGAACTGATATTGTGCTTCTTAAAGTACCCACCAAATGATTACATGATTCACATAAAGTATCCCAGGCAACCGGCGTGTAAATAACCTAGGCCTAGAGAACAGACACATGTGTGCAATGTAAACACTAACCCCAAGGAGAAAGACTGGGGACCGGAACTGGACCTCTGCAATGAGTGAAGGACACAGGCACCCAGCGATCACCTACAGGACACCCCCAATAACAGCAGAACTACAACTCCCACAGTGCTGTGCGCCATGGGCGGAAGCTCCCAGCATGCTGCAGCACACAGCAAGTAATTGTATAATGTAACACATAACACGTGAAATGATACTTACATGAAGACCTGTGTCACTGTTATTTGTGAAACAAGAGGTTTGCTTTATAATAATAATAATACTACTAAGTCTAAGTCTCTGCCGTGGACATAATATCAAGTGTATTAGGCTCTAAATTAAATATATAATTCTAAATAAACCAGATGTAGGACATTTGTTAGGTGGGTGTAACAATAGACACAGGAGGTGTAAGGGATTATTTTGCCAAGTGCGTGTGCAATGACTGATAGTACAGCTGATATGGTGATAAGCATATGGATAGTGCAGCTGTGAACTCACACTAGTGCTAGTCTTCTCAGTTGCATCTTTACATCTCACGCCCTGTGGGTATGTATATATATATATAAAATGACTAACTGCACTTTTTCTGTTTGTCTCATACTAGATGGATACAGACCCCATTACTAAGGGCCTACAGGGTGCATTGGGACCCTGACCCAGCTGTATATAGATTGTAATTGCTGTATAATGTGAGTCCATTTGAACCCTGTCATGCTCTTTGTTAAACAGTTTTTGGGGTATAAGAAGCTGAATTAGAACATTTGCACATTTATGTGTCCAGTATTTTACCATAAATGAATAAATACAGATGTACTACAATAAATACATTGATTTATTATTTGTATTACAGTATGCACACATAAATGCATATGATTAGTACCCACCAGTGAAAATAGTAACTTTGCTGTTTGTTTTCATAATACTTATTTTAACAATTTGAGCTTCCATTACATACCTATTTATGTGGCCGTTCAGATCGTCACAATAATGCACGTTTTGGTGAATTGTGTCATAAGAATGCTGATTCACTTATCGCTTATGATGCTTTTATTCTGTTCTTTTATATACAGTCAGTATTTTAGAAGCAGTGTCTGGTCATCCGTGTTTTGTATTGTAGCAGTAGCAGTATAGCTGTGGATAATTGAGCGCCCTGGTATTGAAAGGGTTACCTCCCGCCTGGGGAAGGCGCGCTGAAAGCGGTAAGTAAAGGTATCCTTACGTCACTACTGCTTTCATTCATTTACATGGAACACTCATCATGCTTTGCGGTGTGTTTAAAAGGATATATCCTTTAAAATAATATGTAGAATTTTTATTGCAACAAATTTTGCGGCAGCTGTGGTTATGAGAGGGACATACATAGAAAATGTGAAGTATTAGCAGATTTTTTTTTTTTTAAATTGTCTCCCTCAGTTTATTCAAGTCCGTGCAAGTAGTGTTATTGACTATTCTCAACCTTCTTCAGCTTTGCGCAGTGGCAGTATCGTAGCCAATGAGGTTTATCCGAGGCGCGATTATTGCTAATTGAAAACTTTTCCCAATACCCCGCCGTGACGGCTTGAAATATAGCCGGCACCGGCAATTTTTGACAGTCTCTACGGAGACTGAAAATTATAGTTATATACAATCAGAACTTGATATATCGTTCATTAAGTTTTAAGTTTTGTATTAATTGTATGTTTTGGGGCAATAATTAATTTGGGCTTAAAAACGTAGCTTAATAATTCGTTCGTGTATAATAAGCTTTTAGGTTA
This sequence comes from Discoglossus pictus, assembly GCA_027410445.1. Classification (NCBI taxonomy): domain Eukaryota; kingdom Metazoa; phylum Chordata; class Amphibia; order Anura; family Alytidae; genus Discoglossus; species Discoglossus pictus. The sequence continues at coordinate 417,294,918 of CM050163.1, read as the reverse complement.
TATTTAATCATTGTGCAGTTTAAGTAAAGCTACACTACTTGTCTGCTATTGAGGGCAAGGCAGGGTTATGTATCCGTGGGGATATGGTTTGTAGTGTAGCAATATACAGTAATGGAATCATTCTGATAAACGGAACCGAAGTCATCAGCATTTATGTTGTCAGGAATCCAGCCTTCTTTATAAGTTTCAGATTCTTATGAATGAACTCCCAAAATACACTCCCACCCGCCCTCTTCGCTCTGCTAATGACTTTCTTCTCTTCTCCTCTCTCATCACCTCCTCTCACTCACTTCTTTGGAACTCTTTACCTCGCACCACCAGACTATCTTCCTGCCTCAGATCCTTCAAAATCTCTTTAAAAACAAATCTATTCAAAAAAGCCTATCATCTTTAGCCTCTTCATTCACTATGCATCTCTCACTCTCCTGTACCTCACCCATACCCTTTAGAATGTAAGTTTGCGAGTTTTAATCTTGTGAGGTGCTTTAGGGAAAGCACAGTGTATATCAGATTGAAAGCTCAATAACAGGGTCTTCCATTATTTTCATTGTGGGGTATTGTTTATACTTGTACCTAACCCCTGTATTGCGCTGCGGAATATGTTGGCTCGTTATAAATAAAGGATAATAATAATAATAAATAATAATAATGAACTGATATTAACTAGAAGTATCAGGGACAGAATCACAAGGGAATATCAAGGTTCTTTTAAATGAGCAGCATTTACTAACAAGTGACACGATTCTATATATGTCAGCATATAGATCTGAGTGTAATCAATGGATCAGTATAGAACTGACAGGGATTAATGGGGAGTCCACATTCTCTAGCGGTGCTAGGGTTACCAAACTTAACATGCAGCTGTGAGACAGGAGACCTGAACGCGGCTGTTCGATGTACTGCAGGTCTATGTATTCTGTACAAGTTCCTGCTCATTTGCATGAAATACCCAGCATGCTTCACGGTGTGGTTTAAATGTGTAAATTCTTTAGAACGTGGGGTTATTATTTCACTGCAGGCAATTTTGCATTAGATGTAATTATAAAAACAATGAGTTACAATGTAATTATGTACTATTTGGAGGAATTTTGTTTATTTATTTCTAAGATATCGCCCTGAGTTTCTTAAGTTGTTTACAAGTAGTGGTAGTCACTTTACAGTATTTATTTTAGCTTTGCGCAGTGGCAGTATCGTAGCCAATGAGGTTTATCCGAGGCGCGATTATTGCTAATTGAAAACTTTTCCCAATACCCCGCCATGACGGCTTGAAATATAGCCGGCAACGGCAATTTTTGACAGTCTCTGCGGAGACTGAACATTGTGGTTAAAGTCAGAACTTTTGAATCCTGAAGATACTTTAATTGTAAATAGTTTTTGATTTTATTAAATGTGTGGGAGATGATATTTAATTATATGTAGATTGTAACCTGTTGTGTTCCTAGCAGTAGTTTAGTGCAGTGACCACTAGGTGGTGCAACTAACTTCAATACTGTTCATTTTGCTGTTAGGGTTTACAATTAGATTTAGGGTGCCTGTCACCATTTTACGATGTAAAATATATCATCTGCCTCTACCCTAATGCCTAAATCTAACACTCACACTAAGAAGTTGAACACAATCTTGGCAATCTTGAATCGGTATTCCCTAGAAGTATCAAGGACAGAATTACATGGGAATTTCAGGGTTCTTTTGAATGGGGCAACGTTTACTAATAAATCACACGGGTCTATATGTTTCAGCAGTCCCTAGATCTGAGTCTAATGAATGGATCAGTATTACAAGGAGCTAAAAGGGTTTAATGGATGGGTCCATGTGCTCTAGCACTGGAAATTGTAGATCCATCCATTAAACCCACTTATATGTATCTCACTAGACTCTAAGGTTACCACACCTAACATGCGACTCCCAGCTCATTGGGACAGGAGACCTGAATGTGGGAATTCGAGGTATTGCAAGTCTGTGTATTCTGTGCCTTACACTTCCTACTCATTTGCATGGAATACCCAGCATGCTTCACATCGTGGTTAAGTACGTAAGTCCTTTAGAATGTAAGCTTATAATTTTACTGCAGGAAATATGGCAATCGCTGTGATCAAATAAATTAGTTACTATATATATATATATATATATATATATATATATATATATATACATACATATATATATATATATATACATACATACTATTTGGAGTAAATTAATATTTTCTAAGACGTCACTCTGGGGGATTTAAAGGTCCTCTAAGTAGTGGTAGACACTTTACAGTACAATATTTAGCTTTGCGCAGTGGCAGTATCGTAGCTAATGAGGTTTATCCGAGGCGCGATTATTGCTAATTGAAAACTTTACCCAATACCCCGCCATGACGGCTTGAAATATAGCCGGCAACGGCAATTTTTGACAGTCTCTAAGGAGACTGAATAATGTGGTTAAAAATCAGAACCTTTTTAATTAATATTATTTACAAGTGACTTGCCCTTTATTTGACGGAAAGTAAAAGAAAGTCTTGAAATGCTGTTTGTCACACAATCTGAGTGTACTGTGTGCCTCAACTATGTAGAGCCCTCGAACAAACTAATGAACGCAGGTAATAACACTATAAGTGCCATGAGGGTCATCCAGGACCCTCATGACCCAAAGTGTAAGCACTACACCATTTTAACCTGGTCACTTATGGCGGTCTATCCAGACCCTCATAAGCCTCTATTTAACTCCATCAGTCCCATAAGGGTATATTATGACCATTATGGGCCTGTTACAACCCAACATTAACCACATAAGTGCCATGACGGTCCTCAAGGACCATCATGACACTAAGTATAAACACTACACTGCACTACCCCCCAATAAAACATTAAAGATCAACTAAACACCCTCTACACTAACCTATTAACACCTACACTACCTACCTACCCCCTAATAACCCCCTCCCCACCACTGTAATTACAGAAATAAAAAAAACTAAAGTCATAAAAAAATCAAAAATCTACAGTACATAAAATAAAAAAAATCACAAAAAATAAAAAAAGGAACATTACAGAAAATAAAAAAATACATTACAACCCCCCTCCCCCCCACTACAGTAAAAAAAAAATACATACCTGAAAAGGAAATACATATAATACAAACAATACAATTAAATACAATACAATACACCCCTATCTAATATACATTATCCTATGTAATATACATCCCCCTATCTAATATACAATACTATCTATCTAATATACATCCCCCTATCTATCTAATATACAATAAATACTATCTATATACTATACATCCCCCTATCTATCTAATATACAGTACATGCTATCTCTATATAGCAACCCTAATTCTAAGCTACAATAAAATAATTAAGACCACTTACCTTTGAGATGTTTCTTCAGATCCCCAACCTAGGGTAAAAAAGATTCAAAAAATGAATACAACACGTTTACATAAAATAACTAAACATTCTAAATATTATACTCACCCGTCCCAGCATGTCATGTCGTCCATGTTTGCTTCTGCGGCGCGGCCCCTGTTAAAAAACAAAACAAAACATTAAATTAGCACACATACATAAACATGAAACAAAGTAAAATAAACACAATCTACATTGTACTATGGGCCCTGGAAGCATCCGCGCTCTTTAAAAAAAAAAAACAACAACACACATCTGCCCTGGCGGATGTCCCCAACGCTAATGAGCTTCCTACGGAGTGTTCCAGAATAAAATTGGCAATGGCGGCTTCTGATTGGCTGAAATGGCTGTCTTTCAAATTCAGCCAATGAGAAGACGCCAATTGTGAACCAATGAGAAAGGGATACACCCAAAAATACCACCCTGATTGGATAACACACCTGTCAATCTTTATTTGAACCAATCCGAAGGCTTTATTGCCATCAGCCAATTACAATGGAATACACCCCCACGTACTGATAGGTGAAGACATCTTCGCCTTCCCATTGGCAGTAATACTGATTGACATTAACAATAGCCAATGAGAATGCGCAAATCCTTCACCAATCAGTACATGGGGGTGTATTCCATTGTGATTGGCTATTGTCAGTGCAACCAATAAGAATGCGCAGATGCCTCCAGCCAATCACCCTGTGGGGGTGTATTCCATTGTGATTGGCTGAAGGCATCTGCACCCTGTGATTGGTTTAAATAAAGATTGGCATGTGCATTATCCAATCAGAGTGTGATTTTTAGGGTGTATTACTTTCTGATTGGCTCACACATTGGCGCCTCCTGATTGGGTGAATTTGATAGACAGCATTTTCAACCAATTAGAAGGCGCCATTGCCTATTTTCTTCCGGAAAAGTCTCCGGGAGACTCATTAGCGTCGGGGATGTCCGTGAGTGCGGATGTATTGTATATTAGATTGTGGTATTTATTTAGAGAGATTGGGGATGTATATTATATAGATAGGATGTATATTAGATTCTGTTATTTATTTAGATAGATTGGGGTATGTATATTAGATAGAATGTATTGTATATTAGATAGGATTGTATTGTATGTATTTGTATTATATTGTAAGTATTGTATGTATTGTATGTATTTGTATTATATGTATTTACTTTTCAGGTGTGTATTTTTTTTTCTTTAATGTTCCTTTTTTTATTTTTTGTGACTTAGGTTTTTTATTTTAAGTAATGTAGATTTTTTTTGTGTGACTTTAGGCTTTTTTATTTTCTGTAATTAGAGTGGTGGGGGTTATAAGGGGGTAGTGTAGGTTTTAACAGGTTAGTGTAGAGGGTGTTTAGTTGATATTTAATGTTTTATTGGGGGGGTATAGCGCAGTGTAGTGTTTATACTTAGTGTCATAATGGTCTTAATATACCCTTATGGGACTGATGTATTGACCCCCATCAGTGAGGGGGTTAATTAAGGGCTTATGGGGGGCTGTATTGACCCTCCTGAGTGACGGGGTTAATTAAGGGTTTATGGGGGTCTGTATTGACCTCCATGAGTGAGGGGATTAATTAAGTGCTTATGGCGGTCTCTATTGACCCCCATGAGTGACAGGGTTAATGAAGGGCTTATGGGGGTCTATATTGACCCCCATGAATGACAGGGTTAATTTGGGGTTTATGGGGGTCTGTATTGACCCCCATGAGTGACACAGTTAATGAAGGGCTTATGGTGATCTGTATTGACCCCCATGAGTGACAGGGCTAATGAAGGGCTTATGGGCGTCTATATTGACCCCCATGAATGACTGTGTTAATTAGGGGTTTATGGTCGTCTGTATTGACCCCCATGAGTGACAGGGTTAATGAAGGGCTTATGGGGGTCTGTATTGACCCCCATGAGTGAGGGGGTTAATGAAGTGTTTATGGGGGTCTGTATTGACCCCCATGAGTGACCTGGTTAATTAGGGGTTTATGGGGGTCTGTATTGACCCCCATGAGTGACAGGGTGATAGTGTATATTTGTTTTCTTTTATAACAGGTCCTTTAAGGACCTGTTACGCAGGAATTTAGAATTTTCATTGCAGCTGGGGTCCCCGATTGCGTGCGATCGGGACCCCCTCTGCGATGGTTAATGAGGGGTTAATGCAGGTCTCCGAGCTTATCTTGGATCCCGTCGGGTTAATGCGGGTTTCCGAGCTTATCTCGGATCCCTTCTTGGGAAAATTAATATTACATTAATAAGCCCATTCACATGTCTAAAAGGCAGGGCCATGCAAATGAGAATACAATGCACCTCACTCTTTCAATCCAAAAATAGCAATTTTATACATTGCTCCCTTAATGCATATGCCCGCTTCCCCTTGTCGCCCCCTTCTCCCTTGTCTCTCCCCTTCTCTCTTGACTACCACTCCCTCTTGTCTCCCCACATCATTGTCTCTCCCTCCACTCTTGTCTCTCACTTTCTCACTCCCCCTTGTCTCTTGCACCCTTCTCTCTCTCCCATTCTCCCTTGTCTCTCCCCTGCCCCTTATGTCTCCCCTTCCACCTTGTCTCTCCCCCACCCTTGTATCTCCCCTTCCCCCTTGTCTCTTCCCCCATTTTTCCCTCTCCCCCCACCCTCCTCTCTCGCCTCTTGTCTCTCCCCTCCCCCTTGTCTCTCCCTCCAGCCTTGTCTCTTCCTTTCTCCCTTGTCTCCCCCCCCCCTTGGATCATACACCCTTCTCTCTCCCCTCCTCTCTGTCTCCCCTTCCTCCTTGTCTCCCACCACCCCTGTATCTCCCCTTCTCCCTTGTCTCTTCCCTCCATCCTTCTCTCTCTCCCACCCTTATTTCTCCTCTCTTGTACCGCTCACAATTGTCTCTGTTTTCTCCCTTGCCTCTACCCCCCCTTGTCTCTTTCCTTCCCTGTGTCTCTCCCTTCTCTACCTCTCCCTTTTGCATCTCCCTCTTCCTTTCTCTCTCCTCTCCCTTCCTCTCATGTGCCTCTACCTTCTCTCCCATCTCACTCTCTTACTTCTTCCTTTCCCTTCTGCCTCTCCCTATTTTCTTTCTCTCCATCCTCCCTTGTCTCTCCCATTCCCCTTGTGTCTCCCATTACCCTTGTCTCTCCCCCTGGTCTCTCCCACCCTGCTCTCTCTACCCCCTTGTTTCACCCAACCTTGTCTCTCCCATTCTCCCTTGTCTCCCACACCCTTCTATCTCTCTCCCACACTTCTCTTTCCCATTCTCCACTGTCTTCCCCCTTCTCTCTCCCCTTCTCCCTTGTCTCCCCCACCCTTCTCTTTCCCCTCTTGTCTCTCCACTTCCCCTTGTCTCCCCCTTCTCCATTGTCTCTACCCTTCTCCCTCCCCCTTGTCTCAACCCTCTTCTCTCTCCCCCTCTCCCTTGTCTCTCCCCCTCTCCCTTGTCTCTCCCCCTCTCCCTTGTCTCTCCCCTGCCCCATAACTCTTACCTTCCCCTTGCCTCTCCCCCTGCGGATCTCGAGGAGAGTCTGTTCGCCTGCGCCGCGCGCGCACGCTAGCACAGCCCTTCCTTTTTTAAGTGACGGGAGAGCGCTCAGGCGCCGTGCGCGCGCGATGAGCAGACCCAGCATGCTGCTGGCGACCTATGGCCGCGTGCCCACAGAAGGGGCACAGCGTGCCACCTGTGGCACGCGTGCCATAGGTTCGCCACCACTGCTCTAGGGTTACCAAACCTAACACGCAGCTCGACACTCATTGGGACAAGAGACCTGAACGTGGCTGTTCAAGGTACTGCAGGTCTATATATTGTGTGCCTTACACTTCCTACTCATTTGCATGGAATACCCAGTATGCTTCACAGCGTTGTTAAGTACGTACATCCTTTAGAATGTAAGCTTATAATTTTACTGCAGGAAATATTGTAATTGTTGTGATCAAAGAAATGAGTTACAATATAAATATGTACTATTTGGAGTAAATTAATATTCTCTAAAATGTTACCCTGGGTGATTTAATGTTCCACTAAGTAGCGGTAGACACTTTACAGTACAGTAGGTAGCTTTGCGCAGTGGCAGTATCGTAGCTAATGAGGTTTATCCGAGGCGCGATTATTGCTAATTGAAAACTTTACCCAATACCCCGCCATGACGGCTTGAAATATAGCCGGCAACGGCAATTTTTGACAATCTCTAAGGAGACTGAAAAATGTGGTTTAATACTAGAACTTTGTGAAACATCAAAATACTTGATTTATAAATAGCTGTTTTGCTGACTCTTATATTACTTAAAATTAGGTAAAGTAAATTGATGTATTTTATTAATTATTTCATTGGCATTCGCAAAATAAAAAACAATGCTCATAGCACACAAGCAACCAACAACCTCGCAATGAGCGCCGAAGCATCTTGGAACACCAACAAAATTTACCGCCCTTACAATCTTATTGCCATCATTTTTTGACGGGCAAGTCGCTGGTGTAAAATATATCATCTGCCACTACCCTAACGCCCTAACACTAAGAAGAAGTTGAATAAAATCCCGGGGAGCAGCTGCTGGCCAGCACTGCTGGCGGGAATGAAACAGGAATGATCCCAGTTTTCTTGTAGCCAGACCAGCCTTCTTTGTAAGGGCCAGCTTCTTATGAATGAACCGGTATTCCCTAGAAGTATCAAGGACAGAATTACATGGGAATTTCAGGGTTCTTTTGAATGGGACAATGTTTCCTAACAAATCACACGGGTCTATATGTTTCAGCAGTCCCTAGATCTGAGTCTAATGAATGGATCAGTATTACAAGGACCTAAAAGGGTTTAATGGATGGGTCCATGTGCTCTAGCACTGGAAATTGTAGACCCATCCATTAAACCCACTTATATGTATCTCACTAGACTCTAGGGTTACCACACCTAACATGTGACTCCCAGCTCATTGGGACAGGAGACCTGAATGTGGGAATTCGAGGTATTGCAGGTCTGTGTATTCTGTGCCTTACACTTCCTACTCATTTGCATGGAATACCCAGCATGCTTCACATCGTGGTTAAGTACGTAAGTCCTTTAGAATGTAAGCTTATAATTTTACTGCAGGAAATATCGCAATTATGATCAAAGAAATGAGTAGCAATATAAATATGTACTATTTGGAGTAAATTAATATTTTCTAAGATGTTGCCATGGGTGATATAAAGTTCCTCTAAGTAGTGGTAGTCACTTTACAGTACAGTATGTAGCTTTGCGCAGTGGCAGTATCGTAGCTAATGAGGTTTATCCGAGGCGCGATTATTGCTAATTGAAAACTTTACCCAATACCCCGCCATGACGGCTTGAAATATAGCCGGCAACGGCAATTTTTGACAGTCTCTAAGGAGACTGAAAATTGTTGTTAAAAATCAGAACCTTGTTAATTAATATTATTAATTTTATTTATAATGTACCACAACATCTTGGTGAACAGCTGTTGAGCCATCCAGTGGCCGCTGGCGTACACTGCTGGCGGGGAAGATATGGGAAAAATCCCCTGTAGCTGTGCCAGCCTTCTCTAGAAGGGTCAGCTTCTTATGAATGAACCGGTATTCCCTAGAAGTATCAGGGACAAAGTTACATGGGTTCTTTTCAATGGAACAACATTTACTAACAAATGACGCGGGTTTAGGTGAAGGTGGGCAGTAGGCCTCTGAATTAACTTAATCACTCAGACTTCTTGTGGATAAAAAACATATTTAATTTGAATAAAACATAATAATAACAGCTTTCTGCCACAATAAAACTGATATAAAAAAAGGCTTTTTTTGAGTACAGTGTGCAATACACATCAAACGCGTCTCACCGTGTTTCCCACGGCTTCCTCATTGATATGTCACCCTGAACTTCCATTGTCCTACGACAGAGTGTGTTCAGATGTGTGTTCACAATATATTGAATGGATCAGTATTACATGGAACTGACAGGGCTTAATGGATGGATCCACGTGCTCTAGCACTGGAGATTGTAGACCCATCCATTAAACCCAGTAATATGTACCTCACTAGACTCTAGGGTTCCAAAACCTAACATGCGACTCGCAGCTCATTGGGACAGGAGACCTGAACATGGGAATTCGAGGTACTGTAGGTCTGTGTATTCTGTACGTTACAGTTACCGTTCCTTTGCATGTAATACCCAGCATGCTTCACAGCGTGGTTAAGTACATAAATCCTTTAGAACAGGGAGCCCCAACCCCCGGGCCGCACCAGCACCGGTCCGCGGCCTCTGATCTGCCGGGCCGTGTGTTACCAGCAGTCCCCTCCTCCCTCGGTAGCCCCCTCCTCTTACTTGTTCACTGTGGTCCCTGGTCTGATTGTCTCATTAGTCAGAGTCTTGATATCCTTCCCCTGCCGGATCTTCATATGGCAGGGAAAGGGGATTCCTAATGAGGGGAGGAGTGGTGCCGCAGGTGTTTTTAATGCTGAATGGGACTGCCGGCGGTTGGGAACTGAATAGGTCTGCTTAAGGTGAATGGTGCTGCTGAGGGGCTACATGGTGCTACTGAGGGGTTGGGGTGAATGGGCCTGCTGGGGGGCTGAATGTTGCTATTGGGGGACGGGAGCTGAATGCGGCTGCTTGCTGGTTATGGTGCTGCTGGGAGGGGGATATTGTTGCTGTTCTGGGGCTGAGTGTTGCTAATGGGGGGATGGGGGCTGAATGGGGGTGAATGGGGCTGCTGGCAGGGCTGAATGGTGCTGCTGGCGGGGGTAAATGGGGCTGTTGGGGTGGTGAATGGTGCTGGGGGTGAGCAGCTGCTGGTGGGGATGAACCAGGATTGATCCCAGTTCTCTTGTAGTCGGACCAGCCTTCTTTGGAAGGGTCAGCTTCTTATGAATGAACTCTGTATTCCCGTTTGCTAACAAATCACAGGGGTCTATATGATTCAGCAGTCTCTAGATCGAAGTCTAATGAATGGATCAGTATTACAAGGACCTAACAGGGTTTAATGGATGGGTCCGTGTGCTCTAGCACTGGAAATTGTAGACCCATCCATTAAACCGAGTTCTATGTAATATTGACTGATTAGACCGGAATGTGGGAATTCCAGGTATGCCAGTCTATATATTGTGTGCCTCACACTTCCTACTCATTTGCATGGAATTCCCAGCATGCTTCACAGCGTAGTTAAGTACGTAAGTCCTTTAGAATGTAAGCTTATAATTTTACTGCAGGAAATATTGCAATTGTTGTGATCAAAGAAATTAGTTACAATATAAATATGTACTATTTGGAGTAAATTAATATTTTCTCAGACGTCACTCTGGGGGATTTAAAGTTCCTCTAAGTAGTGGTAGTCACTTTACAGTACAGATTTCAGCTTTGCGCAGTGGCAGTATCGTAGCCAATGAGGTTTATCCGAGGCGCGATTATTGCTAATTGAAAACTTTTCCCAATACCCCGCCATGACGGCTTGAAATATAGCCGGCAACGGCAATTTTTGACAGTCTCTAAGGAGACTGAAAAATGTGGTTAAAAATCAGAGCGTTTTTAATTAATATTATTTATTTTTATTTATAACTAACGACTTGCCCGTCAAAAATGACGGGACAATAGAGTTGTAAGGCAGGTAATGCTGTTAGCCACAGACATTAATTTTTTTTGTGGTCTGAGATCCTTCAGCGCTTCTTGCGAGGCTGTTGGTTGTATTTTTTTTTCTGATAGGCGCTTTTGCTGCTGTTTGGTTAGCGGCGATCTGCTGTTTGCGCTTATTGCAAGGCTTTGTGTGCTATGAGCAGTGTTGTCGCTCGTTGTGAATGGCTTCTGTGTTTATTGCGAGTGTTTTTTTTGTGTGTGTTTTTTTGTATGGTAATGAAATAGTTAATAAATGAATATACTTTACCTATTTTGAAGTAATATATGCAGGAAGCATTGTGCTGAAGAGCTGACAATCTGTTTTGCTGTTCCTGCAGCATATAATGTATGTTTGCACTGTTGTGGAGCTGAGGTGTAAATGTCAGCACTATGTGTAATGTAAATAGGCTGCGTGCGTGAGGGAAATTTGTTAGGGTAGCTGTGTACTCCCGCATTGTTTAAGTTAGTGTTGTAAAATGGTGGCAAATGTGCATGTGGTACGCGGGTGTGGATGATTTAGTGTTCTTGCTAAAAGTGTATCTTGTACATCGTACGGCTTCTTGGAAAAGCCATATGTGCTTGGTGGTATTTTGCGTCTTTAGGGTCCTGTAGCCTCGTTTTCGTTTTTTTCGGCGGCCATTTTTTCTCTCGCTTAGGGGATTTTCGTGTGTCTAAAGTCGGGAATTTGGACTTAAATTGAGGTGTAACTTCACTTGCAGAGGTCCTGGGTGTATTTATTGTATTTTTTTAGGCTAACTCCATAAATGTCGCGTTCTGAGGCCCGTGGTTCCTATTTTTTTGTGTAAGTTCGTATTTAGTGATTGCGTGTTAGATCTATTTTGTTAAAGTGTCGCTTGTGTGGGTGTTTGTAACCGCATGTGAGGCACCGTAGAGCCTCCACCTCCGCAAATGCGGCCCCTCGCTTCGCGAGGGTCTGCATTTGCGGACCAAACTGCTTTGTGAGCTCGCAAAGCGTGACGATTTGTAGTTTGACAACTATATGTGAGGTACCACCGTATTCCATAGTGCTGTACAGGGGATAAGACAAGGAAGAATACAATGTTACAAGCTGCAGAAAATGGAGGTCCCCTTCTTGAGTTTAAAATATTTGTAGCAAGACTGGAAACTCGCTACTTACCATCTAAAGCAGGGGTGTCCAAATTCTGTCCTGGAGTGCCGCACACAGTCCTGGGTTTGAGGGTTTCCTTTCTGAGCACAGGTGAGACAATTGGGATGACTGAAGAAGCAATAGTCTCACCTGCTTGCAGCTAGTATATCCACAAACCCAGGCCTGTGTGTGGCCTAGCAGCACTGAGTTTGGGTACCCCTGATCTTAAGGGAATGGAAGAGGCAGAAACCTTGGCAAGAATAACAGATAAAGAGTATCAAGGGTCAGGAAGAAAGGGAAAGTTTACTTGGGTAGGAAGGTATGCAAAGTTAGGTTTTAATTCCTGAAGGTACTTGATGTTCAATTAGCTGGTGATTTTTTTAGTCAATATATGATAAATGAAATTAAATTATTTTTAGGATTTATTCTGTTTTGTCCTCACCAGAAGTTGCATATAGTGACCAGTAGGTGTCCAAATATTTTTTTCAATTTGCTGTTCGGGTTTAGGATTAGATTTAGGGTGCATGCCACCATTATACTATTTATAGCCTATCTGCTACTACCCTAACCCCTTAATCTAACACTCACACTAAGAAGAAGTTGAACAAAATCTCGGCGAACATCCGTCGAGCCACCTAGTGGCCGCTGGTCTACACTGCTGGTGGGGAAGAAATGGGAAAAATCTCCTGTAGCTGGACCAGCCTTCTCTAGAAGGGTCAGCTTCTTATGAATGAACCGGTATTCCCTAGAAGTATCAGGGACAAAGTTACATGGGAATTTCAGGGTTCTTTTGAATGGGAGAACATTTACTAGCAAATGACATGGGTCTATATGTGTCAGCACATTACCGTCAGAGATTTGTCCATCCTTCCATATATTTAACATCCTGCACGAGGAATGCTTGCACTTTTTCCACCCTCCCCTTATTTTGGATCTATAATAAGGGGAGGGTGGAAAAAAGTTCAAGCACTCCTAGTGTAGGATGATATATTATATATATATATATATATAATGTGCTGACCTTAAACAACCTCAATATTTATGTGGTAATTATAGGCTCAAAATATTGATTGGAAGCGTCTTCCTTCTGTCTGTCAGTCGTGGCTCTTGATTGTCGATTTGTGATTATGTATTTGTATGTACTCTTTATAGATCATGTACACATTTAAAATACATTTAAAATGTATGTGATATCCAGTCTTGGGTGAAGGTGGGCAATAGGCCTCTGAATTAACTTAATCGCTCAGACTTGTGGATAAAAAATATATTTAATTTGAATAATACCTAATAATAACAGCTTTCTGCCACTTGGGTCAGAATACAGATCATAAAAATAAAACTGATATAAAAAGTTTTTTTGTGCACACTGTGCAATACACACAGACTCGTTTCACTGTGTTTCCCACGGCTTCCTCATTGATATGTCACCCTGAACTTCCATTGTCCTACGACAGAGTGTGTTCAGATGGCGGTGTTCAGATGGCGATGTTCAGATGGTATGTATTGGGAATACATACCCAATAACTACACAATATAGTGAATGGATCAGTATTACATGGAACTGACGGGGTTTAATGGATGGGTCCACGTGCTCTAGCACTGGTGATTTTAGACCCCTCCATTAAACCCTGTCAGTTCTATGTAATACTGACTCACTAGACTCTAGGGTTACCAAACCTAACACGCGGCTCGACACTCATTGGGACAGGAGACCTGAACGTGGCTGTTCAAGGTACTGCAGGTCTATATATTGTGTGCCTTACACTTCCTACTCATTTGCATGGAATACCCAGTATGCTTCACAGCGTGGTTAAGTACATACATCCTTTTGGAATGTAAGCTTATAATTTTACTGCAGGAAATATTGCAATTGTTGTGATCAAAGAAATGAGTTACAATATAAATATGTACTATTTGGAGTAAATTAATATTCTCTAAAATATTTTCTAAGATGTCGCCATGAGTGATATAAAGTTCCTCTAAATAGCGGTAGACACTTTACAGTAGAGTATGTAGCTTTGCGCAGTGGCAGTATCGTAGCTAATGAGGTTTATCCGAGGCGCGATTATTGCTAATTGAAAACTTTACCCAATACCCCGCCATGACGGCTTGAAATATAGCCGGCAACGGCAATTTTTGACAGTCTCTAAGGAGACTGAAAAATGTGTTAAAAATCAGAACCTTGTTAATTAATATTATTTATTTTTATTTATAATACTAGAACTTTGTGAAACATCTAAATACTTGATTTGTAAATAGCTGTTTAGCTGATTTTTATTAAATAATAACGACTTGTCCATCAACAATAACGGCAATGGAATTTGAAGCCTAGTATTGCTGTTTGCAACACAATGCAAGCTTTTCCCCCCTCTATATTACTGGGCTTGCGATGAGCGCATTCGGTAATCATCATGGGTCTTGCAATGAGCGCCTTTGGCGTTCATTGTGAGCCTCTTTCCCCCTCTACCTCTTTTCCCCTCTAACGGGAGGTGCTCAATGCGAGCTTCTCCCCCCCCTCTACTCACTTCACTGTGTCTTTTTCACCCCCTCTCCCTCCCCCCCTCTACCTTTCCCTCTACTTTACAGGAGGCGCCCATTGCAAGCTTTTCCCTCCTACTTCCTTTCCCTCCCCTGTGTCTCTTTGCCCCATCTCCCTCCCCTGTGTCTCTTTGCCCCTCTCTCTTCCTTGTGTCTCTTTGCCCCTTCTCTCTTCCCTGTGTCTCCTCTCCCCCCCCCCCCTCCACTGTGTCTCTCGCCCCCCTCCCCTGTGTCTCTCCCTCCCCTCCCCTGTGTCTCTCCCTCCCCTGTGTCTCAACTTTTTCTTAGTGTGAGTGTTAGATATAGGCGTTGGGGTAGTGGCAGATGATATATTTTACATAGTAAAATGGTGACAGGCACCCTAAATCTAATCCCAAACCCTTACAGCAAAATGAACAGTCTTGACGCTGCACCACCTAGTGGTCACTAAAGCTTTTTTTACATCTGCACATACTAAGAGATTTAAAGTTCCTTTAACTAGTGGTAGTCACTTTACAGTACAGATTTCAGCTTTGTTTAGTGGCAGTATTGTAGCCCATGAGGTTTAACCGAGGCACTATTATTGCTAACTGAAAACTTAAATACCCCGCCATGACGGCCTTCAGTCCTTCCATTCGGGAAATGCGCCTACATTGATCAAGTGATCTTGTTACCCAGCATACAGCACACCCTCAGGGTGGTGCTTTTTTCGACGGAGTGAGAGAGACGAGGACTGGAGAACCTGCAGTGTGTGCCATTTTGGAGAAGGTGTTGGAGATGCCCATAAGCCAGATCTTTTGCATCCAGGAGTTCGAAACCAGGGAGATCTATGATGTCACTTTTCGAGATGCAGCATCCGTGATGACCTACGATCTAAGGACCGTGCGATGGATTTGGCTTTGGATGGGGTGCAGTTTCACGTATGCATGGAGAAGAAGAGGAGGACATCGGTGATTGTACATATATACAACCCCTGGGTCACCTCCCGGGACATCAGCAATTATTTGTACCGTCATTGTGACAAGGTGACGGGAGGTGAACAGATGTACAACAGATTTGGCACCTTCAATGGAAATCAAAGATTCTGGGTCTGATTTTCCCCTGATGAAACAGGGATTGGAGGAGTGCGACATCCTCCCCAGAATTTCTCCATTGGTGGAAATTGTGGCTATTTATTTTACGCAGATATGCCAACATTTTGCCGAAAGTGCAAGTCCTTTGGCTACATGCAAGACACTTGCACAACTGGAGCCACGTGCAACAACTCTGGGAAGCCCGGCCATAAAGCGGCAGATTGCTTCATGCCCAGAAAATGCGATGTATGTGGGTCATTCTATCATCTGCTCAGGCATTGCCCAAAATGTTTTGGGGAACAGCAGGAACGTCCATCATACGCAGATGTGATAAGGCCAAAGGTGTTTACGTCTTCAACGTGCGACATTGATGATGAGACTGATGACATCCTTCCCGGTCAAGATGCTTTTGTGTTTTTTCCTCCGGTGGAAGATAAAGATCCCCAGGATGAGCAGGATGCTCTTGAGAGCGAGGAGATTGCAGGCGAGGGAGAAAATGCAGTCACTCAAGCAGATGTCCTTCAAATATTGGAGGATATCTTTCATATGGAGACAGATGCCAGTGCGTCTAACAAAATGAAATTGGAGGAGTCCCTTCCTCTTTACCATTGTCCTGTGACATCACCTACACAGGCTGTTGAAAGATCCCAATCAGAAGATATTGTGCCCAATGAGGGACAAGTCACGCAAGCCTATAAAATGAATATTGTATATATGAGAATAATCTTGTTCTCAATTTAAATCAATGTTTGAAACAATCTGCACTCTGAATGTGAGGAGTATTATGTTGGCTCCTAGAAGGGCCTTTATATATCGCCAACTTGCATTTCAGAGTGCAGATATCTTCAGAGTTGCAGACTGGACATTAGGTCCACAAGCATTGACATATGCATGTAGGAGAAGTGATGGGGTGGGAGTTCTTTTTAAAGGGTGGCAATTTTTAATTAAAAAAATATAGAGCCTGGACGCGTAATATGTGTATATTTTATGTATAGAGGGGTAACTGTAACGGATTTCCTGGCACCCCGACCGGGTACCTCCGTTAATAGACGCGTCCTAGTTTGCGCCGAGGCCTACAAGCACCACACGAGACACCTCAACCACCACAGACTCCACAATCGACGTAGTTTAGCTGGAGCTGCGCCGTCTTCCTTCCACCCTGTATGAATCTCCAGCATCCAGGACCGTGTGGGGAAGACCTCTCCTCCAAGGAGGACACATCAGGAACAAGCGTTCAGTAGTTACAGCTCAAGGGAGTATGCAAAAGCATAGCAATCCCCAGTAGGATATAGCGATCCCCTCTAAGAACGAGATGAGACTATGTTTTGAAGGGTCAAGTAGAACTCTCACTTTAATGACAGGGGAATCTCCTTTTATGCAATGGTGCCCTCTGAAGGGCTACACCCACATAATTATCACAGCCAATTAGATACATGGTTCAACCCCCACGTCTCCTCCCCTCAGATAACAGGTAACACAATTAAAACGGACACAATTTTAACCACATTCTGGATGTACCCCAAAAACAGGGGGTACACCTTTAAGTCCAGCACCGTTCAATATCTCTCACCCAGGGGAACAACATATTAAAAAAATGGCATGAATCAGAGCAGGGGTTCAAAAGTTAGTAAAAGTATGTTTTTCACATAACACACAGACATGTCACATATCCCCCACACAATACACATATAGGACAATAGGTGTGGTCACCCCTCCCTGAGGCAACTTGATATAATCAGACAATGATTAAATCAGCCTTCTTTGTTCTTATCTGAGAATGAAAACAGTTTATACAATCGACTTTTCTTATCTGTAATGGGATTATCTATTAGCCTAGTAGCTTTGATATTCTGAGCCAATATATTCTGTAGAACATAAAACAACATATCTACAGTACAGCAATGTGATCATATTTTAACCAAGATTTAAATAATCATAAAACAGGGTAAAACAGTGATGGGTTCCGTTACAGCTGGGGTCTGAGCGCATAAAACTACCGAATAGCGCTCAGATCCTCTTCACACAGTTCAATTGCCATGTAGCTAAAGTCTTTCCCATAGTCTTTCATTATATGAATGGGCTCCATGGCATAGCTTTCTGTGGTATCATGGTTCACACAGGGCAAGTACCGAATGACCCCCCTGTATGTAAAGGGCCAGAATGAGTGACATACACTCTGGTATGGCTGAATACTGTGTTTGAAGGGCAATATGTAGCAGGGCCATAGTCGCAGGGCAGGAGGCTGGCAAACAGTCCTCTCCAAGACAAAGTGGCGAAGGGCACTTCGTCACACATCTCCCCTTTGGGGGGAAGTGTAACCAGGCGCCTGACCTTCTGCCGGTCAGTGCCTCCGTTAGACGATCCACCAACCCACAATAAACCAGTGCTAGAGCAGCCCCCCACAACAACAAAGTGCAAGAGCAGCCCACCCACAACAAACAGTTACGGCACCTGGATATTTCGCTGTGGTGATGGGGCAACACACTGAGGGGACTTGAGGGGCAGAGGCCAGCGGCACTCTGCCCTGATGCCAGCTCTTCTGCTGGTATAACCTGCAGGACATCCTGCTCTGTACAAGGGACAAAGGGAGGGCAGAGGCCGACTGCACTCTGCCCCGCTGTCAGCTCTTCTGCTGGGGTACTTGGGACATATTCCGGCTCAATAGCCAGGGAAACGTGGGAGTCAGTGGGGGTTAACATTTCCTCTGTTAACCCTGGGGCCACATTAGAAGTTAGCTGGGGAGGGGAATTTGTACTTCCCCCCTCCTCCGGTTGTCCCAGTGAGGGTAGTTGGGGATCTGTACAGGCTGTGGGCGCAGAGACCACGGTCCAATCTGCGCCGTCTGGGAGATTGGTGTCTCCCCATGTCAGGGTAAACTGTCCCTGGGGAGGAAGGATGACACCTTCTGCCCCCTGTGGTTCACACTGCCGCTGGGGGAGAAGGACGACACCTTCTGCCCCCTGGGGTTCACACTGCCGCTGGGGGGAAGGACGACACCTTCTGCCCCCTGGGGTTCACACTGCCGCTGGGGGGGGATGGACGACACCTTCTGCCCCCTGTGGTTCACACTGCCGCTGGGGGGGGATGGACGACACCTTCTGCCCCCTGTGGTTCACACTGCCGCTGGGGGGGGAAGGACGACACCTTCTGCCCCCTGGAGTTCACACTGCCGCTGGGGGGGAAGGACGACACCTTCTGCCCCCTGGGGTTCACACTGCCGCTGGGGGGGAAGGACGACACCTTCTGCCCCCTGGGGTTCACACTGCAGCTGGGGGGGAAGGACGACACCTTCTGCCCCCTGGGGTTCACACTGCCGCTGTGGGGGAAGGATGACACCTTCTGCCCCCTGGGGTTCACACTGCCGCTGGGGGGGAAGGACGACACCTTCTGCCCCCTGTAGGGCCGGTAGAGAGACCTCGGTCCCATCTCTACCTGCCGTCTGGAGGTCATCCCAGGACCAGTCAATGAAGTCTGGTTCCGCTTGTCGAGTAGGTTGGGGCTGCACGAAGCTGAGCAGGTGTTGGTAGTCCTGCTCCAGCTCCCACTCTCTTGTTACCAGGTGGGTCATGTCTTTGCTCACCTCTCCTTCATCATCCCAGACATACATGCCCATCCGGTAGTCGTAGATGTCCCAAAACTTAGACTCCTCCGTGCTGCCAAGATCCATGTCGTCCTCCAAGGCATCCCATAATAAACCCGGGCCATCATAATCATCCCCCTCCGGTAAGTCGTGTTCAGCCGTCCAGGGGGTAAGTCGAACGGTATGCCACCAGAGGGCTTGGTATGCGTTGTCTAGCCAGATCTCTCGCTGTACCAGGGTCTCTAGTCTTGTCACCCACTCATCCAGGGGCTGCTCTCCCAATAGATACATCCGCATCGCCACACGCTTCTGTAGCCGCTGCTTATCAGTGGGGAGACTTTCACCTCGCCGCCATTGGGCATCTTCCAGGGCATCATACCAGAGTTCCTTTCTGTCTGCATCCCTGTAGTCCGCGGCCTCCTCCTCATCCTCATCATGGAACGCTGTCCGAAAACTAGCCGGTTCCATCCTGCTGTAGCCAGGGGCGCTGTACGGAAACTAGCGTTGCCCTCAATTTGTAACTCCAAACGTTACCGGTGTCTCCGTGCTGCTTTTCCTCTTACTAGGACGCCATCCCACCACTGCCAGCCAATGTAACGGATCTCCTGGCACCCCGACCGGGTACCTCCGTTGATAGACGCGTCCTAGTTTGCGCCGAGGCCTACAAGCACCGCACGAGACACCTCAACCACCAAAGACTCTACAACCGCCGTAGTTTAGCTGGAGCTGCGCCGTCTTCCTTCCACCCTGTATGAATCTCCAGCATCCAGGACCGTGTGGGGAAGACCTCTCCTCCAAGGAGGACACATCAGGAACAAGCGTTCAGTAGTTACAGCTCAAGGGAGTATGCAAAAGCATAGCAATCCCCAGTAGGATATAGCGATCCCCTCTAAGAACGAGATGAGACTATGTTTTGAAGGGTCAAGTAGAACTCTCACTTTAATGACAGGGGAATCTCCTTTTATGCAATGGTGCCCTCTGAAGGGCTACACCCACATAATTATCACAGCCAATTAGATACATGGTTAAACCCCCACGTCTCCTCCCCTCAGATAACAGGTAACACAATTAAAACAGACACAATTTTAACCACATTCTGGATGTACCCCAAAAACAGGGGGTACACCTTTAAGTCCAGCACCGTTCAATATCTCTCACCCAGGGGAACAACATATTAAAAAAATGGCATGAATCAGTCCAGGGGTTCAAAAGTTAGTAAAAGTATGTTTTTCACATAACACACAGACATGTCACAGATCCCCCACACAATACACATATAGGACAATAGGTGTGGTCACCCCTCCCTGAGGCAACTTGATATAATCAGACAATGATTAAATCAGCCTTCTTTGTTCTTATCTGAGAATGAAAACCGTTTATACAATCGACTTTTCTTATCTGTAATAGGATTATCTATTAGCCTAGTAGCTTTGATATTCTGAGCCAATATATTCTGTAGAACATAAAACAACATATCTACAGTACAGCAATGTGATCATATTTTAACCAAGATTTAAATAATCATAAAACAGGGTAAAACAGTGATGGGTTCCGTTACAGCTGGGGTCTGAGCGCATAAAACTACCGAATAGCGCTCAGATCCTCTTCACACAGTTCAATTGCCATGTAGCTAAAGTCTTTCCCATAGTCTTTCATTATATGAATGGGCTCCATGGCATAGCTTTCTGTGGTATCATGGTTCACACAGGGCAAATACCGAATGACCCCCCTGTATGTAAAGGGCCAGAATGAGTGACATACACTCTGGTATGGCCGAATACTGTGTTTGAAGGGCAATATGTACCAGGGCCATAGTCGCAGGGCAGGAGGCTGGCAAACAGTCCTCTCCAAGACAAAGTGGCGAAGGGCACTTCGTCACAGTAACATTTAAAATTTTTAACATTTGTGCGTCTACGAAGAGAACTCTGAAAGGCTGGAAGTTTTTGAAAAATGTTAATTCTTTTTGCCTGGTAGGGAACCTATGTTTTTGTGCGGGGATTTTAATTTTATTATTCATTCATTAGATAGAGTTGGTCAATTTGGTAGTTATTCGGTCAATACCTCCATAAGGACATTGCTTGATATTGTCAAAAGTTTTGGGTTGGTGGACGCTTATTGGCTCGGTGTCAGTGACCCGGCCGATAGGGGTTTCACCTTTTTTAGCTATAGTGGTACTGTAAAGTCCTGTATTTATTTTGTTTTATATCAAAATCTGTTTGTTTTTTTTAGTCAGTAGATGGGGTACGAATGCCATTTACGGATCATGTGTTGTAAGGTACAATGTAAGGTAAGTGTGGATGTAAAAGTAGAGTTTGGGAGAGGTGTGTGGAAGTTGAATGTTAAATTGTTAGAGGATGATGAGGTGAAAGGTCAGTTTTTGGAATGGTATGAGAAATGGTGTGCAAAGAAAAATGAGTTTGAAAATATTTTGACTTGGTGGGAATGGGTGAAAAAAGAATGTAAGAATTATTAAAGAGTTGTGAGAAGGTGAGAAAGGAAAGACTGGAGTTTGAAAGGTGGAGTTTGCGTTTGGTATATTTGGATAAATTAAGAGATGTGGGGGTAAATGTGGGTGAAGAGATTAAAGAAGCAAAAGAAGTGCTGAGACAGTGTATGGATGAAAAAGGTAGAGAGATCATTTTCCAAGCAAGAATGGAGCATATGGAAAATAATTAGAAGTGTACAATTTTTTTAATTTTTTTAAAGGGCTTTTGAGAGTAAGGTTGGTATGAAATGTGTTGTGAATAAGGATTGATGTGAGGTGAATGGGAAAAAAAGGACTTTTAGAAGTGGTGCATGATTTTTATACGGATTTGTATGCTAAGGAGTTTGAAATGGATTTGCAGAATGAATTGTTAGAAGAGATCGAAGTGAAATTAAATGATTATGATTGTAAACTATTAAGTAAGCCTTTTTGTATGAAAGACTTAGAAGTAGCAGTAAAAGGATGTAAGAAAGGCACGATTCCAGGAAATGATTGTTTGCCGATTTTAATTTTATGAATGTTTTTGGGAGCGTATTGGTGAAGATGTGTATGAAGTTTGTAAAGAAGTGTTGTGTAAAATTGTTTACCGGAATCTATGCATGAAGGAGTGATTGTTTTATTATATAAAAAGGGTGAAAGGAAGGATTTAAAGAATTGGACACCAATTACTTTGTTAAATGTAGATTATAAGTTGATTGCAAGAATTTTGGGTAATAAGTTTCGAGAGGTGATGGGGAAAGTTGTAGGGGAATAGCAAGTGTGTGCAGTAGCTGGTAGACAAATTGTAGAAAGTTTTTGAATTGTCTGAAAGATATTTTGTGGTATTGTATGGTGAGGAAGCAACCTGTTGCGATTGCAAAGATTGACTTTGAAAAAGCGTATGATCGTTTAGTCCACAGTTTTATGTTTAAGATACTG
Organism: Discoglossus pictus; assembly: GCA_027410445.1. NCBI lineage: Eukaryota > Metazoa > Chordata > Amphibia > Anura > Alytidae > Discoglossus > Discoglossus pictus. The sequence continues at coordinate 417,272,277 of CM050163.1, read as the reverse complement.
AAAAGAATGAAGTTTCCTGAGGTGATGTGTAATTGAGTGAGGAGTTAATATGATCAATGTGTAAGTCCAGTGCAAGTGAATGGGTTCTTGACAAAAAAATGTGTGTTCTTGGGTGAGACAGGGTTTCCCTCTGTCCCCTGTCTTGTTCGTGTTTGGTGATTGAGCATCTGTTGGAACGTTTGCAGAGAGATAAAGTAGTATGTGGTGTGGAAGTGCCTGGAACTGAAGGTAGAAGTTTAAAATTTTTTGGATATATGGACGATTTAACGGTTGTGTGTAAATCCCAATCAGCATTACAAAGAGTACGAATGCAAATCGAAAGTTTCTGTATGGTGAGTGGGTTTAAAGTAAATTGGGATAGGTGTGAATGCAATTTTTTGGGGAATTGGTGTATGCCTGAGAAATGTAGCTGGCAAGTGGAAAGTGAAGCAATTGAGGTGTTGGGAATTCAGTTTGATGAAGGATTGCGTGGTATTAAAAGTTGGGAGAAAGTGTTTGAAAGTTTACAGAAAAAGATACGTTTTTGAACGTTGCAGAGTTTGTCGAAGGAAGGTAACATTTTGATTATAAAGGCTGTGATTGTCCCTATTGTGTTATATTTGTGTGTAGTTTTTCCTCCCCCCAAGAGAGTGTTAAAAAACATTGTACATACTTTGTCTGTGATTTTTTGGGGGGTTCTGGTATGGAGAAACTGAGGAGAGAGAGAGAGAGTGCCTAAACCAAAGAGTTGTGGAGGGAATAGTTTCCCAAGTCTGGTTGTGAGGAATTGACTCTGCTGGGTTTTTAACCCTGGTCCCCAGGCTGCTATACCTCTTCCCTACCACTGCGCCAGCCTACCTTTGTGAATTCCATTGAGACCTTATAAGCTTGACTCTGCTAGCAATAGTATCAGTACCTAAGTCTCTTCAGCTGTGTCTGGTCAGGTGTCTGGTCCTTGGCCTATATAAGGCACTTCCTGTCTATTGATCCTTGCCAGATTATTGTGTGGTTCCTGATCACTTCAATAATCCTTGTTCCTGTTTTCACCTACAAGTTTGCGGAACTGGATTATTGCTGACCTTGGCTACTGGTCTCCACAATTTTGTGATTTCTATATCATTACAGAATAATCTGGCCCTTTCATGGAGACCGCCGGGACAGATTCTGCATTGGCCCAGCAGGTTGCTTTATTTGCAAGAACTGTGCAGACCCAGGCACAGACCATTCAAGTGCTGCAGGACCAGGTAGCTGAACTGCAAAATAAATTTCAGTCAATGCACAGTGAGTATACCAGCTACAGGGCACGTGATACTGCGGCTGCTACTGTTACACCTGCACAAGAGGCCCGCTTGCCCCTGCCAGAAAAGTTTGGAGGAGATCGCAAAAAATGTAGGGGTTTCCTAAATCAATGCCGTTTGCACTTCATGATGTTACCTCACCAATTTCCATCTGAAAGAGAGAAGGTGGGATTTATTTTTTCCTTATTCAAAGATGAAGCCCTGGCTTGGGGCTCCCCTCTTCTGGAACAAGACAGTCCAGTCTTGGGTAATCTAAATGACTTTCTTGAGGCCATATGCCTAGTTTTTGATGACCCCAATCGATGTGCTACAGCAGAAGCCACTCTCCTTCATTTGCATCAAGGGAGGCGCTCGGTGGCTGAATATGCTGCTGAATTCAGACAGTGGGTTGCTGATACTACCTGGAACCAATCAGCCCAGAGGTTCCACTTCAGAAAAGGTCTCTCAGAAGCTATAAAAGATGAGCTAGCTCGTGTTGATCTTCCTGCTGACTTTGATGCATTTGTGCGTTTGGCTATCCGTATTGATCAGAGACTTTCTGAAAGAAGATTGGAAAGACAGGGCTCTTTTAGACCAAGTACTACTCCAATTTCCTATTCAAGAACTTCTACTCCGATCCCACAAACACCTACAGACTCTGAGCCAGAGGCTATGCAGGTAAATCTAACGCACTCACAATTTATGCCTGTATTGTGGTAGTGCAGGGCACTATGCCATCAATTGCCCTAGCAAATCCAAAAGAACAATAGCTATGGCGGCTGAGGGTGCACAGATTCGACACCAATCCCAGATTTCGGATCAACTGGATTCTGTCACACAACCCTTGTTTTCTCTGGCTCACGGTGAAGAGGGTATGTTGACTCAACATCCTCATTTTGTGGTGCCTATCACGTTGCAATGTGGTGATCGTAAAATTTCAACTACCGCTATGATAGATTCTGGAGCAGGCGGAAACTTTATGGACATTAAATTTGCAGCAGGAAATAGAATTCAGTCTATCCCTAATTCTTCACCTGTGTTAATGGAGACAGTTGATGGTTCTCCACTTACGTCAGGACCGGTTACACATGAGACTGTGCCCTTAAAGTTGACTGTGGAAGTGAATCACCATGAGGCTATCTCTTTCCACCTAATTTCCTCAACACAGTTTCCAGTGATTTTGGGGGTACCTTGGCTTGCTCTGCATAACCCACAGATTGATTGGAAGATCAGAACTTTGTCCTTTCCTTCAGAACACTGCTTAATGAATTGTCAACCCTCTAAGGTAACACCTGTTGCCACAACAATTAATGAAATGGTTGCTACAAACTTGACTAAGCTTCCTCTACAATATCGGGATTTTGCAGATGTCTGTGATAAGAAGAATGCTGATCAGCTTCCACCACACAGGCCTTATGATTGCCCAATAGAGCTGTTGCCTGGGGCTGCTATCCCATTTGGCCGTATATAATCCCTTTCTGAGCCTGAATTGAAAGCTCTTCGTGAATACCTACAAGAAAATCTTGCCAAAGGCTTTATTCGACCATCTACTTCTCCAGCAGGAGCTCCTATTTTCTTCGTAGAAAAGAAAGATGGCAGCCTACGGCCATGCGTTGATTACAGGGACATTAATAACATCACTGTTAAAAACCGCTACCCCTTGCCTCTGATTCCTGAACTTTTGGAGAGACTTCGCTCAGCTAAAATATTTACGAAGCTTGATCTTCGGGGGGCATATAATCTGGTTCGCATAAGACCCAATGATGAATGGAAAACAGCTTTCAGAACCAGGTACGGGCATTACGATTATCTAGTAATGCCTTTTGGGCTGTGTAATGCCCCTGCAACTTTCCAGCATCTTATCAATGATATACTACGAGATCTCCTGGATCAGTTTGTTGTGGCATATTTGGATGATATCCTAATATTCTCTGATAATCTTGAAAACCACAGAAAACAGGTCCGTATGGTTCTAGAGCGCCTTCGTACCCACCGCCTATACATTAAACTAGAAAAATGTGAGTTTGAACAAACAGACATTCAATTCCTGGGGTATGTAATGACTCCCAAAGGTTTAAGTATGGACGCAAGTAAAATTAAAGCTGTGCTGGTCTGGCCCATCCCCAAGAATGAAAAAGATGTTCAGAGATTTGTGGGGTTTGCCAATTTTTACAGGCGTTTCATTAAGAATTTCTCTGCCGTTATTACACCGATCACTGAACTCACACGTAAGGGGACTCCTTTTCAGTGGTCCGATAAGGCTGATACCGCATTTTCCCGATTGAAGACTCTGTTTACCTCTGCCCTTGTCCTGGTACATCCTCAGCCGGAATTACCATTTATTGTGGAAGTTGATGCTTCTGATTCAGCTGTTGGTGCTATACTGTCTCAAAGGACTGGACCTAAGATGCTGTTACATCCGTGTGCCTTCTATTCCCGCCAGATGGTGCCAGCAGAAAGAAACTATGACATAGGGAATAAAGAACTATTGGCTATAAAAGCTGCCTTTACCGAATGGAGACATCTCTTGGAGGGAGCTACCCATCCAATTACTGTCCTCACAGATCACAAAAATCTGGAATGTATTCGATCAGCTAAGAGACTGTCAGCCAGACAAGCACGCTGGTCCCTATTCTTCTCAAGGTTTAATTTTTTGGTTACATACCGTCCTGGCTCCAAGAATGGTAAGGCGGATGCCTTGTCTAGAATAGCTGACCCCCTCCATACTACCGTAACCAAGACCACCATCTTGCCAGAGGATATATTTATAGGAGTTACATTTCCTTCTGATCTGATGTCTTGCATTAAAAAGGGCTACGCTGAAGACCCAGTTCTTCGTGATCCTCCTCGTGACCTCCATATGACGATGCTTAATGGGTTTTGGATTTTTCAACAACGTCTGTTTGCTCCGGAGTCAGTGCGACTGGACCTTTTACGTCTCTACCATGACTCAAAACCAGCAGGTCATCCAGGAATCCGAAAGACACAAGAGCTACTTGCCCGATCCTTTTGGTGGCCGAAGTATCATGAGGATGTTAAGAAGTATGTGTCCTCTTGTGATGTGTGTGCCAGACATAAGACTCCTCGCTCTTCCCCTGTTGGCTTGCTTCAGCCTCTTCCGATTCCTCATCGTCCCTGGGGATCTATATCCATGGACTTTATTGTGGAACTACCTCCCTCTAAGGAACACACTACCATTCTTGTTGTTGTGGACAGGTTAACTAAGATGGGTCATTTCATACCAGCTCGTGGTCTCCCTTCAGCTAAACAGACGGCTGACCTGGTTATTTGGGAAATATTTCGCTTGCATGGAGTGCCTGATGAAGTAGTTTCGGACAGGGGAGTGCAGTTTACGTCTCGTTTTTGGAAACATTTTTGTTCTAATCTAGGTATTAATGTAAATCTGTCGTCAGCTTTTCATCCGCAAAGTAATGGACAGACTGAGCGAACCAACCAGTCTTTGGAGCAATATTTGCAGTGCTATATTAGTTACCTGCAGGATGACTGGCTGGATTTTCTACCCATGGCGGAGTTTGCCTATAACAATGCCCAACACTGCTCCACTTCTTTGAGCCCATTTTTTGCCAACTATGGTTACCATCCGACCTTTCTAGTCAGTCTCCCAATTACTACTTCCATTCCTGCTGTCACTGACCGGCTAACGGCCTTACGTGATTCCCAAGCACTGTTGAAAGAGACTCTTTTGGAGGCTCAGGAATGTTACAAAAGAGCTGCTGATAGGCATAGAAAGGAGGCCCCAGTCTATCACGTTGGTGACAAGGTGTGGCTGTCAACAAGGAATCTCAAGCTTCGGATTCCTTCTCATAAATTGGGTCAAAGGTTCATGGGACCTTTTGAGATCATTGCTCAGATCAATGCTGTCACTTTCCGTTTACAACTCCCGAATTCCATGAAAATACATCCAGTGTTTCACGTTGCACTGCTTAAACCTTTTCATGAAAACACTTTCCCTGGCCGAGCCCTGCCTGCCCCACCTCCAGTCCTCGTGGATGGTGAGGATGAGTACGAAGTGGACAAAATTCTTGACTCCAGGATCTTCCGTAGCAAGCTTCAGTATCTGGTTCGCTGGAAAGGCTATGGTGAGGAGGAGAGTTCGTGGGAACCAGTGGACAATATTCACGCTCCTGATCTCCTTCGGTCTTTTCATGTGCAGTACCCTGCTAAACCAGGTAATAGGGCATCCAGAGGCTGCACCTATAGAGGCGGGGGTAATGTGAGGAATTGACTCTGCTGGGTTTTGAACCCTGGTCCCCAGGCTGCTATACCTCTTCCCTACCACTGCGCCAGCCTACCTTTGTGAATTCCATTGAGACCTTATAAGCTTGACTCTGCTAGCAATAGTATCAGTACCTAAGTCTCTTCAGCTGTGTCTGGTCAGGTGTCTGGTCCTTGGGCTATATAAGGCACTTCCTGTCTATTGATCCTTGCCAGATTATTGTGTGGTTCCTGATCACTTCAATAAACCTTGTTCCTGTTTTCACCTACAAGTTTGCGGAACTGGATTATTGCTGACCTTGGCTACTGGTCTCCACAATTTTGTGATTTCTATATCATTACACTGGTTGAGTTTTTAGCTGTGCAATATGTGTCAAAGTGTGAAACCAAGTATGGCTGGTTGCATGTTAAGGTATGCTGCTGGGAATGTGTTACGAAGAACTGGTTTGGGTGTTGTAGATAACAGTAAACCTGTGAGTTTTGTAGCCCCATGGTACTATGTGATGATTGAGAAGTGGATCGGTAAGTTTGATTGGAAGCATGTGAGAAGAGAAGTATGGTTTGATGGTAAGAAAGTAAGAATGGTTTTGGAGTCCCGTGAGATGTCAGTACAGTTAGGTGGTTTGAGTAAGGCTCAAAGACGACTGTTTGGAAGAATATGTCAGACAAGAGTCTGATGAATAGGCAGAAGGATGTGGCGTGAATGGGTGTTTGCCGACGAGAGAATTTTAGCGAAAGCAGGACTTGATTCCGAATTAAAGATGTCCTAGGACTGGATGTGGACTGGTTGAGAATGTGGTACATGTGCTTTGGAGTTGTGAATTTTCAAAACAGGTGTGGAAGAAGTTGGAAAAGGTGGTGTGGCGTTTGAGTGGTGTACCTGTAGTTACGTTTGAAATGATGATGCATGGATTGTAAACGCTTGATAGAAAGAGAGCTCGTGTTTTTTAGTTGTTGTTGTTTTGTTTTATGGGATGTGCAAAATATTTTGTTTTTTAAGGAGACTGATTTGTCTGTAAAGGAATGTGTGGCTATAGTGATAAGCAAGTTTTACGGGTATTACTATATGGATAGGAGAAAGTATGGTGAGTTGGATGCGGAAAGGATATGGAAAACCAAAAAATGTAGAAAGTTTCGAATATTTTGAGTATTTGAAGAAAAGTTGGGATTAGGTGTGAGTTAAAAAAAAAAAAAAAATATATATATATATATATATATATATATATATTTTTTTTTTTTTGTTTTTTTTTTTTTTAACAATATTCAACAATTTTTTCTTGATTTGAGTGCAAATATTATAATTTTTTTTCCTCCTATTTCTCAGATGATCAACTATTATGTGTATTTATAGATGTATATATTTTAATGTAAATATATATATTTTTTTTTCCTTGAGCTAAAAAGTATAAATAAGTAAGAAAAAAAAGAAAATATAAAAAAAAAATGAATTGTGTTCCTGATATATATGAAGTAATATATATCTATTTATTTTGTTTTTTATTTTTCGTCTAGTATAGATGTAATATGTAGAATTATTTTTTTATTTATTTTTCAAAAAGTGAAGTAACTTAACTTTTATTTTTTTCGGTTGTGTTTTGTAGTTATGCTTTGTAAATATGGAAAAGTTATTATTTTCTTATTATGTTTTTTGATATTTGGTTTTCAATTTATGTGAATTTTAAGCTTTTAATAAAACAAAATAACCGAGGCTTGATTATTGCTAATTGAAAACCTTTCCCAATACCCCGCCGTGACGGCTTGAAATATAGCCGGCACCGGCAATTTTTGACAGTCTCTGCGGAGACTGAACATTGTGGTTTAAAATCAGAACTTTGTGCAGCCTGAAGATACTTGAATTGTAAATACCTTTTTGTTGATTTTATTAAATGTTTGGGAAATGATATTTAATTAAATATAGAATGTAATCAGTTTTGTCCCTAGCAGTAGTTTAGTGCAGTGAGCACTAGGTGGTGCAACTCCAAGACTGTTCATTTTGCTGTTAGGGTTTACAATTAGATTTAGGGTGCCTGTCACCATATTACTATGTAAAATATATCATCTGCCACTATCCTAACGCCTAAATCTAACACTCACACTAAGAAGTTGAACACAATCTTGGCAAGCAGCTGCTGGTGGGGAAGAAACAGGAATTATCCCAGTTCTCTTGTAGTCAACTAGCCTTCTTTGTAAGGGTCAGCTTGTTATGAATGAACCAGCATTCCCTAGAAGTATCAGGGACAGAATTACATGGGAATTTCAGGGTTCTTTTGAATGGGACAATGTTTCCTAACAAATCACACGGGTCTATATGTTTCAGCAGTCCCTAGATCTGAGTCTAATGAATGGATCAGTATTACATGGACCTAAAAGGGTTTAATGGATGGGTCCATGTGCTCTAGCACTGGAAATTGTAGACCCATCCATTAAACCCACTTATATGTATCTCACTAGACTCTAGGGTTACCACACCTAACATGCGACTCCCAGCTCATTGGGACAGGAGACCTGAATGTGGGAATTCGAGGTATTGCAGGTCTGTGTATTCTGTGCCTTACACTTCCTACTCATTTGCATGGAATACCCAGCATGCTTCACATCGTGGTTAAGTACGTAAATCCTTTAGAATGTAAACTTATAATTTTACTGCAGGAAGTATCGCAATTATGATCAAAGAAATGAGTAGCAATATAAATATGTACTATTTGGAGTAAATTAATATTTTCTAAGTTGTCGCCCTGGGTGATATAAAGGTCCTCTAAGTAGTGGTAGTCACTTTACAGTACAGAATTTAGCTTTGCGCAGTGGCAGTATCGTAGCTAATGAGGTTTATCCGAGGCGCGATTATTGCTAATTGAAAACTTTACCCAATACCCCGCCATGACGGCTTGAAATATAGCCGGCAACGGCAATTTTTGACAGTCTCTAAGGAGACTGAAAAATGTTGTTAAAAATCAGAACCTTGTTAATTAGTATTATTTATTTTTTATTTATAATCTAACACCATATTCCATAGTGCTGTACAGGGGATAAGACAAGAAAGAATACAATGTTACAAGCTGCAGGAGATGGAGGTCTCCTTCTTGAGTTTAAAATATTTGTAGCAAGACTGGAAACTCGTTACTTACCATCTAAAGCAGGGGTGCCCAAATTTGGTCCTGGAGTGCTGCACACGGTCCTGGATTTGATGATTTCCTTTCTATGCACCGTTGAAACAATTGGGATGACTGAAGAAGCAATAGTCTCACCTGCTTGCAGCAAGGATTTTCACAACTCAAGGCTTGTGTGTGGCCCAGCAGCACTGAGTTTGGACACGCCTGATCTAAAGGCAATGGAAGAGGCAGAAACCTGGGCAAGAATAACAGATAAAGAGTATCAAGGGTCAGGAAGAAAGAGAAAGTTTACTTAGGTAGGAAGGTATGCAAAGTTGGTAAGGAAAAATTCCTAAAATTACTTGATGTTTAATTAGCTGTGATTTTTCAGTCAATATATGATAGATGAAATTCAATTATTTTTAGGATTTGTTCTGTTTTGTCCTCACCAGCAGTTGCATATAGTGACCAGTAGGTGGCCAAATATGTGTTTAATTTGCTTTTCGGGTTTAGGATTAGATTTAGGATGCGTGCCACCATTATACTATGTATACCTTATCTGCCACTATCCTAACCCAAAACCATAACCCCTAAATCTAACACTCACACTAAGAAGAAGTTGAACAAAATCTCGGCGAACAGCTGTCGAGCCACCCAGTGGCCGTTGGTGTACACTGCTGGCGGGGAAGAAATGGGAGAAATCCCCTGTAGCTGGACCAGCCTTCTCTACAACGGTCAGCTTCTTATGAATGAACCGGTATTTCCTAGAAGTATCAGGGACAAAGTTACATGGGAATTTCAGGGTTCTTTTCAATTGAACAACATTTACTAACAGATGATGCGGGTTTAGGTGAAGGTGGGCAATAGGCCTCTGAATTAACTTAATCACTCAGACTTCTTGTGGATAAAAAACATATTTAATTTGAATAAAACATAATAATAAAAGCTTTCTGCCACTTGGGTCAGAATACAGGTCATAAAAATAAAACTGATATAAAAAAAAGTATTTTTTTGAGTACAGTGTGCAATACACACAAACGCGTTACACCGTGTTTCCCACGGCTTCCTCATTGATATGTCACCCTGAACTTCCATTGTCCTACGACAGAGTGTGTTCAGATGTGTGTTCAGATGTGTGTTCACAATATAGTGAATGGATCAGTATTAGATGGAACTGACAGGGTTTAATGGATGGATCCACGTGCTCTAGCACTGGAGATTGTAGACCCATCCATTAAACCCTGTAAGTTCTATGTAATACTGGCTCATTAGATTCTAGACTTACAAAACCTAACTCGCAGCTCATTGGGATAGGAGACCTGAATGTGGCTGTTCGAGGTACTGCAGGTCTGTTGTGTGCCTTACACTTCCTACTCATTTGCATGGAATTCCCAGTATGCTTCACACCGTGGTTAAGTACATACATCCTTTAGAATGTAAGCTTATAATTTTACTGCAGGAAATATTGCAATTGTTTTGATCAAAGAAATGAGTTACAATATAAATATGTACTATTTGGAGTAAATTAATATTTTCTAAGATGTCGCCATGGGTGAAATAAAGTTCCTCTAAATAGCGGTAGACACTTTACAATACAGTATGTAGCTTTGCGCAGTGGCAGTATCGTAGCTAATGAGGTTAATCCGAGGCGCGATTATTGCTAATTGAAAACTTTACCCAATACCCCGCCATGACGGCTTGAAATATAGCCGGCAACGGCAATTTTTGACAGTCTCTAAGGAGACTGAAAAATGTTGTTAAAAATCAGAACCTTGTTAATTAGTATTATTTATTTTTTATTTATAATCTAACACCATATTCCATAGTGCTGTACAGGGGATAAGACAAGAAAGAATACAATGTTACAAGCTGCAGGAGATGGAGGTCTCCTTCTTGAGTTTAAAATATTTGTAGCAAGACTGGAAACTCGTTACTTACCATCTAAAGCAGGGGTGCCCAAATTTGGTCCTGGAGTGCTGCACACGGTCCTGGATTTGAGGATTTCCTTTCTATGCACCGTTGAAACAATTGGGATGACTGAAGAAGCAATAGTCTCACCTGCTTGCAGCAAGGATTTTCACAACTCAAGGCTTGTGTGTGGCCCAGCAGCACTGAGTTTGGACACGCCTGATCTAAAGGCAATGGAAGAGGCAGAAACCTGGGCAAGAATAACAGATAAAGAGTATCAAGGGTCAGGAAGAAAGAGAAAGTTTACTTAGGTAGGAAGGTATGCAAAGTTGGTAAGGAAAAATTCCTAAAATTACTTGATGTTTAATTAGCTGTGATTTTTCAGTCAATATATGATAGATGAAATTCAATTATTTTTAGGATTTGTTCTGTTTTGTCCTCACCAGCAGTTGCATATAGTGACCAGTAGGTGGCCAAATATGTGTTTAATTTGCTTTTCGGGTTTAGGATTAGATTTAGGATGCGTGCCACCATTATACTATGTATACCTTATCTGCCACTATCCTAACCCAAAACCATAACCCCTAAATCTAACACTCACACTAAGAAGAAGTTGAACAAAATCTCGGCGAACAGCTGTCGAGCCACCCAGTGGCCGTTGGTGTACACTGCTGGCGGGGAAGAAATGGGAGAAATCCCCTGTAGCTGGACCAGCCTTCTCTACAACGGTCAGCTTCTTATGAATGAACCGGTATTTCCTAGAAGTATCAGGGACAAAGTTACATGGGAATTTCAGGGTTCTTTTCAATTGAACAACATTTACTAACAGATGATGCGGGTTTAGGTGAAGGTGGGCAATAGGCCTCTGAATTAACTTAATCACTCAGACTTCTTGTGGATAAAAAACATATTTAATTTGAATAAAACATAATAATAAAAGCTTTCTGCCACTTGGGTCAGAATACAGGTCATAAAAATAAAACTGATATAAAAAAAAGTATTTTTTTGAGTACAGTGTGCAATACACACAAACGCGTTACACCGTGTTTCCCACGGCTTCCTCATTGATATGTCACCCTGAACTTCCATTGTCCTACGACAGAGTGTGTTCAGATGTGTGTTCACAATATAGTGAATGGATCAGTATTAGATGGAACTGACAGGGTTTAATGGATGGATCCACGTGCTCTAGCACTGGAGATTGTAGACCCATCCATTAAACCCTGTAAGTTCTATGTAATACTGGCTCATTAGATTCTAGACTTACAAAACCTAACTCGCAGCTCATTGGGATAGGAGACCTGAATGTGGCTGTTCGAGGTACTGCAGGTCTGTTGTGTGCCTTACACTTCCTACTCATTTGCATGGAATTCCCAGTATGCTTCACACCGTGGTTAAGTACATACATCCTTTAGAATGTAAGCTTATAATTTTACTGCAGGAAATATTGCAATTGTTTTGATCAAAGAAATGAGTTACAATATAAATATGTACTATTTGGAGTAAATTAATATTTTCTAAGATGTCGCCATGGGTGAAATAAAGTTCCTCTAAATAGCGGTAGACACTTTACAATACAGTATGTAGCTTTGCGCAGTGGCAGTATCGTAGCTAATGAGGTTAATCCGAGGCGCGATTATTGCTAATTGAAAACTTTACCCAATACCCCGCCATGACGGCTTGAAATATAGCCGGCAACGGCAATTTTTGACAGTCTCTAAGGAGACTGAAAAATGTTGTTAAAAATCAGAACCTTATTATTTAACTAGCGACTTGCCCATCAAAAAATGACGGCAATGAGATTTGTATGTTTGCAAAGTTGTTTAGTTATTAATATATATATGTGACAGTTGTATTGTGATATTAAAACATGTTTAGTAAAATGTTCTATTGGTGAACAATAATTGTGAAATCATTTTGTATGAACATTTTAATGTAAGAATAGTGGAACTTGAAATTAATAATTATTTTTAACTTTAGGCAATGGTTTCTTAACATGCAATTTGTATGTGAAGAATTGTTAACTTCAATATACATGAAATCCCGTGGAAAGCAAACCGTTAAAAGGCTTGTTGAAACGTACACAATTTTAACCTGAACTTTGTAATATATGTAAGTAAGAAACTTGAAAGTATATTTTTTGAAACTTTAACTTTATTATTTTTGTAACTTGACAAAACATTTGTATAACTTTGAACATTATAAAGAGTAACATAGTGAATACATTTTTTAACATAATTTTGTATTAAAAGTAATAACATTTGAATGTACAAACAGTTTAACTTTAAACTAATCAGTATTGTAAACTTGAAGTAATGGTTTTTTAACCTGCAGTTTCTATCTGAATAATTGTTAACTTCAATATTATACATTTAATGCAGAGGAAAATTTTACAACTTGTAACATTAGAAACTGTAACATAGTTAATTAACATTTTAACATAATTTGTCTAAATAATGCAAGGCAAGTGTTTTGTGAGGCAAATCATTCATAAAGAGTCCTTCCATAAATTATGACTGAAATTGTTTATTGTTTATTATTTTTGAATGCTTTTAAATTTGTTTTGCTTGTGTTTTATTTCTTTACTGAAAAGTTATAGTACTTCATAGTAGACAATGTTTTTAGTAAAAATACGTCCATCTTCTAATAAATCACCTTAACTTTCATTCTTTTCAATGTAAACTTTAATAGCCTGTGGATTTTTGCACCGTGAATTGTCTTCTTTGAAGTATAAAAGGGAGACTACTTTCACTTGGTGCTAAATCTATTCTTGGTATGAAAACTCTCTCTCCTTTATGGGTACCAGTTAAAATTTCAGCATCTATAAAATGGTCCTTTAATTGTTGAACAATTAATCTTGTCCCATTGCATAGGCCTTTTTTGGGGTTCATATTTCGCAGTAACATGATAATTGCACCTTTCTGTAGCTGCAAAATATGTGGTGGCATTCCAGAAGGAGTTAGTGAGTTTATGAATTCAGTAGAAAAGTTAGCCTGACTTTCATTGTCATCAGAAAGTACAGAATCAGCACTGTGATAATTTCTTTGTGGTGCATTAATTTTTTTTAAGATTTCATTATTAAGGATTAATGCATCTTTATTTTTACACGTTAGTATGACTTGGTTGGCAAGCTCGGAATATTCTTCGTTATTTATGCTCCCTTCAAATATAGCCGATATAATATCTTGTTGACAAATCATATGAGGTGGGATCTCTACAGTGTCGTCAGCTAAATGTGGTATTTTTTCTGTTCTGCCTTCTCCAATTTTAATAAGCCAATCATTGAAATCAGTTTGGCCTTCTGATCTCATATTTTGTTGCAGTTGAAGATGGGTAAAATGTTTCCATACTGTGCTTGACTTTATACAGGTTTCGATAATGTCAGTTCGATTTCCATGTACAACGACAGGTAATGTATGTCTAAAATCGCCACCTAACAACATTACTTTTCCACCAAACGGAAAAGTATTATCCATGACTTCACGAAGCAAACGGTCAATACATTGGAGGGCATAGCATGACATCATTGTGGCCTCATCTATTCTAATTAATTCTAATAATCTATTGCATTTTTAATGGCATGAAATGCTTGCAATTGTAATGTATTTAAAGTTGCAAGTCTTTCTTCTGTTCTTTCTACTTGTAGTTGAATGTCATAGTCTTCAAAGTTTATGTCATCTATAAGACCTGGATCAGGCAAATTTAAAACTTGCACAACTTAATCCATGAGTTAAAAATACTTCTTGGATTTCCATTAATGCTTTTAAGTGTGCAATGGGTTCATTGTATCGTTGCATAAAGTCTTCAGCCATATTACTTTTAAAAGTCTCCCACAAAGCTAATGCATTTGGAGCATTTGAGAAGATACAAATAAAAGCAAATTGTTCTCTCATCTGTCGTGGCATTTGACATTGTGCTGCTTCTTCTAAACATCTTTCCCACTCTGTATCATCAGCGAGTAAGTTTCTATGTCTTGCAGCTAAATGGAAGGATTCATATACAATGTCATTAACAGTTCTTAAGTGTTCAAAACGTTGTGCTCCTGGAACATTTAAAAGTAATATACGTAAGCAAAAACGTTCAACATGTCTTGGACTGTGTAAATTCTTGGAATTATTTTATTGCCTGTGCTTTTTCTTGGTCTCTATAATCCATTCACAAAAATATAGTGATATGGAATTTCAATATATAAGTATTGTGTTGCTTGAGGATCAGTGGAATTTAATTCAAACCATGCAGTTGGTGTAGTGTGACGATCTTCACTTTGGGCCAATGCATTCATTTCATTTCCAGCATGGAAATAGACTAAATGTCGTTGTGGCAAATGTACTGCTAATCTATATACTGCATGTGATCTATCATGCATTTCAAATTTTAAAAGCCGCCACATAGCTTCTGGCGCACTGACATAGCGAGCATCTACATGAGATGCAAGTTCATCATGTACTAACTCACTACATTCAGGGTTGTCTGCACTTTTGACGACTACAGTAGCTGCATCGTAGCCTTTGTAAATATATTTGTAGACATATTTAATAGATTTTATGGAAGTGCAGGCTTCTACGTTGATGTGGGCGTTGTACTTTATGAGTAAATGTGGATTGTAGGGTACTACATATCTATTGTCCACTTTTTTTCCACGAATAATGGCACTATCTCCTTTTCTTCTTTTATAAAGTGGATAGCCATCACAATTTGCATATGTTTTGTGTCTATAATCTTTTGGAAATTCTTTTGAACATTGATTATTTTCCATACATGGTGATTGTGGATTAAGGTCTCCACAGGGTCCATGAATCATGCGATGAGTAACAATCTCATATAGTCTACCATATAGTTCTGGATCTGGTAGTTCAGCAACTATGACTGCATCCACTTTGTCCGAAGTATCTAATTTATCTTTTTCTTGAAGTATTATGAGAAGATGTGCATGTGGAAGGCCTCTTTTTTGAAATTCAATGGTATATACATAAGCAAGACATTTGCCAAATAACTGATTTATAGTGAAGTCACGTATTAATTAATTTAATGTAATCTTAAAAACTCTGGCTACTAAATCTGGTCGATCGGAAGCAGTTTGTCCAAGAAGTAGATTTTGTGTAATTTCTGGCCATTGTGGATTACATGTAAATGTCAGAAATAAATCGGGTTTGCCAAATTTGGTGACAATAGCCATAGCATCATTGTATCTTTCTCTCATATTTTGAGGAGATCCTTGAAAGGAAGATGGTAAAATGATGGCTTTGCCAGCTGTCATGTCTCTGCTTGTAGCCACCTCAGCAACATAGTCCATTAGTCCAGAATATTGTTCTACACGTAGTTTGTCTTGTTGATATTTTATAAAGTTTACATTATTTGCCTCAACTTGCAAATATGAATCAATAATCCATTGTTGGGTTAGTTTTCCACCACATAAAATTGGATTAAATCCATTTCGAATGGCAATTTGAGCTACTTTAAATTCAAGCATAGAAACATTATTTCGAATTCTGGCTTTAGCATTTGGGTAACTGGGAAGTGTTAATTTTGGTTGCCAACCTGCTTCTCCGTGTGGGGAAAAAGATGGGATATGTCATTGGATCTAAATTTGGACTTAAGATATTCATATTAATAAATGGTTGCTCCTCATTTCTGGGATATATTCTAATGTCTCTTTGAAATGGTGGTTCTCCTTCATCATTTTGAAACACCATTGCAACCTCATTTGATGTTGGCAAGTTATAACGACGTTTATCAGTATGTCTGTCTCTTTTAAGCACCATATTAACCTTTGGCATTGGTAATTGATGTCTTTGTGCATGAAGTAGTTGTTCATTTTCTACTTCTGCCAATTTTTTGTAAGCTTTACTGTAAGGATTATTGTCTTTAATGTTATTTAGCTCTATAAAAACACTATGTAAGCATTTTTTATTTTCTTCCATCTGCATACGTTGGTCAACAGCTTCCATTGTATCTAGGACATATAGTTGAGCGAATTTTCCTTGCTCTCCTTCCTCAGGATGTAAATGGGAAGTACGATGATAAATTTGGCCTTGGACTTTAAAACAGTAAGGACCATGTCCTGGTACATTAGCAGCTAATGTTGCCCCCATAGATGCAAAGGATATGGCACTATTGTAGGATCTTATGTTTGTCTTAAAATTGTTGTAGTTTGGAAAAGTAGGTTCGGTCATAATATTTTGTAAATAGATCGGAAATTCTTTCCTTTCTGGAAGTTTGAACTTGCCTTTTTGACAGCAACTAATAAATTGGCCATCTCTGGGTCTCTCCTGTTTAAAATAATAAGCCTCACAAAACTGACATTGAGTAGTCATGTCCCCACAACTATGAACCTCTACTGCTAAAGACTTGAGTAAAGGACAATTTGCAAAGCATATAGGAGTTTGACTTTCATATTCATCAGGTGAAATGTCATGGAATGTTTGAACAACAGGTTCTAAATGCTTAGTTTTTTTCGTGGCTTTTCTTGGTATATGTTGTCCTGGTTTTGTTGAAATGTCCTGTAAGGTTTCAGTAACAGGTTGTAAATGCTTTGTTTTTTTTAGTTGCTTTTTTTGGTATGTCTTTAATTTTATCCTGTAAAATGATTTGATGTTTGAGGAAC
Source organism: Discoglossus pictus (assembly GCA_027410445.1). Taxonomy (NCBI): domain Eukaryota; kingdom Metazoa; phylum Chordata; class Amphibia; order Anura; family Alytidae; genus Discoglossus; species Discoglossus pictus. The sequence continues at coordinate 417,255,184 of CM050163.1, read as the reverse complement.
AGGTTGTAAATGCTTTATTTGCTTTGTAGTTTTTTTTGGCGTATCTTTCTTTTTTGCGGCTGATAGTCTTTTGCTTGCAAGTCTTTTGCGTTCTTTTTCTCGTCGAATTTCTTTCTCCTCTGGTGTCTGCTGGGAGGCCCATCTCTCTTGTCTTTCTCTAGTTTGACGTCTTTTCTTCTCTTGTTTGCTCTCGTTAGTAGCCATGTTAATCTGTAAAGGCAAAAAAAGAAATGTAATTGGGTATATTGAAATTTGTAATTACTGTTAAACATTATTGTCCATAATAGAGAAATAAGAGGTAAATCATTAATGTATCAGTTATATTTTGTTAAAAGTTATAGATCCTGGCCTCATTGAATAACAATTTGGCCAATTCAATACTGCTGTAAATAAGCAGGTAACATCTTTTTTTGAAATAAGTTTTTAGTTATTGAAAACCTTGTTTGTGGATAGATGTTTACCAATTAAAAACTTCTTTGCAAAAAAAACATTGATGTGGTTATTGCATAGTGCCAATTGAAATTGAATAAGGGACATAGTTATTAATATATTTTTTTTTTCTGTTGACACGGATGCAGATGAAACATGTTTCTTTAGTTTTCTCCTTTTGTACTTATTATACTGTACCTTGGTTGAAGTGTGATTTGAATCCGAATGTTTGTTGGTCCTCGGTTGCAAATCTTTGTCCAATGGTGTGGTCCTCTGTTGGAAGTCCTTGTCCGATGGTCTGGTCCTGTGTTGAAAGTCCTCGTCCGATTGTCTTCACGCAGTATCTGTTGTAAAATAAAATAGAAAATGTTGTTTGAGTTAAATGTCTTTGAAATAAAGCAAAAATGTCTTAATTTTGGTGTATTGTATCTGTTATGGTGAATTTTTTCTATGTGTTTGTCTGACTTTATCTACAATCCTGTTTTGTGCGCACCACTTTTGTTATGCTTATTTAAGCTTCTTTGTAATGCTTCTAGGTTATTAAAGAAGAATATTAATTCAGTTTGCTATGTGTTTGTGTGATTTTTTCTACAATCCTGTTTTGTGTGCACCACTTGTGGTATACTTATTTATGCTTCATTGTGATGGTTATAGGTTCTTAAACATTAAAGAAGAATATTAATTTATTTTGTTATGTGTTTGTGTGATTTTGGTACAATCCTGTTTTGTGTGTACCACTTTTGGTATAGTTATTTATGTTTTTTTGTAAGGCTTATAGGTTGTTAAACATTAAAGAAGAATATGAATTTAGTTTGCTATTTGTTATTTTTTTTTTGTGTCCAATCCTATTTTGTGTGTACCATATGGTGCATAGTTGGGGCCTCATTCAATTGCAATTTGCCCAATTGAATCGAACCCTAAATAAGCACATAACATATATTTTTTAAAGAAGTTTTTAGTTAGTGAAAACCCTTCTTTTGGATAGATGCTTGCTAACAAAAAACTTAGTTCAATAATATATGTAATGTGGGTATTTAGGGCCCTATTCAATTGTGCAAATTGCAATTGAATGAGGGCCTTGATTTACTTAATGAGACGGTCATTCAATTGCGATTTTGCCAATTGAATATGGCTCTAAATAAGCACATAACATATATTTTTTAAAGAAGTTTTTAGTTCGTGCAAACCTTGCTTTTAGATAGATGCTTACTAAGTAAAAACTTACTTAAAAAAAATATGTTATGTGTTTATTTAGAGCCCTATTCAATTGTCCAAAATAGCAATTGAATGAGGGCCTTTGGTTGCTGCATTTGTTATATTGGCAGCCATTAAACATATATAGGTCCTCATTCAATTTGAAATGTGTCAATTGAATAGGGCTCTATATAAGCACATAACATATTTTTTTGACAGAAGTTTTTACTTTGTGAAAACCTTGGTTTTGGTTAGAGGTTCAGTAACTAAAAAGTTTGTTGTATTTCATTCTTGCGAGTCAGTGTAGTATAGTTACGTGTTAAGCCTCGTTTTTGTTTTTTTCGTCGGCCATTTTTTCTCTCGCTTAGCGATTTTATTAGTGTCTAAAGTGTTTTATTTTTATTTAAATGAAGGTGTAACTTGTTTTTTTGAGGTGCTGGATGGTTCCTCTTGTTGTAGGTAAGCTTTTTATGTGTGTGTTGTGTGTATTTATTGTGTTGCGTCCGATGTTTGCGAGGTCGTAATGTGTGGTAACGTGTCTCTTATGGTGTTTGCGTGTGTAGCCTCGTTTTCGTTTTGTTCGGCGGCCATTTTTTCTCTCGCTTAGCAAATTTTTTAGTGTCTAAACTCTTTTATTTTGAGTGAAATCAAGGTGTAAGTTGCATTTTTCGAGGTCCTGGATGCTACCTCTTGCTGTAGGTAAGTTTTTTATGTATGTGCTGTGTGTATGTATTGTGTTTTGAATTTTGTAATGTTCGCAAGTTGCGTCCGAGTGTTGCGAGGCCGTAATGTGTGTGAACGTGTGTCGTATGTTGTTTGCGTTGCTCGTAAAATTTAGTGAGTGTCGTAATTGGTGTGTCGTGTAGTTTGCGTTGCGACGTGAAGTTTGCGAGGGTCGCAGTTGCTGGCATGGAGCGCCTTTGGCGCTCCATGCCAGCAACTGAGGCCCTCGCCCACTGCCCTCGCTACGCGAGCCTGCAAGCGTTAGCAACAACTCGCATGCTCACAACTATATATGTGATATTAATTTTATTTATAATGTACCACAACATCTCGGTGAACAGCTTAAAACATATTTAATTTGAATAAAACATAATAATAACAGCTTTCTGCCACAATAAAACTGATATAAAAAAAGGCTTTTTTTGAGTATAGTGTGCAATACACATCAAACGCGTTTCACTGTGTTTCCCACGGCTTCCTCATTGATATGTCACCCTGAACTTCCATTGTCCTACGACAGAGTGTGTTCAGATGTGTGTTCACAATTTATTGAATGGATCAGTATTACATGGAACTGACAGGGCTTAATGGATGGATCCACGTGCTCTAGTACTGGAGATTGTAGACCCATCCATTAAACCCTGTAAGTTCTATGTAATACTGGCTCATTAGATTCTAGACTTACAAAACCTAACATGCGACTCGCAGCTCATTGGGATAGGAGACCTGAATGTGGCTGTTCGAGGTACTGCAGGTCTGTTGTGTGCCTTACACTTCCTACTCATTTGCATGGAATTCCCAGTATGCTTCACACCGTGGTTAAGTACATACATCCTTTAGAATGTAAGCTTATAATTTTACTGCAGGAAATATTGCAATTGTTGTGATCAAAGAAATGAGTTACAATATAAATATGTACTATTTGGAGTAAATTAATATTTTCTAAGTTGTCGCCCTGGGTGATATAAAGGTCCTCTAAGTAGTGGTAGTCACTTTACAGTACAGTATGTAGCTTTGCGCAGTGGCAGTATCGTAGCTAATGAGGTTTATCCGAGGCGCGATTATTGCTAATTGAAAACTTTACCCAATACCCCGCCATGACGGCTTGAAATATAGCCGGCAACGGCAATTTTTGACAGTCTCTAAGGAGACTGAAAACTGTGGTTTAAAATCAGAAAATATCAATTTTATTCTACTTTGTGGATTTAGTGTTAGTAAGTCTGTGAGTTTTTCAATACTCCATGGAGCTTTGGGGAAAACTCTATGAGCAATGGATTCTAAGGTCTGGGACAGGGCCCTCAATTTTTAAAATGTTTAAATATTGTTTGCCTTGATCACAACGCATGTATAGCGATACGGAATTTGTTGGTGCGTTACAAATAGACAAAAATAATAATAATACAATCTGTGTGTTATTTATGTGAGTTTTTTAAATGTATATTTTAACAAGCGACTTGCCCATGAAAAAATGACCGCCAATAAAATTTGAAGCCATGGTAATGCTGTTTGGCACACAATGTTAAGCTTTTTATACTCTGAGGACCTTTTGGTACTCATTACTAGCCTCGCGCTGAGCACCTTTTGGCGCTCATCGTTGTGACTTGCAATGACCGCCTTTGGCGCTCATTGCGAGCCTCTCCTCACGAGTCCTTTGACTCGTCTCTCTCTCTATTTTTTTAAATACTAATTAATGAATTAATTGATTAATAAATTAATATAGTTTCTAATTAATATATGTAACAATCAATAGCCTGAAGAGGTAATAATCTCTTTTTTTATTGTCCTGCAGCATATAATGTCCAGTTGGACTGTTGCTGGCATGAGGAGACAGCTTTATGAATGTCCCCACTGTGCACTAGAAATAGGCTGTGTGCGCGAGGGCAAACCGTTTGTTTATTTGTGTAAAGCGCTAGTTTAGATGCGTAATGTTGTTAGTGGCAAGTCAGGATTGTAAAATAGCTTAATTTGTCTATGTGCTACGCGGTTCGCAAGCATTTGCCGTCCTTTGTAATAGTGTATTTTGTACCTCGTACGTTCCTGGGTGAAAGTGGTACGTGGTTGGCGGTATTTTGCACGGTCCAGGGTCGTGTAGCCTCATTTTCATTTTTTTGGGGACGACATTTTTGTTCTCGCTTTGCCGATTTTCGAGTGGCGAAGCTCCGCAAAATCTACCGTATTTATCGGCGTATAACACACACCTTTTCTCCCTGAAAATAGGGGGCAAATGATAGGTGCGTGTTGTACGCCGATATTCCCTCCCCCCTCCTCATCCTCAATCTCCCTCCTCATTCTAAACCCCCCTCCGCATTCCTACCCTCCTCCTCAACCTAAACCCCTCTAAATATCTCCCCCTCATTTACCCGCTTCTGCTCCGGCCTACGCTCTGCTCCTTGATCCTGCGCGCATGCGACGTCACAAGCGCGCCACGTCGTTAGCATATACCGGGTGCCGGCACCCAGTATATGCTAATGGTGTGGCGAGCATGTCGCATGTGACGTCACATGCGCGCCGAGTGCTGGGGGAATGGCTGTCTCTTATGGAGAGCTCCATACTCATGCTGTGGGAATCTCAGTCAGGACTATGTGCTTACAGAGAGAGAAAGGAAGCTGCACTCTGTCTTGTAGAGGAGGAGAGGTGCAAAACCTGGAGTGTAGTAAAATTAGTAATAAGGTACCTGCTGGGCTCCATGTTTTAGGATAGTGTCTTGTGCTGATAGTCTCTACTTCCCTTATTAGATGAGGGTTACTATAAGGATTTATTTTTATTTTTAATATAGCTATACTGTATCTAAAATAATAAATAATGGTGGAGATGGAGAGCTCCATACTCATGCTGTGTGAGTCTCAGTCAGGACTGTGCGCTGACAGAGAGCGAGAGGAAGCTGCACTCTGTCTTGTAGAGGAGGAGAGGTGCAAAACCTGGAGTGCAGTAAAATGAGTAATAAGGTACCTGCTGGGCTCCATGTTTTAGGATAGTGTCTTGTGCTGACAGTCTCTACTTCCCTTATTAGATGAGGGTTACTATAAGGATTTTTTGGGGGGGGGTTTGAGGGGGGTTGAGGTTGAGGAGGGGGGTTGAGGTTGAGGAGGGAGGTTGAGGAGGGGGGTTGAGGTTGAGATGGGGGGTTGAGGTTGAGATGGGGGGTTGAGGTTGAGGATGGGGGGTTGAGGAGGGGGATGAGGATGGAGGGAGGATGAGGATGGGGGGGTTGAGGAGGGAGGATGAGGATGGGGGGTTGAGGAGGGAGGTTGAGGAGGGGGATGAGGATGGAGGGGTTGAGGAGGGAGGATGAGGAGGGAGGTTGAGGATGAGGAGGGAGGTTGAGGATAGGGGTGTTGAGGAAGGAGGATGAGGAGGGGGGTTGAGGATGACGAGGCAGGTTGAGGAGGGAGGTTGAGAAGGGGGTTGAGGATGAGGAGGGAGGTTGAGGATGAGGAGGGAGGTTGAGGATGAGGAGGGAGGTTGAGGATAGGGGTGTTGAGGAAGGAGGATGAGGAGGGGGGTTGAGGATGACGAGGCAGGTTGAGGAGGGAGGTTGAGAAGGGTATTTGAGGGGGGTTGAGGAGGGGGGTTGAGGAAGGAGGATGAGGATGGGGGGGTTGAAGAGGGGGTTTGAGGGGGGATGAGGAGGGGGTTTGAAGGGGGTTGAGGTGGGGTTTGAGGATCGGGGGTGGAGGAGGGAGGTTGAGGAGGGGGGTTGAGGTTGAGGAGGGAGGTTGAGGAGGGGGGTTGAGGTTGAGATGGGGGGTTGAGGTTGAGGATGGGGGGTTGAGGTTGAGGATGGGGGGTTGAGGAGGGGGATGAGGATGGAGGGGTTGAGGAGGGACGATGAGGATGGGGGGTTGAGGAGGGGGATGAGGATGGGGGGTTGAGGAGGGGGATGAGGATGGAGGGGTTGAGGAGGGAGGATGAGGAGGGGGTTGAGGATGAGGAGGGAGGTTGAGGATGAGGAGGGAGGTTGAGGATGAGGAGGGAGGTTGAGGATAGGGGTGTTGAGGAAGGAGGATGAGGAGGGGGGTTGAGGATGACGAGGCAGGTTGAGGAGGGAGGTTGAGAAGGGTATTTGAGGGGGGTTGAGGAAGGAGGATGAGGATGGGGGGGTTGAAGAGGGGGTTTGAGGGGGGATGAGGAGGGGGTTTGAAGGGGGTTGAGGTGGGGTTTGAGGATCGGGGGTGGAGGAGGGAGGTTGAGGAGGGGGAGGGAGGTTGAGGAGGGGGAGGGAGGTTGAGGAGGGGGAGGGAGGTTGAGGAGGGGGAGGGAGGTTGAGGAGGGGGAGGGAGGTTGAGGAGGGGGAGGGAGGTTGAGGAGGGGGAGGGAGGTTGAGGAGGGGGATGGAGGTTGAGGAGGGGGAGGGAGGTTGAGGAGGGGGAGGGAGGTTGAGGAGGGGGTTGAGGATGGGGGGGTTGAGGAGGGGGGTGGAGGAGGGGGTTGAGGAGGGGGGTGGAGGAGGGGGTTGAGGAGGGAGGAGGGGGTTGAGGAGGGAGGTGGAGGATGAGGAGGGAGGTGGAGGATGAGGAGGGAGGTGGAGGTTGAGGATTTTGCTTCAAAGTTCTTTATTTGAAATTTTTTTTTTTCCTGAAATTTCCTTCTTAAAATGAGGTGCGTGTTATACGCCGGTGCGTGTTATACGCCGATAAATACGGTACTTAAATTTGCATTCCACTTCACTCCCAGACATCCTGGCTGTTCCCCCGTGCTGTGTGTGATGTTTTTGTTTGTTTTTTATTTATTTTTATTTCTTGTATGTTTCGTGTTCTTTGCTTTGCGCGGTTCAGCCGTTAACTTCGTATTTTTCCTATCTTGTATTTTTTTTTCTAAGTCCCGCATTCGTCAAGTGCTTGCAGCCTAAGGCGATCCCGCATTTCAGAACCATTTGGAGGCTAAGTCCCGCGTGTTTCATTGCCTCCACTGCTCGCCTCGCAGTGGCGCTTATCGCCCAAGTGCTTCGAATTTTAGCACCTCACTATGCCAGGCTCGCAAGTTCATCGCCATAGTCGTACGCACCATGCAAAGCGTGACAACGTCTCGTAGTTGGACAATTTATAATATGCAATACAGATTTGCTATTATATTGGTGTACAACATATGGTTTATTAATGTAATGTTTATTTGGTTCTTTTCATCTGGGTAAAACGCTCCTGTCGTTATTATTTGAAAACATCTTTTCATTTTATATCTGTATGATCTTGTGCCTTGTTGATGATCTAACATAATTGAGTCTTTATATGTTGGATGCATCTTACATAATAATATATATATATATATATAGTGATAATTAAGGTTTAGGCAATATATAGCTAAAAAATGATTACATTTTATATCTAACCTATACTAAATCCCAGATCCACTACAGTATAAAGAAGTATTGTTTCTGCCTATGTATTATAATGAAATATAATAATATAAGTGAAAATTCCTCTATTTTAATTGTTGTCTTCAGTTATAAAGTCTCATCTGACTTGCATTCTCACCATACCCTAAATAGGGAGCACCTTACAGACATATAACCCTCCTGAAACCACAATAAAAATAGACGTGCTGCGTGGCTTCTTCATGTCACTAGAAATAGGCTCCCTCCCCCAGCCTAAAAATAAATAAAACAACTGAAGTCTAACTTGGGATCAGCTAGCCAGACTCATCTTTCTGTTTCTAAAAATGGTCCCTGCACCCTCCCCCTTTCTGCTCTACCTACCAGTCTATATCTTATTCAGGAAAATGAAATCCTTTCTAAAATTATAATTGTAACTACCAATAGATCCAATAAAATTATAATTTTTAATGAAATGCTAAACTATATTAGGTCATCTTATCAGTTTAGCTGTGCAGAATAACGACATAAGCACATATATGCACTGATTAATATGCACTTCAGAAGTATGCACTGCTCTTAAATATATGACATTTGTATATAGAATTTGAACTCCATATAAATAATCTTGTGCACATGTTGCAGCACAGAGATTTATTCTACTTTGCAGTTTGCTTTGTATGCCAGGAGTGTGCCTTGCAAAAGTATTCACCCCCCTTGGCATTTTTCGTGTTTTGTTGCCTGATAACTTGGAATTAACATGAATTGTTTGAGGATTTGCATCATTTAATTTACAGAACATGCCCACAACTTTGAAGATGTTTTTTGTTTCTATTGTAAAGCAAACAACAAATAGGACAAAATAACAGAAAAAGTCAATGTGCATAACTATTCACCCCCTTGCAAAACTGATCCAGCTCCTTCAAGTTGGATGATTTGCGCTTGTGAACAGCAATCTTTAAGTCTGACCACGGATTTTCTATTAAATTAAGGTCTGGACTTTGACTAGGCCATTCCAACACATTTACATGTTTCCCCTTAAACCACTCAAGTGTTGCTTTAGCAGTGTGTTTGGGGTCATTGCTGGAAGGTGAACCTCCGTCCTAGCCTCAAATCACGCACAGAGTGGTCCAGGTTTTGTTGAAGAATATGCCTGTATTTAGCACCATCCATCTTTCCCTCAACTCTGACCAGTTTCCCAGTCCCGGCTGCTCAAAAACATCCCCACAGCATGATGCTGCCACCACCATGTTTCACCGTGTTCTTTGGGTGATGTGTTGGGTTTGCACCAGACATAGCGTTTTCTTTGATGACCGAAAAGTTCAATTTTAGTCTCATCAGACCAGAGCACCTTCCCCTATACATTTTGGGAGTCTCCCACATGCCATTTTGCAAACTCAAAAAGTGCCATTTTTTTTTGCTGTAAGTAATGGCTTTCTTCTGGCCACACTGCCATAAAGCCAAACTCTATGGAGCGTAGTGCTTATTGTCGTCCTATGTACAGATACTCCAGTCTCTGCTGTGGAACTATGCGGCTCCTCCAGTGTTACTTTAGGTCTCTGTGCTGCCTCTCTAATTAATGCCCTCCTTGCCCGGTCCGTGATTTATGGTGGGCGGCCCTCTCTTGGCATGTTTGCTGTTTTGCCATGTTCTTTCCATTTGGTTATGATAGATTTGATGGTGCTCCTGGTTTGGATATTTTTTTATAACCTAACCCTAACCCTGACTTGTACTTCTCAAGAACATTGTCCCTTATTTGTTTGGAGAGTTCCTTGGTCTTCATGGCAGTGTTTGGTTAGTGGTGCCTTTTTGCTTAGGTGTTGCAGCCTCTGGGGCCTTTAAAAAAAGGTGTGTATATGTAATGACAGATCATGTGACACTTAGATTGCACACAGGTGGACATTATGTGACTTCTGAAGGTAATTGGTTGCAACAGAGCTTTTTATGGGCTTCATTAGAAAGGGGGTGAATAAACACGCACATGCCAATTTTCTGTTTTCTATTTCTAAAAAATTGTTTTATGTATATATTTTTCTTATTTCACTTCACCAACTTCGACTATTGTGTTCTGATCCATCACATAAAATTCAGATTAACAAAACCTTGAACTTAAGGATGTAATGTAACAAAATAGGTAGAATGTCAAGGGGGTGAATACTTTTGCAAGGCACTGTGTGTGTGTGTGTGTGTATGTATGTATGTATGTATGTATGTATGTATGTATATGTATATATATATATATATATATATATGTATGTATATATATATATGTATGTATATGTATATATATGTATGTATATGTATATATATATATATATATATATATATATAAATTTACATATATAAATTTACACCACCAAAGTCAACATTCTGTATCTGCAACGCTGTTCTGTCGGTAACTCGACTGGCTTCCCATAGCCTCCAGAATAAAATGTAAAATCATGACAATAATGCACCCTCTTCTATCTCTGCTCTCATCTCTAAGTATACCCCCAACCGCCCTCTCCGCTCTTCTAACGACCTTCTTCTTTCACCCTCTCTTATCACCTCCTCGCACTCCCACCTTCAGATCTTTTCTGGTGCTGCCCCTATTCTATGGAAATCCTTGCCTCGCTCCACTAGACTAGTCTCCTGCTTCAAATCCTTCTAAACCTCAGTAAAAACACAACCGTTTAAAGATTATCACCTCCAGCCCTAATATACAAATTACATCTATTATCCTTCTATACCTCTCCTATTCCCTTTAGATTGTATGTCTGCAAGCCCTCCATTCTTTTTTTTTTTTTTTTCTTCATTTTGTTATATTGTTCTGACTTGAAATTACCCCTGTATACAGCTACAGAATATGTTGGCACATTACAAATAAAGGACATAATAAATATATAAATAAATAAATATATATATATATATATATATATATATATATATATATATATATATATAATGAGAGAAAAAGAGATAAATATAAATATAGATGCATATATATATAATATGCTTACATTCATTCATACTTACAGTGGTGAACACAAATATGAAATAATTAGGGTCCGGGAAGATATTCTAGGATGTCTATAGACCACCAGGGAAGGATCCTGTTCATTAATATATTTTTTAAAATATCTAGGATCTAGAGTTAAACATTTTAGGGGCCCAATCTCCAAAGTATTTTCCCCACCTGATGTGCATACATGTTGTACTGCATTACATATAGATTTGCATGAATGTACAACACACATACAAACATGCAGACATATAATAGGTAAATAGATATTGCCCTCTGCTTAGGTAAGTAGTGATATGTTTAATTATTGTGCTCTGCCATTTTGGGTTATGGAAATGTGTTTGTTTTATGCCTGATAGCTTTGTTGGCCTATGTAGAAAAATCATCTCTGCTGGGTGTTCTGTTCATGTGGCAATGGTTATTAGCATATGTATTTAAAATCAATCAAACCATTATTGGGTGGCAAGAAAGCAACATGGAAGTTGACATAAAACAAAAGGCACTAATCAAAGATATTATTATCCTGATATTGCCATAACCTTACATTTGTAGGAAACGTGATCATTTCAGGCATTTTATTTCACTTCAAATTAGTTAATCAATGGGTGCTGGAAAAAAAAATATGTTTTGCTTTTTTTATCGCAAACTCTCTCTAGCATATAACCACTCTATATTAAAGTAAGCGTGTTAGATTTCTTCCTAGCTCATTGATATTATACACAGTGGCATAGATAGACCGTGAGTGCTCTCATTACTGCCATCTATTGGTTGAATGTTTGTCTGCACTTTGAGCAGGTCTGAAGCCATTGCATGTGTTCTTCAGCAGCTATAACAACAGCACCTAGGCCTAGGGACATGGCAAATGTCACAGTTATTACACAAGTAAATACATATAATTACAGCTGTTCTTTGTTAAACATCTTGCATGGAATTGATAGACAATTTAGCTTGAAAGGTACCAATTCTAATTATAAATTGCATTACAATGTCGTCCCACTCGCCTAATGAGATTATCTCACAGGATTGGTTATCTCTCACAGTGGGGAGTCATAAGTCACTTGTCCAGCTCGATAAGTATTAATAAGATCTTTAAATGTTAGAATCTTATCATTTGTTTTTATATCAACTGGAAATGCTCTTCATACATATCATCCACAAACTGTGAGAGATAATTAGTCACATGAGATTAAGACATTAGCAGATAGAATATTTTCATGTAATGTATGCTTATATACCTAAGTTTCAAATTTGAATTATCGAACACTTCTTCTCAAATTTTTTAATGACAACCAATTGTAGTTATATTTATTTATATGGAAATAACTATTGCTGTGATATACATAATGCATGACTATATAAGTGACACAGTAATAATAGTGTACCTATTTCTACAATGCTAACTCTGATGCATGAATCAATATACCCTATTTCAGCAAAGTTTTAAAATATAATAACTGTAATCCAATAAAGTTTATTAAGGAATATATTCGTATCAGAAAATGTATAAGCTTTGAGGGATCACAGATATTAATATTATGATATTTTAAACAGCGCTACGGAATATGTTGGCACGGTATAAATAAAGATAATAATAATAATAAATATGATATTTTTAAGCTTTTCTGGAAAAAGGGGATATTGATACATATATCAAAGCTGTAATTGTAAAAATAGATATACTTTATTATTATTATAGTGTGATTATTATCATTGATGTGTAAGCTTTCAATCTTGTTAGGTGATTTAGAGAAAGCATTATGTACGTTAGATTCTAAGCTCAAAGACAGGGCCCTTCATCGTTTGTAATGTGTTTGAATTGGTTTTGACTTGTACTTACCCCTGTATAGCGCTACAGAATATGAGCCTGATTAAATTGCAAGCCCGCGTCTCGCGGGATAAAGGCCGTATGTCTGAAACCATTTGTAAGCTTGGGGAATTGTAGCAATTGAATAGCGATTTTGGGATTTTTAGCGAACAGAACTCTTGCGGACGGGAAAGATCAAAGGCTTTGGGAGGCTGTAAATTTCGGGTTTAACCACCACAAAGTTTTCAAGCCTGTAACTCATAAATCATTTGGAGCCCGCAAAAAGACTCCAATTGAATAGCAAATTAACTTACTGCCTCACTTAGGGGCTCCAGCAACTTATATATATATATATATTTTTTTTTTTTAATTTTGTCTTGATGATTATATTTAGTTTTATATCTTCCTTGTTACAAGGGCATTCCAATTCTGGCCCTTCTTATAGTGATTTATATGTAAACTTTTCATTTCTGCAATAACTACGGTCAGAAATTCCAATGCAGATCCGCACAGGCTCCCTGAACACGCCCTGCTCTCTAGTTATTTGAGTGTTGTATTGTTTTGTAATAACTGTTCATAATTATTACTTTTGTAGTACTTAAAATGTTTATTTTATTATACAGAACATACAGCTGCAGTATATCTTTGATGCTATTAATGATGTGGTGCTTCTATAGAGCTTGGAATCTGTGTAGACACTTTACAAGAATACCATTTAACAAATATAGTACTACTACCAGCCACAGGTATCCCAACAAGCCTTGGCTTAGGGGTCCGCAAAAAAATGTTGGCCAACAAAAGAATACTTCCTTTCTATTCTTACTTTTCTCCATTTGCTATCTAACAAAATTTCGACTGACTTTGCTCCTCTCCTTTATTCTTCAGCTTTCCATCAGTTTCCAGTTTTTCCCTGATATATATCTAAGCCAGCAGTGGGTAACAGGCAGTGGAGAGCAAGTCACTTTCAACAATATAGAATCCAATCTACCTCTCCACACCTCACTCAATCACTTAATCCACATCTACCTCTTTCCCACAGTAATTTTATAACTTTAGCTTTTGTAAAACAAAAAGCTAAAACCATTGAGCGGCCTTTTGAAGCACTCAGGAGCCATAGATTTGCTACTTCAAATTCACGATAACATATTCTTTAGCTTATGAGGCAAAAAACAATATTACACATTGCAAAAGAATGGAGGGCCCTGACTTTGAGCTTAAAATCAAACATACATAGTGCATACCCTAAAGCACCATACAAAATTGTAAGTTTGATAGTTTTCAATCTAAAGGCCTTAGGTGTGACACAGGAGGGTGATACATGCAAGATGGCAGTGTGTAAGCAATAGGCATAAGCAAGTGGAGGTGGTGTACTATAGATTGTGGGTGCGTGTGATATTGTGCATATTAAGGCTGAAGGTGAGTTTTTAGGTTCAGAGGTTTTAGAGAGTTTTTGAGAAAGGAAGAGCGTCTAGTTATGAAAAAAAATATTAATCTGGGAAGGAAAAATAGCCATGCAATTTATAATCTTAATGGAGCAAATCTATGGTTCAGATATTGAAAGGGATTTGGGAGTGCTTGTGGACAACCACCTAAGTAACCGGGCTCAATGCCAAGCAGCATCTGCAAAGGTAAGTAAAATATTAGCATGTATTAAAAAGAGTATAGAAGCAAGGGAAGCAAATATGATCCTGTCACTATACAAATCCGTAGTACACCCTCATTTGGAATATGGAGTACAATTTTGGGTACCACTTTATAAAAAGGACAGAGAAGGGTAACAAAACTAATAAGGGATATAGAGGGGCTAAGTTATGAAGAAGACTGACTAAATTAAACAATTTACCTAGACAAAAAGGCGTCTAAGAGGGAATATGATTCCATAATTTGAAATACATTCAGGGTCAATATAAGGCAAGTGAACTTTTTGTACCGAGATGTTTTCAACTGAAAAGGGGACATCCTTTGAGGTTAGAAGTAAAAAGATTCCACCTTAAAGAAAGAAAAGGGTTCTTCACAGGAAGGGTGGTTAATCTGTGGAATTCTCTACCAAAGGGGGTGGTGACAGCAGATTCGATAGATAACTTTAAAAAGGGATTGGATATATTTTTTAAATAAAAAGAGCATTGGGGGTCAGCCTGGATAATTAGAGAGGGAGTACTGACCCAGGAAGGGATCCAATTGTCAGTATCTGGGGTCAGGAAGGATTTTCTTTCCTTTTCAGACAATTGCCACTATTTCAAATGAGTTTATTTTTCTGTTTGCCTTCCTTTGAATCAATAAACTAATCTGCATACTGCAGAGGAGATCAGATGAGATCTAAAAAGGTTAAACTTGATTGACTAAAAGTATTTATTTTTTCAACCTTAATTACTATGGGCCTCATTCAATTGCGATTTGGCCAATTGAATAGGGCTCTAAATAAGCACATAGCCTATTTATTTTAAAGAAGTTTTTAGTTATTGATAACCTTGCTTTTGGATAGATGTTTACTGACTAAAAACTTCTTTAAAAAAATATGTTATGTGCTTATTTAGAGCCCTATTTAATTGGCCAAATTGCAATTGAATGAGGGCCTATGTAACTATGTCGTGGAGCAAGGCAAGGCGTTCAATCGAGTAGGGACAGCACAAGAAAAGTCCTGAAGGCGGGAGTGAGGGGGTGCATTGTTGATTAATTCACTTGGGAGTTTACTACAGACTTTAAGTTCAATTAAATTAATATTCCACAATTTGCAGATGGGTGTATCATTATTTTAGTATAAGCTGAAAGGTTTTATGAAAGATAACGAAACATTCAAATTATCTGATATTTGTGCACTTTACTTAAATGTTACGTTAATTTTAAATGTAAAGAGATAGAAATTGAGTTCAAGGTACTCTTGTAAAGGAGCAACACTGTGTGGTATGAAAAGATATGCATAAATTCCCATAGGCTCTTGACAAAGGGATTAGTAATATTTATGTTATTTTATGATGTTGTCACTGTGTATATGTCCTTAGAATAAGTGTGAATCTTTTTTTTGTTTTTTTGTTTTAAATGATGACCAACCAATAACAGTCAATTGCAATATGTTTATTTGTATATGTACTTTTCACTTATGTATTAACTGGGACATTTGCTCTGGTATTGTTACTAAAGTGTAAAGTCACTGCCCTAGATTCACTATGCATTGCTGGGCCTGCAGTGTGCTTTGAATAGGCTGGGATGGCTTATTTCCTCATAATTACTAGAAATTGCAGCCACTGAAAAGCTTCTTAATGTCAGGAAGCAAAAGGGGAAGGGAGATGTTTAACTTTTATAAAAAGCATCCATCTTATTTTTTACAGTGGATCCCCGGTTTTCACATTTTTTTTCGGAACTCGCTAGGTCTCACTGACAAAAACTTGCCTCGGGACTTGACCCGCTTGCGACACTTCGCATCATGTGTTTCAGGAAGTGGAATGAAGTTCAGTACTGTAGCGTTGTGTAGTTAGTGCCTACAAGAGCCCAACAGCAGTCTGTGCCTGCAAGAATCAAAGCGCAGCCTGTGCCTATAAGAATCAAATTGCAGCCTGTGCTTACAGGAACCAAAGTGTAGTTTGTTCTTAAAAGAACCTAAGTTCCAAGCAATACCTTCTCTCCTCCTCTCTCTTCCTTCGCCACCATCCCATTGGGCCCTCAAGTCTTCTCAGTATAGTTAAAGTGAAGTTAAATTCTATGTTATTTGATTATTTAATTATTGTGTTTTTTTATATATATATTTATGTCTGTTTCAAAAATAAAATGTGAAAATTGCAGAGTCTGGAACAGATTATTTAAATTTACATTGATCACTATGGGAAGTGCCACCTTAGAACTCATCCTGCCGTCTGGAACGGATTAGGGTTTAGTGCCAAGGTACCACTTACCTAATTTTGTTATTCTCTCATGTATGTACTGCACTTCTTGGATATAGAGATGGGGAAAATGTTGGCAATAATAATTAAAATTAGGACTTAATAAAACATCAGATCCGTGTAACACTAAATACTTACAGTGTGCTCGTATGAATAGCAGACTTGATAAGGGGTCTACTGAGAACGTAAGAAAAAAATAAGTTGCAGTTCCTTTTGCTCAGACCACCACTGCATTTACTTTAAAGATTAGTAAACTATAATCTTGTATCGGCTATGAGTTAGTTTGTGTCCTCATGGGTCTCAATTGCTATCAGTTTCCTTCCTGTATCTTTTTGTATGCCATTATGTTAAAATATTTATGTGTGTAACTATGAAAAGGCAGATGTACATTAGCTGAAGTCGTTCTATTAGCATTTCATCTCAGGATCTACAATATACCAGAAGAACCACTCCAGTAAAAGAAGATAATAAATACCCCTGCAAGCAGAATGTGACCATGGGCGAAAGCCCACAGGAAATATAAGAACTGATTTACACAAACAGTGATAGATGAATGGAGATTCCTGCCAGTTTAATGACAAAGATTACAAGACTAGCGAATTGCCCGTCAAAAAATGACAGCAATGAAATTGTAAGTGAGCTAATGCTGTTTGTTGTATAATAATAAAATAAATAATAGATTAATAAAGTAATAAACTTTACCTATTTGGTCCTTTAGCCTCATTTTCGTTTTGTTCGCCGGCCATTTTTTCTCTCGCTTAGGTAATTTTCGGATGTCTAAACTCCGAAATTTGTACTTAAATCGAGGTGTAAGTTCACTTGCAGAGGTTCTGGGTGCACCACCTTGCTGTGGGTAAGCTTTTTATATGTTTGTTGTGTGTATTTATTGTGTTTCTAATGTTTTTGGGTTCGCGCAGGTTGCGTCCTTGTTTTGGAATCTCGTATGTCTTTTTCGGGAAATCCGTAGGTGTTTAAAGACGCAAAACACCACCAGAGTGCTGTAGCCTAGTTTTCGTTTTTTTCGGCTTCCATTTTTTCTCTCTCTTAGAGGATTTTCGGGTGTCTAAACTCTTTTATTTTGAGTTAAATTGAGGTGTAACTTCAGTTTTCGAGGTCCTGGGTGCCCCCTGTTCCTGTAGGTAAGCTTTTTATGTATTTGTTGTGTGTATTTATTGTGTTTTTGATGTGCCCGTGTTTCGGGCGATTTTTGCGAGGTCGTAATGGGTCGTAACATGTCTTGTATTTTCCTTTCGTTACTACGTAAATGTTGCGAGGTCCGCAGTTGCTGGCAAGGAGCGCCTTCGGTGCTCCATGTTAGCAACTGCAGCCCTCACTTCGCGAGCCCGCAAGCGTTAACAACAACTCGCATGCTCACAACTATATATGTGATTTCAAGAAGCCTTGTGATAGAAATAGCCTGATAAAACTCAAGGTGTACCATGTGATTCTTATCTGAAATCTATATTATTTAGACATAAACCCCCTTTGAGAAATATTTGTTATTTCAATTTATTGTGAGTAAATGTAAAACAACTAGCTGTTAATCTGAGTGATAAGGGGGACCATTTTCTGCTTAAAGGTATTAGATAATGTATTTTAATATTAAAACTTCCAAAGTGTTTGTTTGCTTTTCTAAACATAATTTTAGTAAAAAGTGCTTAATTGTTTTCCCTTACTCAGATCTTCCAAGCAGTCCCCGGAAAGGTCTGCCCCCACAGCTCATGCATACAGTGTTGTGGTACTAGATGTTCTAGTCAGTTAAAGAATTTCCCTCCGCAGTAATTCAAAAAAGATTGTTGAAAAACAGTCTGTAAGTGGCTAGTACATCTCTTACTAATAGAAACAGTCTGAGCATTAGCTGTGGGGACAGACCTTGCTTTGGACTATTTGGAAGGTTTCGGTGAGTAAAAACAGAGCTTTTAAGCACCTTCCCTATCCCTTCAAAGCAGGAATGTAGAGTCATACAATAGGGTGAGGCTGGTTAATTTTATAACCGAATAGCAATAAAATCAGGATTTGAAGAAATAAATAAAATGTTTCTTTTTAAAATGTACTTTTCAGACTTCACTAGAGTATAGGATATGTTTATGAAGCTGTCCAGGTAGGAGTGTTTATGTGTTGCCAGCAAATCTAGACCAGCCGGAAAAACTGTCTCCAGGTCAGATATCCTGCAAGCCCAAAGACATAATGGGGACTAATGCTAATCAGTTACTAAATAAACAAATTGTATAACCACTACAGTGGCCTTTTAAAGGTGCAGTGATCTACCATGTTTACAGTATTCCCATTTGAAGAACACAACTTAATAATTTTACTTGCTTTTTATTATATGAAATGATGCTGTAGTTGGTGTGGTCCTGATTATTTGTAACTTGGTTTTGTAGCTTGGGAGAGACCAAGGATGATAATATTACAATAATTTCTATATTAAGGGCCTTTCTTTAATTCTAAAACTTTCAAAAAAGCAGAGTGAAATGTTATGTGCATCCAAAGTGCCAACAATCAACAAACACAATGACCGGTCCCTCTACATCATAATTGTATGTAATAGTTTACAAATGAAAAGATGTATTTTTAGCAACATTGTGACTATCACAAAGTCTAGTTCTTCAAAATAATATGGAACTTAAGTGGCCCAGAGAAACATCCGTTCCAGTGTGTACTATATTTGTATGCTGGTAAATGTCTGTATGCTGCTGCCTCTTATTTGTCTTTGAGCTGAACACCTGCTCTTGCTGTATATTTATCCTCAGCTTATCTTTTTCCTGGTTTCAGCCCTGATATGTTGCCGACAGAAGGTAATAGCTTAATCGAGCTAGGAAATGCTATTTTTCTAGTCCATGAATATTACATGTTTAAATTCTCTGTAGAGTGAGGTGAGCACTTCAATCCGTGCTATAAGAGGGAAAGCACATTTACAGATATAGCCCATGAGTCAGCAAATGGCAAACTACAGTATTCTGAGTATGGGGCAGCATATAATAAATAAAGGAAACAGACACTGGTTGGTTATTAAATGCCCCCCACCTCTCTTCTTTCTTTGAATCTAAATTAAAACAAGCTGCAGCTGCAGATTTCTCAGAAGTATCCATCACAACTTGAAGTGCCTTAAAGAGACACATCTTAATTGTGCTCTGTAATGATTTTTGTTTTCCAAAGAATCAGCAAAACTATCTAAAAAAACAGAGGGATAGTTTGACCCTCCCCCCAAAAAAACTCACCCTAAAGCTGCCCTGAAATGAAGTCCTATCAAAAATAAATAAATGTAGCCTTTCATTCTTCATTATTGTATTTGCTTTAATGGCAACAGACATGTTGCTTTCCCCCGTGACAGGATATCATCTCTATCCAGTTATGTTGAAAGAATCTACTTTAAAAAAAAATTGCAACTGCTATTTAGTTATAGTGCACAGAGTAACCCTCTCTTTAGGTTAGAGGTAGACCATTACTAAAGCAGTCTCATTTTTTATTTTCTTCTAAATACGTTTATGTTCATGACTTGCATTTGTGCTAATGTTGTTAGTTTGTTAAAAACCTCACAAAGATGCACTTTTTTTTTTAAATTTACAGTTGTCCTTTAAGTTGAGAATCCCAGTCACAGAACAGAACTGAGGGTGTTTTTTTCTCTCCATGAACTACCTTGATTGGCTGTGAGGTAGACACATGGGATTCTCAGTCAGAAGTATAGGAGGTGGATTAAACCTTCCTTTATGATAACCGGCTTTACAATGACGTTCGAATAGTGTCAAATCATTTGCTTTCATGCATGGATCCATATATTTTTATATGATTTCCCAATGTTGTCGGGCAAACAAAATATTACAGAATCCCTTTAGAATACATAATACATAATTTTAAGCTACATAACTCTATTTTATATAAAATGTTCAAATGTATGTAATTTTCCAAAGTTTCTAATTGATTTCACTGCTACCACTACTTATCTTTCCCTGCAGCCTGCTGTGATTAGACATAACTCAACAGACTGGTTTGTTTTGCTCACACTCCAGAAAACTTCCCAGTCGGTGAATTTTGTAACTGAATATTTGTATTTGTGGAAGAATGGAGCTGAAACATTGAATGCTACAGGATATCACATAAGAGCCACAAATCACCCCAAAAAAAATGCACCATGTGGGAAGGTTTGTGGTGACCGTAGACCACTCTCTCATCATATCTCCCCTCGACTACTGCAACTTGCTCCTTGTTGGCCGCTCCATCACCTGTCTCTCTGTCTCCATTCCATAATGACACCTTCACGAGACTCCTCTACTATACTCAACGCTCAGTGTCTGCAGCACCTCTCTATAAGGAAATAATAATAATAATAATAATAATAACAGTTCTGGAAAGAGTTGATGATGCCCGGATTGCAATTCTCAGACCCAGAGAAGCCATTTTGGGAGATGTCTCAGACCCAGAGAAGCCATTTTGTCATACAACAGATAGTTTGTGGGGTTCCACATGAATTATTTTAATGTGATGGGGATCCATGAATACATTTGGAGCCAAAATGTCTATCCAAGCAGGGGTGTAGGAGCCAGAATAATTCTGGGGGATACAGCTCATTATAGACACAGGCTGCAAAATAGCTTTTATATATATATATATATATATATATATATATATATAATATATATATATATATATATATATATATATATATATATATATATATATATATATATATATATATACACACATACATACATATAAAGATTTGTCCACCCATCCCTTCGTTCCTACACCCATGTATCCATGGCTAAGCTTGGGTAACAACATATAAAATATCAAATAAACATGGCCACAAATGCCCCAGTATGTCCTTTGTAAACTAGATATTAATAGGGTATGTATGTTTTAGAAAGTAAAAAATAAATACACATTTTAATGTATTTGCTATTACATGCGATTATGTCGTAGTGTGAGCCACAACTGTTACATTTGTTTAGTTCTGTAAAGGGAAAGGGACCTTGTATACCTATTTTCAACTTCAACTTTATCAGCATCTAAGATTCAATCTGTCTTGTAAAAGCACATAAACAATAGCTGCTCCCACCACAGAAGAGCATTTAATAGTTACAATTTTAAAACATTAATGTTTATTACTTTCTAAAAGCATTTTGCCTATGATTGAGTATATTTTTTTCACTGGTCCATTAATATGTATAAATGAAACCGTGGAATAACTTCTTCTAGACAGTTCCTGCTCTGGGCACTGATAATATAAATGGTGGCAATGAATGTACTGTTATAAGGTTGCTGCTTTGTACAAGTATCCACTCTCCTGTGTACAGCATACTGGTGGACTTGGAAAGAAGATCATACATACGGCCAACCTATCACTCAAGCTTGGAATTTATTTCCATGAGAAGAAACAATTGCTGTGTCAGGTATTTGGGCATTTAAAGGGGGCACTGGTTAAACATGTCATGGCCTGTTAAAAGTAAAACATAAATCTATAATAATAAAATATATAAATATACAAATTAGGAATTATGAAATTTTTTTCATTTCCACAGCTCGCCTCCAGGAGCTGCCATATTAGCCTCTCCTACCTCCTCCCATCCCTCAAATGGTGTCAAAGTACCAGATGTGAGGGCAGCAAGTCGTAATTCTCCCTATTGCATCTTCCAATCCACAAGGCCTGACCAGCATGACTTCCTATTGATAACCATAATCCTGTGGGGACCCGTGAGTACCAATAGGAAACCACTGCCCATGTTCTGTGCCCTAGAAGTTGCAGTATGAAGATTCACAGCTTGCTGCTCACACATCTCACAATGGGCACACTTTGAGGGATGAAACAAGGGAGAGAAACCAGCCTGGCAGCCCAACAGAGCACTCCGAGAGAAAACAACAAGTAGTATATTATTCCATAACCTGATATAACTTTGCTACTATGCCTTTCATTAAGTTAAATGTAACCTATATTTTTATTAGGTCATGGAGTATTTTACCTCTTCACTGTCCCTTTAATTTGCGCCCTCCTTATTAGACTGGATATATCATGGGTATTACAAATGACAATATAGTCCTGCCATGGATTCGAATTATTTTATGAGTCCCTGATTTAAAGCTTATTTAAAAAGTGAATGTACATAGAAGTTGTATACTGTATATATTTATGGATACTAGCCAGGACATAGGGCTTCTGCACTGGAAGTTGCACCACATGACCATGTGTACCAAAAGGAAGTGGATGGTCATGTTGTGTTTAGTAGAAGTCAAAACCTAGAGATACACACCTTGCCATCCTCCTGCCCATCTCACAAGTGAGAAATGGAAGGTGACAGAAAACAACATAGCAGCCCCATAGAGAGAAATTATAAAAGCTGTAAATTCATAAATGTACATAATAGTTAATATAATTGTTCTTCTAGATTTAACTTTTAAATGACCATCATCTTTTACCACTCTACTGTCTCTTTAAGGTAAACTTCCTCTGTCCCTCATAACCTCTCTAGTGTCTCATCCATATGCCCGTTCATTTTTCCATCCCCTCCTGTTGTTATCTCTCATAATCTAGGAATATCTATTCTGCAGTACACTTGATATATGTGTACAAAGCAGTATCCACATCTATTTATCTCTAATAGCATGACATTATATTTATTAAATACATTGGATGTAACAGTAGCTAACAGATTATTTTTTACAATAATGTAAATTTTCCTCTTTGGCTACTTGAAATGCTGTGACTCGGCAATATATATATATAGTATGTCTGGTGCTATAAAACAATTCTGATACTTGTGTGCTACTCAATGAATGCCCTGACCTAAGCAAGCCCCATTTGGTATGCACACATAGGAATTTTTGCAGATTATGGCACTGGCAGCAAAAAGCCATATAGCTAGAGCTTGCAAAACTAGATCACTAGACTTTCAAATGATTGGGAAAAAGATTAATTTAATCGCCATAAATGAGAGAATCACACAGTTATTAGAAGATACAATCTATAAATACATGGACATTTGGGGTCCCTGGGTGGAGTACTCTGGGTCTAAGCTGTGGTAAGGTACTTAGTGGGAGGGAGGACATAGGTCACAGGATCCAGGGAAGGGGAGCAGTGATCAGCCAACGTTCACATTTGGGGCAAAGGTTTTGGTTCTGGTTATCAGTTAGGACGCATAAGGACTAAAAGAGGGAGAGATAAATACACCAAGGAGTATAGTCACACAGCATAGGGTATAGCGGCAATGGCTGAAGCTTATATTTAGCTGATTCTAGACAGGGAGGGGGGGGGGGGGAGGAAACGAGTAAAGAGAAGGCAATACTTACAGTTAGATATTGCAGAGAAAAGTTAGGGTACTAAGGTCAGGAGATTGGAGGATTGTGGAAAAGAATAATGAGAATCCTGTTGTAATAAGGAAGGGTATATATGCTAGGAGTATTATGTATATAGTGGTAATTGAGTCAACGAACAATGGAGAGGCGTAAGGAAAATGGAGTGGAGAGTATGGATTGATGTTAAGGATAATCTGAACAATTGGATTTTGATGTCATCTCACAAAAAATGTACGACTAAAATGATTGCTTATATGGTATGACTAAAAAGCTCTGTATTATCATGAGATTTCCGAAAGGCTTACAATGTAAAATTGGTTGTCCACGCTCAATAAAAAAGGATTGTTAAAAAAAAATGCTTATCAATGGCTCCACTTACCCCAGCTAGCCACCTCTTGCCCCTACCCGGTCCTGCCAGGTCAAGTGGCTCCTCTCTCCAACCACAGGCAAGCCTTAGGTGGCTTACGGGCCCTTCATTCCATTTCATATGCTACACCCATCAAGCACTGTTGGCAGACATGTATTTGCATTTGGATATATACACATAACTCTGTGGCATAACATAAACAGCTTCGGGCAGCCTTGTGCTTAAGGTATATATGTGCCAGACCCTGCTGCTGACATTTTGGTATTAGTAAAACTTCTGGCAACCAGCTTATTGTGTCAAGCCCCCAGCATGAACACAGGTTCTCCAAAATGTGCCACAAACCACCTTAGAAGAATAGTCTAAATGAAACTTGACTAGACAGTGGCTGTGCTAAACTATCAACATTCTAGATTGTAAGCTCTTCAGAGTTGGAATCTGGGAAAGAGACCTCACGGATTTTTATTTCTTGGTGAAAATGCAGTATTTCAACATGCTTTTAGGAGATCTTTACCCTGATGTGGTTTACATTGTACTTAATTAAGTGGCCCTTTAAAATCTTGACAGCACTGGGAAGCCTTTCAATAGTCGGTCTGCCGTGTTGTATTAGTACTGCTCTCACTGTTACCCACCCACTATACAGTACCCCATCCCACCAGGTGTCACCTACACAGTGACCGCGAGCAAGCGCAGCCAGGAATGTGCGCCTCCTGTGTAGCACGCGCGCACTGTGGGGGTGGCTCACGGCTTGTACACGGGGCCGCGCACGCAAGGGTTGAGGTGTGTCTCTGTGTGTAACCAACAGCCCCGCGCTCTGACAGGGTGGGGTATGACTCTGCGTGTGCCTGAACTCGAGCACGTAGTGGGCGGAGGCGCGCTCCCGCAGTGAGCTCTGAAAGTTGTGTCCGACTCCTTGGGGAGCGCAGCGGCCGGAGCGGAGACATGGACGACCTGGGTGAGTGAGTCGCTGTGGGGGGAGGTAGCTTGGCGGCACAGTGTGCGTGCCCGCGGTGTGGTGGATACCCTCTTCATGTGTTACGGAGTGCAGTGCCATGGGCACAGCTGGCCTGGGTAGGAGCTTACTGAGGCCAGCCTGGTACTTACCACGCACACTACACCCGCCATAACAACACCAGGGGATGGGACAGTTATGTGACACTTAGGAGCCAGCCAGCTCACTTAGGAGCCACACAAACTTTATTTGTAGAAGCCAGGTTATAAATTATATATAGTGTAAAAGCAAAAAAGGAACTAGCAGCACAATGTGTCCTGTGTATTATAGCGAGCTCTGCATTGGGCTCAATGGGATGCTCTAACACTAAGAGGATAATCCCTAATTACAAACACCAATCCTCTCCTGTGTTACCTCTGATATAGTGCCAGAGACTAATGAGATAACAGGAATGAGACTTGTATATGTATAGAACACACCCTGCTTGTGATTGTATATACCTGCCTCGTGTTATTGGGGCACCTGTTGATTATTTCTTTATAACTTTTCTGACTCAATGAGTTTATCACAAGGTTAAATACAACTGGAGCTGCTTATGATCTTATTTTGGTCACCATGTGTCGAATTCCCTATTTCTTACCTAATTATTCTTCCACGTGTGCTCAGTTTACTTTAAAAATGTGATTTTAGAAGAAAAGTACCATAAATCCTGTTCAAAAATACTACTCATGTTGTCCCTGACACACTATCTTCCTATGGTGCAGTGGTCCAGAGCTGCCAAGGAGAAGGTGCCAAGAAGTGGAGACTATTTTGGGCCAACTGCTCTGTTTTTTTTAATAGTTTGTCTTGTAACATAGAAGAACAAAATTATTTTGTTGTTTTGGACCAGAAGATAAGCAGATTGGTTGCAGTTATGTCCTACAGTTGTCCGGTGTCATGATTGGTATCACATGTGTACATCACAGTACATGTGTCTGGAATATGCACAATAATTTATCATCTTGACTGGGAAAATCTGAGCTAATACCCAAACTCGTCACCGCTATAGATCACGAGTAACCATCTGCTGCTCATTAACAAAATCTGTTTTGTGATAGACTTTTAGGACTAATAATTTTAGCAAGCAAATAATCTATTTTGTGACGAAAGCGTAGAAGCAAATTAAATTCTTATGTACAACTCTGATAAAAGCACATGCTCTTGATAATGGTTTAGACTGTGCTATATAAATGATATATAACTCCCATTTTCTTGGTGTTGGTGATCTATACCATGATCTTTTCTATTCATAGAGGAGATGTTTAGGGTTAATTCACCAGTCTGTTTGTGTAGCCCTCCGCTCTCCTCTTTATAAAGTGTCCCATGCAATGTAATGAAGGCTCCCAATCTTTAGGCATTGCAGGATATGTGTCCAATGTATGCGACTCTGCAATCTGTGTCACTATGCCCGGCAATTTATGCTTCATGCTCTTTTTATGAGGTTGAAGCAAATACAAATTCAAGGTGTGTTTGTTTGAGTTAGTAGTTTGTTTGATTTTCCTTATTGTCCAAGGTTACACAGAACATACTTTTTGCATTGAGATGCGTATGCGGCTGAAGGTAGCAGTTTTGTGTTTTTTGTTGTTGTTTTTGTTTTAGAGAGAGTTGAAAGCCATTGAAATTAAAAGTTCCCCTGATAACTTTCAGCCACATATGATGGGAATTTGGAAATAACGGTTACCTCTCTGGTTTGTATACAGATATGGCTTTCTGTTTCTTTACAGGTCTCCGTATTTGGTAAGATGTGAATGCAATTGAAAGCATGGTGCTACAGTACATAATACAGGGGAGGACTCCTGGCTCTTGGCAGAGGGGTGTGGGAGGAAGAGCCTGTTTCCTTACATTGCTGTACTTTGCTTCCTTCTTTTCCCAAATATTTGCCCTGATGCAAAAAAAATGTAGCCTATCATTTCATTACTGTAACTGTTTGCAACTCCTAGTGCAGCTGTTATCTTGCTGACAAATCATGTATTTAAAGGGATGTGGAAGGTTCCTTGGTTTTTACTAGGCATATAATATAACTATGTATTTATTTATCTTTATGTACTATTTATTAAGTGTTTTTTATAAGCTCTGGGACCTATCCTTTTATGTGCACGCACAGGAAGCGTGCCACCAACGTCCCGATGTAGCTGCCGGTAAGTGGTTAGGAGTTTTCGGGTTAGGGTCGGTAAGGGGTTAGGTTTAGCGCCTGAAGACATAGACTCTGTAGGGCTGAATGTGCAGTCTCATGTCGTAGCCTATCAGGGATCATGTCTCAGCAGCAAGTTTCTGAGAGATGGTCACTGATTGACTAGTAAGAGACACATCACAGCAAGTAGAACAGAGGCTATTTTCATCAGCTGCAGTAGGCCGACCCAAACAGGGACTGTTTGATTTCTGGCAGTAAAACAGAGTTTATAAGCACTTCTTAATAAGGTACATAAAAGTAAATAGATACACTGGTATATTATATAGCTAGTAAAAACCAGAAACCTTCCATTTCCCGTTAAGTTGTCTTGGTGCAGGATATCCCAAGACTGATGCAGTGTGGGATCAGATTATATGAATGTGGTGTATTGATCCTGTATATTGCTACACATTTCTCTGTCCTAATGATTATCAATAAGTGTTATGATAGTCTCTCTGGGCTGGTTTTTGATACAACTACTTAATATTGGATAATATACCATACTTTGGTTTTCCCAGCAAGTAGTAGACATAAATCCTGCTCTCTGATGCAGGGACATGCACAAGGTTTGAGATACAGTGTCATTTCCTCGCCTGTTCCATGCTTTATATAGGCTGCTCATTCCTGCACAGTTACTCACAGTGAGTGTATGAAGTTACACAGGATTGGATTACAGTTCAGAGTGGTGTGTAATAATGAGTCTGTTGGTCATGAAGACACTGGGGGCTCTGTTTCGCTTTTAGTGACTAGATCTCTGTACAGCTTCTTGCTAGTTGCTTTCAAACTTTCCTGTTTATGAACAGCAGCACATGCCATCCTACATTAGTCATTATTAAATTAGAGGCACAGTGTGGGCTACAGTCTTAAAGTCATTTAGCTGTGAGATCTACATCCATCATGTAGCAATGTTTGATAGGTTCAGGTTTGTTCAACATTATTTACATCCATTATTACATGGCGGTTTCCCCCATTAGTGTTATTGTTGGTGACGTTCTGCGTGCGCTCTGGTCCTGTGGAGGTGCAGCGAGTGCCAACATGCAGGGAATGTCAGGATTCCTTCAGACTGTACTTGGCAGCCTTCACATCTTTCTCCTGTGATAAACAGCCCCCGGGGGCAGCATTGCAGTGAGAGCTGTGGAATGTGATCTCATGGTATCCGCCTTCTACATTTTTTTTCCCCAAACACAATTTCTCTTTAGATCTGTTAACATACTGCTAATTCTCTATATAACCTCAAACTTGTCTTAAATATAACAAACCAAAAATCCTACGCCGTAATGTTAGGGGATTAAAGTTCAATTTAGCTCTCAAGCCTTTTAATAATTTATCTGTCCTTTTGCACTAGAATTTTTGATTTGTAGAAAAATAAACTTGTGAAAACACATCTTTTGATTTTTGTTTCTCCCCTAGCTTTTTTAATTTTTTTTTTTTTTTAAAGGGAATTTACTTAGATTTCTTCTTTAGTCCCCTCTCATGACTCGCCAAAACCTGCTTTCTCCACCGCTGGAACATCTTCAAAATGTGTTCATTCCTAACGCATTACACTACAAACACCCTAATCCATTATTTCATAATCTCCCAGGTTCACTATTGCAACTCCATTTTAATTGATCTTCCCCTCAGCCGCCTCCACCACCCCAAACGCTCCACAT
Source organism: Discoglossus pictus (assembly GCA_027410445.1). Taxonomy (NCBI): domain Eukaryota; kingdom Metazoa; phylum Chordata; class Amphibia; order Anura; family Alytidae; genus Discoglossus; species Discoglossus pictus. The sequence goes on along the minus strand of CM050163.1, from coordinate 417,226,383 downwards.
CTGCTGCTCCACTCTGCCAGTCTCTGCACCCTCTCCCTGTCTTACCAAGGATAAAATTTAAAATCCTTACCCTAACTTACAAAGCCTCGAACTGCATCTCCCTACATCTCTAATTTTGTCTCCCAATACATCCAACCAGCCCTCTCTGCTCTGCCAATGATTTGCACTTCTTCATTGCCCCTCTTCATTGCCCCTTCTCATGCTCGCATACAGGAATTCTCAAGAGCAGCCCCACTTTTTTTTTTTCCAATTACTTACCATGCTCTGTTACTCTCCCCTTTTCTTCAGATGTTAGAATACTCCCTGAAATGCCACCTTTTCAGACACATACCTCTTGCCACCTTTATTCCACTATTAAATGTTCACACATCTTTTCCTCTGTAGACATGTTTCCATCAAGGAGTCCCCTCACCTAATGTCTCAACAACCCCTACAATTTATGTCTGCTAATGGCCAATTTTGCTTCGGTCTTCAAATGTATATCACCATTTATTTGTGTGTTTATTGTACCCCTAGGGCTACAGCAACTATTGTAATGTAAAAATATGGCCCATCAAGTGAAATAGGTTGCCTATCACTGCTACACATGGTGTTGATGAGGAGCCAGAGGCAATATTAATATGTATTGAGGGAGAAGAACAATGGTTAGTTGGTTGTAGAGTTGATAGGAGACAGTGTAGATAGTGTATGCAGTGTGATGAAAGGGGGTATAATGCTATGCATATAGTAAGGCGATAGGGAACTGACAGGGTCTCTGTGTAGTATAAAGTGACATAGAGCTGAGGCAGGCAGTGAGTGTGGTATGAAGTGGACTGTGTGTTTAGGTGGAGTTCTACATGGCATCTTGGGTTGAGCTCAGTGCAGTGTTTTGGGCAATAGTGACAAATACACAACAAGATGAACATTAGGAATGTGCTCAAGACTTCCCATTTTTGATTTACTTCTTGTTTCTTGTGGTTTATAAGATGAGGTGACATTTTTGTTTGTATATGTCTCACTTCGGATATGCTTAATCACTTCCTGTTTCTATAGTTCGGTGTCTGGCTCTCTTCTGTAGAAGTATGTGGGTGAAATGTACTTGCAGTGATATCTGAGCATTTCATGGCCATTATACTTTCAGATATATGGTACAATATGTCTGCCACTTCAGATGTAGTCTTGTGGTTCTTCTCTTATTGAATTCATTACACTATTTACCTACTGAATTTGAGACTGATCCGGTCTGCAGCAAATGTGTCAGTGAATATGTACTGCTGGACCTATGCCAGGTCTGCCCACACAGTCTGTGACATGCACATATCTCTTATTTCTTCTATCTAAAACTCCAGGGATACCCAACCCCTGGCTGCCTCTCAAATGGAGTTTCCTGGTGTGGATCTAGTTGCTGATCTTTCACCCCTGCACTGTAAGACTTGTGTTTTATAGCTACTTCAGTGTGAGTAAGTGATTGGGCCAAGAATCAGGAAATGACTGATAAAGTGATTCACTCTAAGGAACCGCAGCATTCCTAGCATGGTACTGTAATCAAAGTGGCTGTGTCCATCCTGTTAAAGTTCCTTTGTGTATTATGAAGCCCTTTCCATAGGTGGTGCTTTAAGCACTTGGGCATTTTCTTCGATTTGGAAGATAGAGTAAAGTAATATGTAAGACTAAAGAGCAATACTGTAGAGGATATTGTACATTCATTAATATATATAATATGAAAAAAAACAATACAAGACCGTTAAAATTTTAGGAATCTGGTTGCCTGAGATTTCAACTATGCCATTATGCTGCAATTTTAATTGGTCTGCTTCCAATAGGAGCATAGAGATAAAAAATAAAAAAAAGATTAAAAAAAGAAACCACGAAATGTAAGGGAATTATTTTGGCTCTAGAAGAACAGACTAGCGGGGAAAGGGTGTTTTTTTACAACTTGATAGTGTACCATTGATAAAAACAAGGTGCCCTTTATTTGGAATAATTAGTTGGGTGCCTTTTACAGGCATAACCACAAAGAATAATGTCAAACCTCAGAAACTGCCTTTTTTTTTGGATGACAGCTTTATGTCAGTGTCACATAAACTGTGATTTGGAGTTCGATGCTGCTTCCAGACAGCATAACAGGATTGAGAGGAATTACCAAAATAATTTTTCTTTGTTAGCTTTATTTTATATAATTAACACTGCTTCTTTTTAAGCCATTTGTCTATATTTGAGGGCTGAATAATCCAACCTAACATCATTTAATAACCTAACATCATTAACCACTTGACTTTCAGGATGGCTAGTAACATAATGCAATATAGCAAGGGTTTACAAATTTATTTTACTTTTTTTTTCTTTTCTTTTTTCAACCCGTTTTATTAATCAGCAAAGATGACAAAATACAATAAAGTCACCAATGTAAAGTAAATACAAAAGAAAATAAATTGTTTTGTTTTTTTAAGCTATTGAAGGGAGAATATGTAGAATTATATCTATAAGTTAAGATGAAAAACTCTCTGGGAGCCTAAAATTTGTATTTCTTCCCTCAAATATTTTCCCAAAATATAATGTCTCTGTGCAGTGTTCTTTCACTGGCTCCTAGGTGAAGTAGTATTAGGTATTACTCTCTGACTCTCAAGATTTGTCAGCCCCTTCATCACAGAACACTACATATGTATTCTTGAAAAAACTTGCTGTTTACACCAGTGCTTGACAAAAACTTTTTATATTTGTTTTTATTGTTTGATTTTATATTTTGCACAAAACCACCTATCCTTAAATTGCAATCTGTCTAATTTTATTAAGTATAAAACACCTTTTGGAAATTTTTATCAAGGTATTACACTGTATAAATATATCCCCTATTGTATAACCCAGAAGCCATAAAGCTGTCTGTGGAATGAACATGAAACAAATAATCCGTGCAAGTGTTCCTGGGTGTGAGTAGCTAGACAACAGCTTAGCTGTCTAACCATTAAAAAATAAGATACACATATAATGGTAGCTAACATGTACCTTAAATTGGGAAAAGTACTATATAAAAGAAACAGGTTTGTAATAGTCAGGATGCTAATTGCTGAATCAATATTTTCACAAAACCTATGAGCTTGATGAATTACATAAATGTATATCTTTTGTCAACAAAGTACTTTAAACTAAAATTTGAATGAAATCCTTTTTGGCGTGGATGCAACATGTATCCGTTGTTTTTTCAGACTAGACCCCTCCATAGCCTGCAAGAAATAGCAGGCAACAGACTATTGCCCACAGCATGTCTAATATTAGAGTTAGTATGGCAAAACTTTATTTAAAGTCCACAGGGTATTGGCTATATAATTTTTCTTTTAGGAGATTGGAAGGAACCTCAGTAAGTTATAGAAGCATACTCTGTTAATATTAACACACACCATAGCTGTGCAACTTAATTGTAATAAATATGAATGCACAAAAAGTATTGAATGCAGATTTTTTTTATAAGTTGTTTTCTTTTGTGAAACGCAAGTTTTTTTACATAGTATGTTTTACACTCTCTCGACAGGATTGTCTTTAACAAGAAAATGACATGCATTTTAGACCTGTTTATAAAAATGGCAGTGGTGTAATACATATTGCTTAATACAGGATTTGTGGGAAGCATGTTGTAATATTCTCTGTAACTGATTCTGGGGAATATGTTAACACACACAAATTATCTTTAAATGTAACGTCAGTTTTTCTATAATTAGTATCAATTTGTTACTGAACTTTTGACATACTGTTACAGTGTAGATTAGTCAACTAATTAATCGTCCTTTAGGTGGAAAAAAAAACATACACTTTCAGACATGGCTTATAAAGCAGTAGATCTCTCATAAAATGTGCTTGTGGCTACATTTAGTTGTGATCTAGACCAGTTACTGGCAATTTATTTCACTTGAAGGGCCTCCTACCCTGATTTCTTAAAATGACTTTACAGTGCTTGAAAAAGTATTTTATTTTACCCAAAGTAACATGGTAGGAAAATAAAATAAATTGGATAAAAAATGAGAGTATTTAGAAATACATCTGGGTAGTATTTGCTAGTTTTAGAGAAATATAACTGACTTGTATTGTTAAAGAGGACATGCGCTATTGGAGCTCAGCAGGCTGTCTCCATGTTGTATGTTGCCCACTGCTTATTAAGACATAAATTATGCAATGTTTCAGCTAAGTATAATTCCCTTGTTTAGATGTCTCACATGGGGCATATTCATAAATGTTTCCTCTATTCAGTGTAGGTTATATTTAAAGTGGACATGTACATTAGGACAGTAGTGCTTCCACCTTTTGTATGCTGGTTTCTGCAGCAGTGAATGTTCATGGCACCACCACAACCAATGTGTTAACACACCCAATGGTGTTCACTGCATTATTTGTGATATCGTTTGGAGATATGGGTTTGTTTCTATTAAGTTTATTTTGTGTTCCAAAGTATCAGTACTCACCCCTCTTATTTCTGTCACAGATGCTTTGTTAGCTGACCTGGAATCCACCACATCTCATATCTCCAAACGTCCAGTGTTTTTATCGGAAGAGACCCCGTATTCCTTTCCAAGTGGATGTAACACATATCATGAAATCTCTGTGCCAGCTGCCCCCACCAGCGAGGCTCTCAATGGGAATGCCCCTGACTCACTGGATTCCTGGTCAAGCAGCTCCTCTAAATATATCCAGAAACAGGTAAACCCTCAACTCTGTAACTGGGTTATTGTTTGTCTTTGCTGGTAGCTGGGGATTCTTTACTCCTCTTTCCTGACTGAGGTTTGTGTATGCCAGAGCAGAGGTTCTCAAATTGTAGACCGCAGGCAGGTGGTCCATAATACAAATGAGACTGCAAAAAACTTATGAAACTAAATTAAAATATTAGTACTAATACATTAAAAAGCTGTGCAAAAGTGCCTAGATACTCGATGTTATGCTATGTAAAAGGGAAACTTTATTTGAATCTAGCACTGTGCGTTATATTTGCAAATAAGCAGGTAGAAAAACAATTAGATAGTCAGTGAAGACCCTCAGTCTGCTAAGTTTGGAAACTACTGTATTAGAGCATTTGTTCTTGGGGTGAAGAGAAGATCTGGGTAGCTGTATATCAAGCCACATTTTCTTTGTAACTTGGGTATTACACTTCCTCCTTCTTTGGGGAAGAAGTTTCTTTACCTCTTTGGGTAAGATTTAGGTATCCATCTTTGTTTCTAAAACACTTTTTATTACTTGTCTCATGAAATATTGAGGCTAACCATAATGCTAACCATTTTCTCCCTAGAACCCCCTCTATAGTGCCACTGCTCCTAAGGAGAGTGTGGTATCTCCAAGTTCACTAGGTGGTGAAGAGGAACATGTATACAGGTAAATACCTCCCATACATTTTCAACTTCCCAGGCTTCTATCATCCACACAACCATAACCTTTTCATTTTTTGTGCATCAGTTTCCCCAACAAACAGAGATCTGCAGAGCCATCCCCCACTGTCATTAGCACATCTTTGGGCAGCAACTTGTCAGAGCTTGACCGTCTACTACTGGAATTGAATGCTGTGCAGCAGGCCCCAGTCAGCAGCCTGTCTTCAGGTGAGTGGAGCCAGATCCCAATGATACTGTTCAGGGATGGACATTTTATTTCTCAGTTTAGGAGTGATATTTCTAAGTGCAGTATAGGAATATTGCTCTTATTTCAGTTTGTGGATACAGCATCTGTTACTGAAAGGACAGTGCATCTATTGTTCTGATATCCTATATAACACAATTCTCTGCCCTACAGATGATCTGAGCCACAGTTTCTCACAACCTGGGGTACCTGCACCTCTGAGCAGTGTGTCTGAGAGCTATGTGTCTTCTGGGAGTAAGACTGTGCAGCCTACTAAGGAAAAGCCAAAGCGCAATGGTTCTCGTGGGATTGAGGATGTGCGCCCAAGTGTTGAGAGTCTTCTAGATGAACTGGAAAGCTCTGTACCAAGCCCAGTGTAAGGTCTTCTTCACTTACAAGTTCTCTTAATGTTTCCTTGCTCATTGTAACTTGCTGGTGTGCATTACGTTAATGCTGAGGATTATCTGTTTTACAGACCATCAATCACTGTACCTCATGGAGATATGAGCAACCCCCAACGTGTCACTTCTAGTCAGCAGCAGACACGAATCTCTGCTTCCTCCGCAACCCGAGAGCTGGATGAGCTAATGGCCTCGCTCTCCGATTTCAAGGTATAGTACAAGGGCAACATACTAGATTCTCTTCTGCTTGTATCTGTTGTTGCCCCCTTACCTATAAAAGTTGTCTGTTTTCTCAAATGTTACTTGTAAGGGATTCGTGGATTGGAGGATTTAAAAGCTTTACTAACTGGAGGTAACACATTTTTTTCAAGATACAAGAAAACTTTGCTATGTATGGAAACATTTTATACATTTTTTAGTGGTCATACAATACAATTTGTTAAGTGTCCCAGGGGTGATGAGACCTTTTGAAGGAGAAGTCTAGGTTTCCCTTCAGTAGCCACTTTATCTTCTCTGGAGGATATCTTGATAGAAGTCTTAATCAGCATTTACTATAATGTAATTTTCCATAACCTTTAGACCCGGTTTATTAAAATAAACTGCCGATATGTCTGTTTGAATAGCTAAACATCAGTTTATTAACTAGTGCTTAAAAGCTCTGTTTTTTAGTCACTGAAACCTTCCAAATAGTCCCAATAAAGTTCTTCCCCAGCCGCTCAAGCACACAGTTTTTCTATAGTATTAGATGTTCTATCCACTTACAGGCTGTTTTGCAACAGCATATTTTGAAATGCTTCTTAGAGACAGTCTGTGACTGGTTAGTACATCTAGTACTACAGAGACAGTGTGTCTGAGCCACAGGCGGCAGACCTTTGTTTGGACTATTTGGAAGGATTCAGTTAGTAAAAACAGATCTTTTAAGCACTTGTTAATAAAATGATGTTTAGATATGCAACACTGATGTAGTTATTTAATATTTAAAACTGGGAACCTTCCATATCGTTTAAATTCATGATGGCTTCCTTTTTCAGCTGGCAATCTTTAAAACCGTTAACATTTTAAAATAGTGAATGTTTTTATTTAATACTGGAATCATTTTGCCAGTGTCTATTTTCTCAATATACAAATATAATACTGTATTATTGTTTTATTTGCTTAAATATTAATACCATTTCTGTGCATTGCAGTTATGTGTAGAATTTTTCAATTTGCCTATGTACATTAGAGCTAGGGTAGCCTTACACAATGCCAATAATTCACATTCACTAGTCTACACAAACTTCGATATGTATTTTATAATATATTCCAAGCTTCCCTAATAACCAGGCATCCATGCCTAATCTCCCTGCCACCTTTTACAATTATAAGTGATACTATCAAAGCAACCAGCAGCAACAGACCAAGCAACTATGTTAAGAAAAAGTATCCACGGTGTGTTTTTTTATATATATATATATATATATATATATATATATATATATATATATATATATATATATATATATATATATATATATATATATATATATATAAACAGTGAAAGGGCATGGCCCTGTAATGCAAACTTTGATAACTTTTTTATTAGGCTGTTTATCCTCAGTTAATCATAGCCTTGTACATTCTGTTTAATTTTCTAATGTTCTGCTGTAATAAGGAGAGATGTAACGATGACTGCATGGTATCTTCTCCTGAGTTTAACTCACAACTTTGTGGCTTTCCTCTCCTTTTCAACTCTCATGCAGACATGTCACACCTTTTCCGATCCTTTCTGTGAGCCCTGTAAAAGCCCTCCTCATCCATCACCTGCCCCCTCCTCTGTGCGTGCCTCCCCATTCTGTACTGTGCCAGACAGGAACTCTGATGCTGCCCCGAGTTTCAATCCTGCTGTTCTCCTGCATATTGATGAGGAGGATGGACCCACTTCAGTAGCTCATCTTGAGAAAAGTACTGGATCAGTGAGAGAGGCTCCTGGGTTTCTCCAAAACGGTAGAATTCAGTCCGTAAACACTTCATCCAGTTCTTTAAATACAGAAAATGATGTTTCTCGGCCAGTGTTTGGTAAGGAGCCGGAGCACGAACTGATACATATACACACAAAACTGCCAGTTGTGCCTGACAGATTGCAAGATATGTGTGTTGTACCACAATGGGAGATGAATTCTGTGGTGAATGATTACAACTGCTCAGTCTTGAGTGCGCCAAAGGAAGAAATCTCTATGGATCATAAATATTCAGCATCTCGTCAGATCTCACCACTAGAATTACGAGTTGACCCTAAATGGGATAAAGAGTATGTTGTGAAGAATGATCATTACGGCACAAAATCTAAGCTGGAGGAGATCTGTGACAATGCTTCTAATGGAATTTCTGGGCAACAACCTGTGCTTGGATCAAAGTTAGATCCCCAAACCTTGCCAGTTTCAGTTACACAGGACTCTCAGCAAGAGGAGTACCCTGAGAGCCCAGTACGGGAAAGGATCTCGGCCTCACGTCAGGCAAGATTGGCGTGTGGGGGATATTCTCTGAGCATGGCAGTTTGTGCATGACTGACGTATTGCTGTGGTCCAAGTGCATGCTGCGATATGGGCAACAGTCAGATTAACTAAATAGAAGTGAAATGTGTTTAAAGTATTGGGAATTCTTATAATGCATCCTATGTGTTGGAGTTTCTGCATTTCTTGCAGGTAGACATGTAGTAAGCTGTGTGTGTCCATGGCATGCTCTGTTAGTGTGTGTAGTTTGTTAGTATGAGAATGGCAGAAACCATGTATAGCAGTTGGTGGTTGCTGTGGACTGTGCTCATTTGCTGCATTCACCTGTCAGCTCATGTCAGTAATATTATGCCTTATTGTTCAGATGAAATCTGTTATTAAAAGAACTAAAGAATCACCTAATGTGCATCCAATGTCTCGGGACCTCTCTCCTCGAAGGAAGTTTGGCCCTGCTATATACAACAAAAGTGCTTCCCAGGATCGTCTGATTGAAGAGTTACATGGACGCTTTGGAATAGATAAACAGGAAACCTGCAAGGTCCCAGAGGATAACTGGCTGACGGAAGGAGTCATTATAACATCCCTGCCTTCTAAAAATGTTCGGCAGGCCGAACAGCAGATTGAGAAGGTAGAGCAAGGTGGTTGTTAGACAAAATGCTGGTCTTTATGCTTGGGAAGGACACCTGAGAATTAAGAGATTTAGGAATGTTTTGAAATTGTATTGTTGACAGAGATGTGTAGACCTGTTTAGGGTGTAACTGCCTCTCATACCCAAATTGCATAGCTGTGTATAAAGGTAGAGAAAGTATACTCATGATTGTACATATATGTTGGATTCCTTTGTACGGCTAATGTTTGCTGTACTTTTAGTTTTTTCTCGTTTAAAAAGTTACATGTATTTTATAGTAAACTAGAATAATAATTGGCAAATATTTACAAAATGTAAAGAAAAATGTAACGAATAGGCAACTATATGGACCCCTTGGCTCTAACATTAAGGCCATCTCTACCCTTACACTTTGGCATCAAAGTCTCTTTCCAGCTTGAAGTATAGAAAAGCAAAGGCAATTGTCGGTTTCTAATAGTGTAAAGAAATATTAACTGCGCTGCAATGAATTGTTTTGGTTCCTACCTACTTGACTAGAAAGATAAGCTCACAGATTGTGGGAAGTCTTATAAGAAAACAATGAAGAAACAATCTGTTCTAGTTCAATTTGCATACAAAAAATATGGGACTATAGTGTACTTTATAAAAAGCACATTGTAAATTGGTCACAGCAAACTAATATAACTGATAAATGAGATCAGTTAGGCTAGAAGATTGTATGTAAGACAATGCATTTGATAGTATTGATTTGATTGAATTTTGATCGTAGATAAAGATGAATAGATATATCGGGGTCGCCGTAACATGTTTCCTCCACGTTGCATTCCTTCCTGACTTTGAAGACCATCTGTAAATTATATATTTTTTCTTTTCTAACATTATCACCTTGTGACTGAAAATATAAAGTGTTACTGCTGGGTGAAACCTGTTTATTTTCTCTATTTTCTCGTTTAGATAATTATACCTCCAGACTCTCCTCAGCTCATGAGAAAAATATTTCCAGTAACTGCTCCACCTCCTGTTACTACTTCACCTGCTGGTACAGCAGAGCGACTTAAATTTGTGACTTCTAAATCCACATCACCATCACTTTCATCGTCTTTCCTCCCACCTCCTCCACCGCCATTACCACCCTCCCTTCCTCCTCTAAACTCACCTACTTACAATCCACTTCCCCTTCAACCTCTTCTTTCTTGGAAAGGATATAATGATGATTATCAGGATCTGTCCAGGCCTTTCCCTCTTTGTGAAGAAGAGGCTCTATCTCCTCTACAGGAGAATCCTCACTCCTCTACTACTCAGACCTTTCCCTTCTCTCCCACAAGAACCGTGCCTCGTCCAAGGACCTCTGTCTCCGTTGGCTGTCAGACAGATGACCATCCACTCTACCCACCAATCCAGGCAGGGAATTTATTACATGCTGACCCAGTTTTTATTAGTAATGCAGTATATTGGAATTGTTATTTTTAAACTTGGTATCTTTATACAAAGAATTAGTGACCGTTTGAGATTTTTTTTAATTGGGGAAAGTCCAGTGACCAATTATAATTTAGTTGGCTTCTTTGTTGATAGCTGGCATTGCCTTTACTGTTAAACAGGGAGAACTGCTGCTTTGTGGTGTTTATGTAGCATTTCTGTTAGATTTCCTAATGGAGAGAGATAATATTTCTACAAGTCTGTATGTAACCCTTGCCATTTGTTATGCATCTTCTTGCAGATGAGCTCTCCTCTGCCTTCTAGAAACTTCTCAGTATTTGCTGCACGACCACCTCCAAGTCCCTCCATCCCTGATAAGGCAGGTTTTCCTAAGTGTGCTTTGTCAAGGGATTCTAGGGGAGATTGGGGTGTTTTACACGTGTTTGGTGTGCAGGTTTAACATATCCCGTATTCTAGACTTTGTGATGTTGTAGTCCCTGTTTCTTATTATTAATCTATTGCCAGCACTTCAACATGGTCCCTTTAGTGTAAATACACAGCATGCTCTAGGTTGTGATGCAGAGAAGTGTCTCAGCAGTTTTGCCGTTTTGTGGCTTGAGCTCATTACCTTGCATGCTGCAGAATCTTCATGCTGGTTATGTGATTTCTCTCCTTCTGCTGATCTTCAGTCAGTCGCTCCAGTTCATGCTCCCCCCTTGTGGCATCTCTCAGAAGACAGGGATTTGATGTCTGACACCTGTGAGATACCTACCGACTCCTCTGTGTACATGGTTGCTTCCAGTGAAAGAAGGCCCATGGTGCATATGGATACTGTGAGCACTACAGGGAAATACTTTTGGACTAATTCATAAGTTCTGATATGCAAACCCTCTAACATAAATATTTACCTGCAAAAGAGAGGCAGTCTCTCTCTCTCTGCATTATCCTGATATTACTTTGTTTTTTTTCTTTGTTTGGAATTGTGTATGTCCCACAATACAGCTGTTTGTTTTATATTTTTCAGTTTATGGCTCAGGGAAAGCCAGTGAGCAGCTCCCCTCCCTCCAGTGCTCCCAAGCCTGGCAGTCAGCTGGACAACATGCTGGGCAGTTTGCAGTCTGACCTTAACAAATTAGGAGTGGCGACAGTGGCCAAGGGTGTGTGTGGTGCCTGCAAGAAGCCAATAGCTGGCCAGGTGAGTGCAATTACTTAAAGTGACACAGCAAAGGTCCAGGTATTGCAGAAATATATAAATAAAATAATTGGTTATTAAAAAAAAAAGGGAAAACACATTTAAATGTTGGTGTTTTTTTATTTTTTAAATGACACGACCACCTTCACTTTATCATGTGATTATATTACTGTAGGTGTTGATAAACCACAACAGCATGCTCAGTTGGAAAATAGTAGTAGTTAGAGACTTATAGGACCATTTTACTGGTCTTATAAATGCCTCTAAAGAATGGTTAGGTAGGACTTCATTTGAAAAAACGTAAAGGTTTTACTGTGCATTTACTTTATGAATTGCTTTTTATAAATACTGCCACAGACTGTATTAAGCTTCAGATCTCTCTATCCTTTCAATAATGTATTGTCTCTGGGATGGAAGCTGCCCAGGAAGAAATACCAAATTGAAACTTTTTGAGATCACTCCGTTTTTAAACATGTTTTTTTTTTTTTTCCCATTGTGCAGTGGTCCTTTAAGGCTTTATTCTGATCTATATGAACTGAGTGTGCCCTTCTAACTTATTCAAATACTACACTCAGTTTTTAACAAAGATCAGTTGGTTATTAATGTGTACTTTTCATTTCTGTAATAGTGCATATTTGCTGTGTTTAAAAAAAAAAAAAAAAAAATTAACTCTTGCTTCTTTGAGCTGCTGTTAATGTTGTGTTTTTTTGTGTTTTTTTTTTTTGCAGGTTGTCACAGCCATGGGAAAGACCTGGCATCCTGAGCACTTTGTGTGCACCCACTGCCAAGAGGAAATCGGATCCCGCAACTTCTTTGAGAGGGATGGACAGCCATACTGTGAAAAGGATTATCACAACCTGTTCTCACCACGCTGCTTCTACTGCAATGGACCCATCCTGGATGTGAGTGCTGGGGATGGGAGATCATCCTGTACTGGAGAAAAATCTGACTTGGGGCCTGTGTTGTTAGTTTCACTTATTACTGACTGTACTTCTCTTTTGATTATTAGAAAGTGGTAACTGCTTTAGATCGAACGTGGCATCCAGAACATTTCTTCTGTGCACAGTGTGGGGCCTTCTTTGGACCAGAAGGTAACTTTCCATGGAGATGTTCATACATTTCTCTGCTTTCTGTATACATCTCACTTGCTGGCAGTACACATACAGTACATCTTACATAGACTGTTAGACTGAAAACGCACTTTAGGTTAATGCCTCCCTTAATTTAATAACTCAATTATCAGCAGGACAGCAGCATTGCCTGCATTGCAATAAACAGTGTTTTTTTTCATTCATAGTATGAATAAATAAATACAAACTAGATAATATAACAGGTTTATGCATAATCCTGTAGAAAGTGCAGTAGCAAAACCATATTAGTTTGTTTTGAATGTTTATCAGTTTCCCATTTAGCTTTACAAGTGCTTTGGTCTGGAACTAATAGATGGCACTTCACTGAATCTTATTATTTCATACCCAAAATATCCGGGGGGGTTTTATGGCTGATCAAGCTTTTTCTCTATTGAGCATGTCACAATCTGCCTCTTCAAGGGGGCTTTAAATGAACCTAGTTCAAACCTACTCCAGCAGAATCATGTGGGTCTTATTCTCTCTGGCACAAAAGGTGGCTTCTGAAGTGGGCAATGCCCAAACGTACAGGCAAAGAATACTGGATATAGGTTACTAGTGGCCTATAGCAAGGCCACTCCCCATTTCAAGATACAAACATATTTATACATCTCCTATACCATACCCTTGTGTACCTTTTTGTGTGTGATATCAGCACATCTGCCTTACAGCGTTGGTTGCTATAGCGCACTTGAGATAACACTCATCCGACATCTAAACCATATGCCATGTGTCTATAGTTAGCTAGGGCAGAATACCTTTATGTAAATCTCAAGTGTTTACTCAGAACTGCTAAGGAGCAATCATCTGCCTTGAATCAAGGCCTGTATGTGTGCAGATGCAATGTACTTCAGATAACTTCTGTGCAGAACATTTTTACCATTTCTATGTATGTTCTATATCACATTTTCTCTCTTATAAATATATTATAATCAGGATACAAGATAACAATGTACAGGCAACACATAATTACATTTCACCAATGTCATGCACCAATTGTCATATCCCTAATTACTGGTAATATTACCATCACTAAACAATGTAATCATGACACCCTTTATATTTGATATGGTGTACCTTGTTAAATGAACAATAACTAAGAAGTGGAAATACCAGTGTAACTACAGCAAAGTAAAATTGTTATACTATACATCAGTATAAAAACATTTTACACCCTAATATAGGAAGCTTACATAAAAGGATTCTCATATCCCACGTGGTGCTCCTCTTGTCTTTTTTTTCTTTCTTCTTCTTTCTTTTAAGTCCTTATTTACAAAACAGAGACTGTTCCCATTTAGCTCTACCAAGAGCACATAACTTTGATGTATAAAACTTACAGGACAGTCATATAGCTGTTGATGAAATGTCTATTCAGCGAAGGTCAAATATGTTATCAGACTACTAATATTGATACAAGTTTAAGGGACACAACGAAGGTTCCAAGTATGGTATATATTTGTAACTTCTGCAATAAATCTGTAGGTTAGAACAAACGCTTTGTTTGCATTTTCATTCAATAAAGCAGCCTAATTAACTTGATTACTCGCTTCAGTTAGCATATACTCATTTGTATCCGTGTCAGGTGGTTTTAGACTGAAAATACTGGCAGATACCATGGGGGTAAATGACAAATGTTTCAGGTTTTTGATTGCCAAACAATGCTAAAGGCTTGTGCTTGAGTGGGTGGCATAGGATGCTTGATGAATAAACATTACCAAGTTCAATGTAAGTTTACTGTAAGGAACTTTTTTTTTTTTTTTATTTGCAATAAATTACATGTAGTGTTAAACCATACCATATGGGGAGATATAAAAATCTAGAAAAAAATATTTTATCTTCATTGTATTGTTACTGGAGACTACAGCATACTGTAAAGTGCTTGGGCATCACATTGGTTCTTTAAATAGGTCCATGTTGGTTTGTTTCAATAGCAGCCATAACCAACCTCTTTGTCATGCACTGTGCTCAAGTGCTCTGTTATCTCGAACAAGATTAAGACTACTGTAGTCTGTGTGCTCTCATTTAAAGTCATAAACACTTCGTAATCTGTCATAACAACAAAGCAAATAGTCACATGTTTAGAAGAGTGAAAAAGCCAACACCGAACCTCAAAGTACGTATCCCAAATGAATATCGTATTTGAAATGTGTGCAAATGAATGTAAATTGTAACTATAATTAATACATAAACATTTTTATAAATGTACCGTATTGGTCCGAATATAAGCCGCACCCTTAAAGTTCAAGGGGAAAAAATAGAAAAAAGATAGTACTCAAAAATAAGCCGCACCCGTAAAATTGGAGAGAAAAAGACTCAAAGTGATCAGCCATTGCAAGAAACGGGCTTTCTAATTAGCACTGTTGCTTTTTTTGCAGGTTACAGGCTTTACAGGATGTTAGAATCACTGAAACCGTAAATCGCTATTCAATACCGCAGTCTAAAGCATGAAAATCGGCACCCTTAACTCACAATCGCGCAAATCGGCAGTAATTTTGCATTCGCGAATATAAGCCGCACCCGTAACTCGCAAGCTCAAAAATCGGAAAAAAGGTGCGGCTTATATTCGGACCAATACGGTATTTAAATTACATGTTCGTAAAAGATAAATGAAACCTTTCAATCTGAAGGATGTTTCAATTTTTTTTTCTGACGTTTCAGTTTTACAATAGAAGATCTTTGCAAAGAGGAGCCTATACCGCTGCTATTGTTACTATTGCAGCACTTCTTGTCCTGTTAGCCAACATTTTTGGCCTTTAGAAACATTGATTTTATGGCAGATAACAACCAAAAAGGCTTATCTAGTGAGCTCATTGTAGCCTTGCCTAACTAAACCACAGATCAGCTTTATGCTTACCCCAGGCATACTTAAATCCCTACCTATTTTTAGTTTCACACATTGTACAATGATTGGCCAACTAGACGAGAGAAGGCTGCACCACACGTTTTCGATAGTTATGCATTGCGTCGTCCAGAAATTAGTTATATTTAAAAATACTGAGTGGTACTTTCTCATTTGTATATGCCAGCTTCATTTTTATAGGTTAAAATGTACTCTTATTCTGCATTATGTTTCCTTATGACCTATATTTTAACTGCATTGACTTGAACCGAAAGGCGATATATACCATTTATTTATTTAAGTAGGAAAAATAGAAAACATGTTTCAAGCCGTCAGTATTTGGAAGCATAAACACTCCACATATTTTACTATTACTCTTAGTTGTTTCTTATTTAGAAATTAGAAATTATTATCTTAATTACATACTATTATAGCATTTTTATAACCGTACTTTTAGAAAGATATTTATAACCATGTGAGCTGTTTCTTACTACCAGTTGCAAAGAGCAGCCTCAAGTATTACATACTCCGATAATGCTCACAAAACCTAGGGGAGGTAAAGTTAAACCATTTTAAGTTTCAACTCAAATTCAAACCTATAACTTACTTTTTGACTTGAATATAAAACCCATACATTTTACATCAATAAGTCCTGATTTATATTTTGCTAAGAGTCGGAGAGATTGGACAGTAAGCTGCTACACACAAACATTGCTTATTATGGTTGTAAATCTCTGCACTCATCTCTCCTGAACCTTGTGTCTATATCTTTTTATATAGGATTCCATGAGAGGGATGGCAAGGCCTACTGTCGCAAGGATTACTTTGACATGTTCGCCCCCAAGTGTGGTGGCTGCACTCAAGCCATCTTGGAGAACTACATCTCTGCGCTGAATACCCTGTGGCACCCGGAGTGCTTTGTCTGCAGGGTAAGAGTCCTGACACACACAGCCATATTCTTGGCTACCACACTTAACAAAATCCACATTTCTGTTAGAGAAGGAAAAAAACAAATTGGCCCATAAGGTCTGCTTCTTCAATTTCCAGCAAAAGCATAGGGTTTAATTATTATATCTAATCTTTAGTTTTGCATTTACAATATGCTCTTTTGAAGAATTCAAGTTTATAATGAACAAAACATTTAGAGGTAAAGCAGTGATTTGTTTATTAAACATTGTTTGCAGCCCTGGGCTCTGCTGCTGTGACCACCTCTATTTTTTCGTATGTTTGTATATATGGCCTGTGTATACAGTGAGCTCTCTCTCGCTCTCTCTCAATCTCTCTCGCTCTCTCTCAATCTCTCTCGCTCGCTCTCTCTCAATCTCGCTCTCTCTCAATCTCGCTCTCTCTCAATCTCGCTCTCTCTCAATCTCGCTCTCTCTCAATCTCTCTCGCTCTCAATCTCTCTCGCTCTCAATCTCTCTCGCTCTCAATCTCTCTCGCTCTCAATCTCTCTCGCTCTCAATCTCTCTCGCTCTCAATCTCTCTCGCTCTCAATCTCTCTCGCTCTCAATCTCTCTCGCTCTCAATCTCTCTCGCTCTCAATCTCTCTCGCTCTCAATCTCTCTCGCTCTCAATCTCTCTCGCTCTCAATCTCTCTCGCTCTCAATCTCTCTCGCTCTCAATCTCTCTCGCTCTCAATCTCTCTCGCTCTCAATCTCTCTCGCTCTCAATCTCTCTCGCTCTCAATCTCTCTCGCTCTCGCTCTCTCGATCTCTCGCTCTCTCGCGCTCTCGCGCTCTCTCTCTCGCGCTCTCGCTCGCGCTCTCTCAATCTCTCGCGCTCTCTCTCGCGCTCTCTCTCTCGCGCTCTCTCAATCTCTCGCGCTCTCTCTCGCGCTCTCTCTCTCGCGCTCTCTCTCTCGCGCTCTCTCTCTCGCGCTCTCTCTCTCGCGCTCTCTCGCTCTCGCTCTCTCGATCTCTCGCTCTCTCGATCTCTCGCTCTCTCGCGCTCTCGCGCTCTCGCTCTCTCGATCTCTCGCTCTCTCGCGCTCTCGCGCTCTCTCTCTCGCGCTCTCGCTCGCGCTCTCTCAATCTCTCGCGCTCTCTCTCGCGCTCTCTCTCTCGCGCTCTCTCTCTCGCGCTCTCTCTCTCGCGCTCTCTCTCTCGCGCTCTCTCTCTCGCGCTCTCTCTCTCGCGCTCTCTCGATCTCTCGCGCTCTCTCGATCTCTCGCGCTCTCTCGCGCTCTCTCGATCTCTCGCGCTCTCTCGATCTCTCGCGCTCTCTCTCTCGCGCTCTCTCTCTCGCGCTCTCTCTCTCGCGCTCTCTCTCTCGCGCTCTCTCGATCTCTCGCTCGCTCGATCTCTCGCGCTCTCTCGATCTCTCGCGCTCTCTCTCTCGCGCTCTCTCGATCTCTCGCGCTCGATCTCTCGCGCTCTCTCTCTCGCGCTCTCTCTCTCGCGCTCTCTCAATCTCTCGCGCTCTCTCTCGCGCTCTCTCTCGATCTCTCGCGCTCTCTCTCTCGCGCTCTCTCAATCTCTCGCGCTCTCTCTCTCGCGCTCTCTCTCTCGCGCTCTCTCGATCTCTCGCGCTCTCTCTCGCGCTCTCTCTCGATCTCTCGCGCTCTCTCTCGCGCTCTCTCTCGATCTCTCGCGCTCTCTCTCGCTCTCTCTCGATCTCTCGCGCTCTCTCTCGATCTCTCGCGCTCTCTCTCGATCTCTCGCGCTCTCTCTCGATCTCTCGCGCTCTCTCTCTCGCGCTCTCTCGATCTCTCGCGCTCTCTCTCTCGCGCTCTCTCTCGATCTCTCGCGCTCTCTCTCGCGCTCTCTCTCGATCTCTCGCGCTCTCTCTCGCGCTCTCTCTCGATCTCTCGCGCTCTCTCTCGATCTCTCGCGCTCTCTCTCGATCTCTCGCGCTCTCTCTCGATCTCTCGCGCTCTCTCTCGATCTCTCGCGCTCTCTCGCGCTCTCTCTCGATCTCTCGCGCTCTCTCTCGATCTCTCGCGCTCTCTCTCGATCTCTCGCGCTCTCTCTCGATCTCTCGCGCTCTCTCTCGATCTCTCTCGATCTCTCGCGCTCTCTCGCGCTCTCTCGCGCTCTCTCTCGATCTCTCTCGATCTCTCGCGCTCTCTCTCGATCTCTCGCGCTCTCTCTCGATCTCTCGCGCTCTCTCGCGCTCTCTCTCGATCTCTCGCGCTCTCTCGCGCTCTCTCGCGCTCTCTCGCGCTCTCTCGCGCTCTCTCGCGCTCTCTCGCGCTCTCTCGCGCTCTCTCGCGCTCTCTCGCGCTCTCTCGCGCTCTCTCGCGCTCTCTCTCGCTCTCTCTCGCTCTCTCTCGCAATCTCTCTCTCTCTCGCAATCTCTCTCGCTCTCGCAATCTCTCTCGCTCTCGCAATCTCTCTCGCTCTCGCAATCTCTCTCGCTCTCTCAATCTCTCTCGCTCTCTCAATCTCTCTCGCTCTCTCAATCTCTCTCGCTCTCTCAATCTCTCTCGCTCTCTCAATCTCTCTCGCTCTCTCAATCTCTCTCGCTCTCTCAATCTCTCTCGCTCTCTCAATCTCTCTCGCTCTCTCAATCTCTCTCGCTCTCTCAATCTCTCTCGCTCTCTCAATCTCTCTCTCACCTTTTGCTTTGAAAGTAACTTACTTTTTGTCTCTGGCAGGAATGTTTCACTCCTTTCATCAATGGAAGCTTCTTTGAGCATGATGGGCAGCCATATTGTGAGGTGCATTATCATGAACGCCGCGGGTCTCTCTGCTCTGGCTGCCAAAAACCCATCACTGGCCGTTGTATCACAGCTATGGGGAAGAAGTTCCACCCGGAACACTTTGTTTGCGCCTTTTGCCTGAAGCAACTCAACAAGGGAACCTTCAAGGAGCAGAACGATAAGCCGTACTGCCAGAACTGCTTTGTCAAGCTCTTCTGCTAGAGAGCAATGCACTGTATCGCCAACTATTTCACTCACCTGTGCAGCTGTGTTTGGGGAGGTTGTGGTCCATATCTGGAGCTTTGGTGGAATGAAGCAGTATGGGTAAAGATCACATGGTAAATGATCTATTCATGTGTTTCTTTCCACCATCACTTGTCTTTAAGGGGCTACTCTGTCTATAGATCACAGCTCCTGATCATTCCCTCCCTCCCAGCTGAGATGTTCTCTCATGAGTGACATTAACCATATCTCAACACTGACACAGTTGGTGCTTTAGGTTATTCACTATATATGTGAGAATCCTTTACTATGCATCAAATGAAGAGTCTTGTGTGTGTGAACCTATAAGAGCCATTTTGTCTCTTAGCTTAGGAGAGGGGATTGTTTGAGTTCAGGAAGTGACTAGAGTGGTCTGCTAGGTATACCCCTGCAGCTTGTATTGTATGTGAATAAGCTTCTAGTGTGGGGGCTCAGTTTGGATATTGCAGCAATAACATTTTCTACTGACGGTTACTGGTAACTTGTCTCCTGACTGATCTCTCGGTCCAGAGTTTCTTTTTTATCACAAATATAACCCTCCAGCCTTTGATTAAAAGAGCAAGATTTCTTAGACATGGTTTTAATCATTTCATTCAATTTTATTGACAAAATAAAAGATGCCTTTTTTATAAACATATATAATATACATATATAACAAAAGAAATTAAGTCCCATGGGGCTGGAATCTCTCTTTTTTGATTTAAACGTGGCTATTAACATTTCAGTATATTGTTTAGAGTGAAATTATTATATTAACACTTTTGGACATTGTTAATTTTGAAGCAGTATTGCACGTTTCAGCAGATTTACTTTACTGTGCTGAGAAAAAATTAAAGGGACACAGAAAAGCATTTGTTATAGGAAACTACAATAAAGGGTTGAAGTTAAAAAAAAAAATTAAACTTATAAATTTAAGAAAAAAAGAGTATCTAGGATTCCCTGGTGGTTCATGCTGTGTGTCTTGCTCCACCCACAGCCCTTTGTCCAGTGTGTTTGAGTGATTTGTTTTGCAGTTACACCTATGTACAAGTGTTCATTCATTATGAATGAACATATTTTAGATAAGATTCCTCGTTAACAAAACACTCTGGGTGAAGCAACAGGAATAACATGCTCTAATGAAGTTTATAAAGTTGTCTTAACTCTTTTTTTTCCAATAACTCTTCATTGTAGCTTTCAGTGTCTGTTTCAATGCCAAATCATATTTTCATGTACTTGCATTCTTTCTCATTTCATAGCCAACATTTGTTGTTTTCTTTCTGGAAAGGCCGGTTTCATTCTACCATTTTGATGGTTTGCATGGAGTTCTGTAACAGAGGAAAGATGGCATTCTTTTTCTGACCAAACTCCTTATGGCTCAGTATTACCACAACGTTAATACCCACTTTGATCTGCTTCTCAACATGTGTTGCTCAGAATAAAAGAACACTGCGTGATTGCTTGAAATGCCAAAGATGACACAGGAGGTTGTCGCCAAGTCACTTTTATACAGGAAGATCATGGGACATATTGTAACGAGCTTTCTGATATTTTGTTGGGTTTTTTATTGTAAATCTGCTGCATCAAAATCAGTTCAATGGAAAGATCTGCACTTGTGTGTCTGATTTTGATCTTCACTTCTATTAAACCTCAGACAAACATTTTGGAATATTGTAGATATGAGCACCTCCAATGTGTGTTCCTAGAACAGCACCTTCATTTATACTTCAAGGACCACTGTAGTAGGAGAAAAATGTCATATGTCACAAGCCACATAATTGGTTATATTAGCAATAAGCATAAATGCATTTTTAGTAAAAATCTTTATTTTAGTAGATTCTGATTTTGTATCTGAAGGATTATGTGTTTGTATCTTCCCTACTGCCTGCTGAATTGGAGTCTAAGGAGTGTTAGCTGCTATTTTTTATTATCTACAAATGGTTAGCTCAGATAAACTTGCATTTGGCATCACATCCAACCACACACACACACGGTAAGTAGAAGGCAACTTCATAGAATACTTGCCTTACTTGTAAGTGCCTCTCATGCCTTGCAAAAGAAGTATTGCCACCAAGGCAGCTTCCATGCTAAAATGAGTTTTCTCTGAAAATGCTTTTATGCCTGTGGCTTACACAGCTTCTAATGTTGTGCGTTTTACTTCATATATTACACTTTTCCTAATCTACAGTGGCCTTTTTCAGTGTATTTTTTATGTAATACCTCAATCATTTCAGGCCTGTATTGTCGCTCCTATTGTCCCTTTTCAGACAAAACGGCAGCAAAGAAATATTGACATAATGGGGGTTTCTTGGAAGTGTTTGCTCCTCACTGTATCACCCTCCTGTTTATGGGTATCTTTAGCTGCAGTGTGCAAAGTGAACGTTACTGCACATTGCAGTGAGTTTGTGAACACATTTAATATTCACAAATATATTCTCTTTTTTTTTTTTTTGTTCTAACCCTTCTGTTTTCATAAATGCTTTGTTTTGTATTGTAACCAAAAAAATAACAAATCAGTGTTTCGCTGAATTACATGTTTTGATTTCTGTAAAAAAAAAAAAAATGCTTCTATAAAGAAATGGCAATAAAATGTACAATTATTTGATTTGTGATTATTGGAAGGCTGTGTTATTTATGAACGTCCTCTTTGCATTTTTGTATCCCCTTATTGTTAAAAGACCATTAGTAGTGTAATTACTACGTAGACCATATTACCAAGAAAAGAACACTTTTTTAGAACCAATGATAGTATCAGTCACATCACATATAATAGTTGTCAAACTGCGAGACGTCATCACGCTTAGCGTGGTGGGTACTAGTTTAGGGCGCTCATCGTTTGCAAGCCTCGCGAAGGGTGGCGAGCCGTTAACGCGTAGCACTTAGGCGATGAGCGCCAAAGACCGATGAGCGCCGATTTAGCTCTTCAGGCTATTGCTGGCTGCATATATTAATCATAAATACTTAAAGTATATTTATTCAATAAATAATTCATTATTACTTAACTACATAAAAATATATATCTCTATCATGATTGATGAAGGTGCTTGGAGGACCAAAAGTACACGACAGGAGAGGCTCGCAATGATCGCCAAAGGCGCTCATTGCGAGGCACATGATGAACGCCAAAGGCGGTCAGCGCAAGGCTCGCAATGAGCACTGAAGGTCCTCAGAGTACAAAACAGTTTACATTGTGTGTCAAACAGCATTCCCATGGCTTAAAATGTTATTGCCCCGTCATTTTTGACGGGCAAGTCGCTAGTTGAGTTATATTAACAACCACAAATTCCAGACTGAAAGACCAACAAATTCATAAAACATAACTTTTATTTACATAAAAAACATAAAATTTGACATTTAAAAATACTGGTCCACTCCTGATATACAGTGGATATAAAAAGTCTACACACCCCTGTTAAAATGTCAGGTTTCTGTGCTGTAAAAAAATTAGACTAAGATAAACCATTTCAGAACGTTTTCCACCTTTAATGTGACCTATAAACTGTACAACTCGATTGAAAAACAAACTTAAATATTTTAGGTAGAGGGAAGAAAAAATATAAAAATAAAATAATATGGTTGCATAAGTATGCACACCCTTAAACTAATACTTTGTTGAAGCACCTTTTGATTTTATTACAAAGTCTTTTTGGGTATGAGTCTATCAGCATGGCACATTTTGAGCTGGCAAGATTTGCCCACTCTTCTTTGCAAAAACACTCCAAATCTGTCAGATTGCAAGGGCATCTCCTGTGCACAGCCCTCTTCAGATCACCCCACAGATTTTCAATCGGATTCATGTCTGGGCTCTGGCTGGGCCATTCCAAAACTTTAATCTTCTTTTGGTGAAGCCATTCCTTTATTGATTTGGATGTATGCTTTGGGTCGTTGTCATGCTGAAAGATGAAGTTCCTCTTCATGTTCAGCTTTCTAGCGGAAGCCTGAAGGTTTTGTGCCAATATTGACTGGTATTTGGAACTGTTCATAATTCCCTCTATCTTAACTAAGGCCCCAGTTCCAGCTGAAGAAAAACAGCCCCAAAGCATGATGCTGCCACCACCATGCTTCACTCTGGGTATGGTGTTCTTTTGGTGATGTGCAGTGTTGTTTTTGCGCCAAACATATGTTTTGGAATTATGGCCAAAAAGTTTAACCTTGGTTTCATCAGACCATAACACCTTTTCCCACATGCTTTTGGGAGACTTCGGATGTGTTTTTGCAAAATGTAGCCTGGCTTGGATGTTTTTCTTCATAAGAAAAGGCTTTCGTCTTGCCACTCTACCCCATATCCCAGACATATGAAGAATACGGGAGATTGTTGTCACATGTACCACACAGCCAGTACTTGCCAGATATTCCTGCAGCTCCTTTAATGTTGCTGTAGGCCTCTTGGTAGCCACCCAGACCAGTTTTCTTCTCGTCTTTTCATCAATTTTGAAAGGGAGCTCCAGTTCTTGGTAATGTTACTGTTGTGCCATATTTTCTCCACTTGATGATGACTGATCACTGTGTTCCATGGTATATCTAATGCCTTGGAAATTCTTTTGTACCCTTCTCCTGACTGATACCTTTTAACAATGAGATCCCTCTGATGCTTTGGAAGCTCTCTGTGGACCATGACTTTTGCTATGGGATGCGACTAAGAAAGTTTCAGGAAAGACCAACTAGAGCAGCTGAACTTTATTTGGGGTTTAATCAGAGGAACTTTAAATGAGGGCAGGTGGAAGATAGGGGGAGTGACCGAAAATGGTGTTCTAGCCGCGAAGGTCGGCAGTGAGCGGGTGGAGATGGCGTTTTGTGAACCAACTCGAGCGAGATGTGCCGAGCTGAGGTGACTTTGTAGCCCAGAGTAGCGCCTGAGGTCTGCGTGGGGAACCCAGAGAGTGAGAGGAAACCCAGAGAATGAGGAAAGCGGACCCCCTGCTGTAGGCACTAAGGGCAACTATAAAGGGGTAAGAGGTCGGGAATATCGAGCCACATTCATTAAACGCAACACCCCAGAAGCACTTAGCACCACTCAAGAAAGGAAGTTCCAGGAGCATTGATCCTGGCGGCTCAGGCGCAGGAGAGCGAGCGCACAGATCCGGTGGTCAGCGCTGAACCAGCTTTAAGACCGTGGGACGCAAGGAACAAGTCTTAAGAGAGCTAAGTAAAACCTTACTTTCAATCTCTCCTAATAAAAAGAACCTAACTCTGCAGTAGCAAATTTACCTTCCCTGTGAGCTAAATAACGATTTATAAACTCCACAAAGACAGAATAGAATGCAATATCTGAAGGGAAGTGCAGAGGGTTACATTGTAACTCATTATTACAATATAGGAAAAGGGACTAATCCTAAAGACTGTTTATACTGATAACAAAATCACCTGTATTGGACAGCAAATGGATTGTTGAAGGCAGGATGTTAGAATTTTGTTAAGTGTCAGTGGACTGTCAGGAGGACATGTGACTGTTGTTCGCAGTGAAGGGTTCAGTTTGGACACTATTGCGGACACTTTAGAAACATACAAAGCGGATCATTGAGACACTAAAGGTCCAGCAGATAGGAATCAACTATAAACTGTTAATACGGTAGCACAAAATTGAATTTCAAATTATAAAGATATTCCCGTAAGGGAAAGCGAAAGAAAAGAGACAAAAGAAAAGAAATAAGGGAAAAATGAGGGAGGAGAGAGAAAGGAAAAGAAGGAGGAAAGAGAAGAAAATAGGAGAGAGAAAGGAAACCAATATACCGCAAACTTAAAACAAGATGGCTACGAAAAACAAAGCGAAAGTGCGGAAAAGTCCTATCTTAGAGCCATCCTCCTTTTTTACCCCCAAAAGCTCTACAAATCCGGTTCAAAAACAAACCCCGAAAGAAGTGTTGGATCAAAGTATTACTCTCCCCTCTGTAAATTCATCAAACAGAGAATCCGAGAATCAGGAGGAGAACTTTCTTACCACAGGGAAAATGAAAGAGATCTTGAAGAACTTCCAAGCAGAATTCTTAGCAGAGATTAAGGTTCAAATTATGGAAAACTCCAAATCAATAATGGAAGTGAACAAAAGATCTGCTGACTTGGAAGTTAAATTCGATAAATTAATCTTGGATCATAATATGATACTTGAGCAATCATCAAAAATGTCTACACAAATTATAACATTGAACGATCAAATAAATAAGATGGAAGACAAATCACGAAAAAATAATCTCCGTATAAGAGGAATTCCTGAAGCTAAAAAAAAAGATCTTTCTATATATCTCACGGAATTATTTTCCAATATTACTCCCACCTATTCACAATTGGACCAGAAATTTGATACAGTTCATCGAATACCTTTACCAGCACATCTACAAAATAAAAGCCCTAGAGATGTGATCGTTAGAATTCACCATTTACCTACAAAGGAAGCAATCTCTAAAGCGAGTTATACAAAGAAGATATTTGAACCTCCATATGAAAATATACAAATATTTTCAGATTTTTCAAAAGGGACAATCAGTAGAAGAAAGGAATTTAACTCCATAACGCGAGCATTAAGGAAGATTAATCTCATTTATAAATGGACCTTCCCAGTAGGTTTACTGGTTCTACAAGGATCCTCCTGGCACAAGATCAATTCTACGGCAGAGGGAGAAATCTTTCTGAACAATCTAAAGTCGAATACACAAGACTTAAATGATTCTTCAATTAAGCTGCAAGCACCAACGCCAGAGTGGCAGAAGAAGAAATGAACTTCGATGCAAGGACAGAAACAGCTGTATAGATTGTTTAGAAAAGTCAGAATCTGTTCATATTTATCCCTTATTGGGAAAAGACTAAGAAATGATAACGTCAATAAGTGGATCAGTTTAATTTAATTACTTACAGTTCACTTCCAGAGAGGAGGAAAGGGAGAAGAAAAGAAGGGAATAAGGCAAGATGGGAGGGAAGAAGGAAAGAGGGAAAGAGATACAGAACAAATTTGCACAGATAATGGGCACAGAGGAAAAATAGTAAATAGTAGTTAAACACACGAAGTAACATATAATATGTAATAACATAAAAGAACCACAATGACATAAGTTACACGAGAATGGGGTGCCTTTTTTTATTTTTATTTTTTATTTTTATTTATTTTTTTAAATTCTTCCCTCTTCTAGCTTTACGATAAACAATCAATGAACAGTAAGCTAAATAAAGTTACAACTATGTTTTGTACAGACATCTTTAGTAAACATCTAATATATGAACTGATTTACACAACATTCAAAAATATTCAATCATAAGGAAAGAAACTATTTAACAAATCAGTAGGTACTAGAAACAAGAGGTAGATTTAGAGGGTTACGCAAAGTGTCCAAGTTAGGTAAAGGTCATAGCCATCTCCACATTGTACCGCTAACCATTTCTGAACAACGGCTAAATCCCTGCAGAACAGAAGTGGGGAAAGGCTGTATTACAGCCTCATCTGTTCTAATAGTATGAATGTACGTATGAATGTTCGTAAGGAAGTTTTTGGACCCAAAATCAAAAAACAAACGGTAAAGGAAATATCTCCCGCCAACCGTTTGCCAAAGAATATAATTATTAACAAATTCTCCCAAGGTAAATGGGTTTAAAAGTATTAAGTTGGAATGTTAGGGGATTAAATTCACCTAGCAAAAGAAAAACGGTGTTCAGACATTGTAAAAAAGAGAAAGCAGATTTGATTTTTCTCCAGGAAACACATTGGGGGAAAGCTAAAATACCGGGCTTTGCAGTAGGTTGTTTTGATTTTAGACACCACTCAACAGATGGAAAAAAAAAAAAAGAGGAGTATCAATTTTTTTCTCTAATGAGCTAGAAATAGTTGAAGTAATTTCAATTATAGATCCAGATGGACGTTACATTTTATGGAATAAATCAGAAAATTACACTGATCAATATTTACGCTCCCAACAAGAAGCAAGGGAAATTATTTAAAACAAATAGGTAATTTAATCAGGAAATATGTACAGGGCCGCTCATTATGGCAGGGGATTTTAATATGGTTTCAAACATAAATTTAGACAGGTCTAAAAAATTGGTGGATAAAAATTTAAAAAGAGTGAGCAAAGTTGCTCAAGTATTTACTGAATGGATTATTAAAAACAATTTATTCGACGCCTGGCGAGTTCAACATCCAAATCCCAAAAATGTTTTCTTTTTACTCAAACCCACACAATATCTATTCACGAATTGATTTAATTTTAGTAAACTCCCAAATAATTGATAAGATTTCTCACACGGAAATAGGTAAGATTGTCATATCCTATCACGCCTACACCACAGTAATAGTTGAAATAAACAAAGTAAAATTAGACAGACCACAATGGAGATTAGATGACACTATAATAAAAAATAGAAAAAAATAAAGAATTTCTAAGTAGAGAAATTTCAAATTTTTTTGATATCAATAGTCACACTGTCCCTTCCTATTGCACGATTTGGAATACACAAAAAGGTTTCACAAGAGGTTTGATTATTAAACTTAAATCTCAGTTGATAAAACAGAGAGGAGCCCCATTAAAGAAATTATATATAGAGTTAAACAAATTGGAATCTAAATTTTTTATGGACCCGCAACAACAGACTATGGCGGAGATTAAATTAATACGAAACAGAATAAATACAATCAACAAACAAAGGTCAGATAGCGCAATATGGCATTATCAACCATCAAAATAATAGAAACAGTAAACTACTGGCCACTCAAGCTAAAAAAAAAAAAAAGAAAAGAATAGTAGTTTTAAAAGATAAAGGAAGATATATCTCCTCACCCCAAGAAATTGGTCAACCCTTTTTTAACTATTATCAGGACCTGTACAATTTGGGAAAAGACTCTAGTTTCTGTAAACCATTAACAGAAGAAATACAATCATTCTTGGATGGTATTCAACTACCTAAATTATCAGAAGGTGATCGAGAAGAACTGAATGATCCAATTACTATTCAGGAAGTTCTTCAAGTATTCAATCAATTGAAACCCGATACCACGACAGGGCCAGATGGATATACCAATCTCTTTTATAAAACATTTGGTCAAATTTTGAGTCCTCATTTAACAGAAATGTTCAATGAAATTAAGACAACAGGAACGATACCAGGGGAAATGACAAAAGTTGCACTGATAATGATTCCTAAGCCCAATCTAGATCCCCAGTTTTGCGCTAATTACAGACCCATTTCACTATTAAATGCAGATATTAAACTGTATGCGAAGATTTTGGCTTTTAGAATTCAGAAGTTTATAGAGAAATTAATCACAATAGATCAAATGGGATTTGTGTCTGGCAGACAAGTATCGGAGAACATTAGAAAGCTTATGAATCTGGGTGAAGTTGCGAGGGCTAAAGGCACTCCCACCCTATTCTTATCTTTAGACGCCGAGAAAGCGTTTGACAGAGTAGGGTGGGAGTACATGCGATTAACCTTATTTAAATTTGGGTTTGGGGACTTTGGAGCCAAGGCGCTTGGGGCCTTGTATGGATCCCCCTCAGCAGAAGTAACAGGTCTAGGATGTAGGGCAAGTTCCTTTGGAATATCAAACGGTACTAGACAGGGTTGCCCCCTCTCCCCCACCTTATTTGCGCTGATGATAGAACCAATGGCGGAAGCTATTAGATCATGCCCACAAATCTATGGTATCAGGGTGGGAGAGAGGGAGTACAAAATCAGTCTATACGCAGACGATGTTGTCTTGTCACTCACCCGCCCTGGAGAATCACTTTACCATTTGTCAAATGTAATTCAAATGTATAGTAAAGTTGCTTATTACAAGTTGAATTATAGGAAATCAGAAACACTTTTTTTTTATTTCAGTAGGTTTGTTGTCCCAGTTGAATACTACATATTCCTTTGATTGGAACTCGAAATCATTCAAACATCTCGGAATTACATTTTTGAGAAATTTACAGGAAATGGTTGATAGGAATTATAAGGATTTATATTTCAAGTTCCAAAATATTATAGGAAACTGGAGGAAAGACAGATTTTCCTTTTCTGGCAGAATTGCAGTTGTAAAAATGACGCTCCTCCCAAGAGTCAATTATATTTTGAGATGTATGCCATTTAAGATCCCTAGATATTGTATAAAAAGATCAATTACACGTTGCAGTTTCTTTAACCATCATTCTAAATACATAAGGTTGAAAAAAACAACCATGGGAAGAAGTTTCCTAAAGAGAGGAATTTCCTACCCTTTACTACAACCTTACCAAGAAGCCAACTGTATAGTACAGGCTTTAAAATGGCTGGAAACAGCAGACAAACTCCCATGGATGCAAATAGAAAAAGCACTAATCCCAAACTATCATCCATCAGCTTTGGTTTTTGGGGAAAAACCCTCTCACAAGGATCTTGTGATTGGATCATCTGTGGTAAAGGGAATTTCAAAAAATTGGAGACAGATTAATAGGAAAAATAAGCTGATCCCTAGGGGCAGCTTAATGACTCCAGTGAAAGCTTTGTTACATTCAAATATGGCAGGTACTATTAATGACTGGAATAGTAAGGGGTTAGTATGTGTTAAAGACACTCTTTATTATTATTATTTATTATTATTATCTTTTATTTGTATCGCGCCAACATATTCCGTAGCGCTGTACAGGGGATAAGAACAGGGGAAATACACGTTTAACAAATTCAAAGTTGAAGGGCCCTGTTTTGAGCTTAGAATCTTACCAGAAAGTGCTTTATCCCAAAGCACCCTACAAGACTGGAAACTCGCTACTTACAATCTAAAGGGAATTAAAGGGCAGAGAACTGGGGAAGAGTAACAAATAGGAATAGCAAGGGTCAGGAAGCAGGTGAAAGCTAGAATGAGTTTTATTTTAGAGGAAGAGCACCCTACAAGACTGGAAACTCGCTACTTACAATCTAAAGGGAATTAAAGGGCAGAGAACTGGGGAAGAGTAACAAATAGGAATAGCAAGGGTCAGGAAGCAGGTGAAAGCTAGAATGAGTTTTATTTTAGAGGAAGAGGGGAGGGATCTGAGGTGAAAGACTAGTATGTTGGCTGACCCCTAGTGTTGAGATGATATATCTGCAAGTAGGAAGTCAGGTGATTTCCATGGCTCTATAAATTTAATCTGAGTTGGGGTGGGTGGGTGAGGGGGAGGTAGGAAGGGCAATATTCTGAGAATCACAGATGTAGTAGGCCTTAAAACCAGACTGAATTTGCAATGGAAGAAAGAGAGAGAGAGAATGGATTGGGGTCAGACAGTACAGGAAGATAGAGAGTAAGAAAGAAATGGGAGAGAGACCTTAAAAGGAAGGTATGTGAGGAGGGGGGAGGAGATTTGAGGTAATTATGCCAGCCATAAATGGGGGAAGGTTGGGGGAAGGTGGGGACGCCAAAGCAGGGTATAGGAAACAGTTAAAAATTGAAAACAAAATGTCAGAAATATTTCTATCTGCCAAGATATAATAACATGCATACAGTAGTGATATTAATAAACATATTGGCTCCAGGGATGGCGCAGTTTCCATAGTCTCCTCCATACCTGCTGAGGTGTTCTGAATGCAATTCTGAGAATCTCACAGATGTAGTAGGCCTTAAAACCAGAGTGAATTTCCACTGCTGAGGTGTTCTGAATGCAGTTCTGAGAATCTCACAGATGTAGTAGGCCTTAAAACCAGAGTGAATTTGCACTGCTGAGGTGTTCTGAATGCAATTCTGAGAATCTCACAGATGTAGTAGGCCTTAAAACCAGAGTGAATTTGCACTGCTGAGGTGTTCTGAATGCAATTCTGAGAATCTCACAGATGTAGTAGGCCTTAAAACCAGAGTGAATTTGCACTGCTGAGGTGTTCTGAATGCAATTCTGAGAATCTCACAGATGTAGTAGGCCTTAAAACCAGAGTGAATTTGCACTGCTGAGGTGTTCTGAATGCAATTCTGAGAATCTCACAGATGTAGTAGGCCTTAAAACCAGAGTGAATTTGCACTGAAAGAAAGAGA
Organism: Discoglossus pictus; assembly: GCA_027410445.1. NCBI lineage: Eukaryota > Metazoa > Chordata > Amphibia > Anura > Alytidae > Discoglossus > Discoglossus pictus. The sequence goes on along the minus strand of CM050163.1, from coordinate 417,194,917 downwards.
GAGAATGGATTGGGGTCAGACAGTACAGGAAGGATCAATAGCATCCTTTGATCAAATAAAAAATAAGTTTAACATCGCAGCAGAAGGATGGCTAACGTACGAAGCTTACAGAGCCATCTGTTGCGAACTTAATATACTCTCACAAATTGGTAAAGAGTTAAACTCTATAGAAAAAATTCTCCTTAAATCCGAAAAAAAACATCTAATATCCAAATGTTTTAACATCACAAAATCCTTCGGAGAGCAGCCTAAAACCAAGGGCATGAATCAATGGGAGCTGAACCTAAATTTAGTACTAGAAGTAAAAGACTGGGACACAACTCTAAGATTGACAAATAGATTTATTAAACAAACAACATAGAGAGAAACGTTTTTTTAAATTAACAATTGGTATATCACACCTGTCAAAATTGCGCAGATTTCCCATTCCCCTTCGAAAAGAATGTGCTGGAGGGATTGTGGTAACTCTGCCCACTTATTGCATATTCTATGGGAATGCCCGAAATTAAATTCCTTTTGGAAAAGCTGTTATGAAATTCTGTCTAAAATTGTGGGGAATCAATTTCCGTTTACGGGAGAATGCAGCTTGTTACACATCTTTCCAAGCGATATCATCACAGAGAAAAAATCGTTTTCTATTCTGATTTTCTCAATAGCAAAAAATATAATATTTACTAATTGGAAAGAGAAGACTGCTCCAATCTTTGCTGATATCGTTTGGAAAATAAAACATATTCGGGAACTGGAGAAAAACTATGAACAAAGAGGTTTAATGAAGGTTGATCCATTAAAAAGGAAAGCATGGGACCAAAAACAGGGAACAACTTGTTAATATTCAAATTTTAAAAGGGTCGAATGAGGAATGAAAAAGGAAGAATGGCAATGTAATTAATGTATATTTTGCTGTTGTAAAAGATTTATTAATGCTACTTCAGTATGTAAAAAAATGTTTTGGCAAAATAATAATAAAAAAATGATGGCAGGTGTATGCTGACTCCTATTTAACACGAGTTGGAATGTGATTGCTTAATTCTGAACACAGCTACATCCCCAGTTATAAGAGGGTGCGCAGACTTATGCAACCACATTATTTTTCTTTTTTTTTTCTCTTCCCTCCACCTAAAAGATTTCAGTTTGTTTTTCAATTGAGTTGTACAGTTTATAGGTCACATTAAAGGTGGAAAAAGTTCTGAAATGATTTATCTTTGTCTAATTTTTTTACAGCACAGAAACCTGACATTTTAACAGGGGTGTGTAGACTTTTTATATCCACTGTACATACATTTCAGTATGAATAAACAATTGTTTATCTTGGGCATAAATCACTCAATATTACTTGCTTGTGTCTGCCCTATGACTTTGGAAGGACTGGATGCACAATGTAATGTCCTAGCCTATCAGGGATTACATCTTAGCAGCATGTTGCTGAGAGATGGTCACTGGCTGGTTAGTATGAGATACAGTACAGCAGAGTCTGTCTTTGTGAGCTGCAGAGGGCAGACACAAGCATGGAATATTTGTATGATTTTAGGCAATAAAACATAGCTTATAAGCACTTAATAAAACAAAGTACAGTAGACTCATGGGGATTGGTAGATGCCAGATAAATGTAGTTTCTGGCTGCTTGACAGTTACTATTAAGAGGCCTAGATAAGCTGCACATAGAATGCTCTGCTAAGTATATTTGTCAGTGAGGGCTGTTCTAGCAGCAGCAGCTTTCACTCCTCACTTACACACAGGTACGTTTGGCTGGAGGGTGGCTGAGCCCGGGGAATGTAACGTCAACACTGCCCTGGCTCAATCACTCATGCCTGTCTGCTTCCAGGTAACATTGAATTGCAGAGACATACATTGAATGAAATCTAGGTGCCTGTAAAAATTTTGTGGCATGACAATTTGGCTCCTGGTATTTGTTGAGCCCTGTTAATTAAATTTTTTATTTAAAGTACAGTATTCATTTTTTTTTTGTCTGGTTGCTTGAGTTCCGGTTAACAGAGTCTACTGTACATAAAAGTAAATTGACACATAGGTATATTTATATATCTAGTAAATTTCCAAAGCTTCTATATCCCTTTAAAGGGACTTTGTCACCCTAAAACAAAGTTGTTAAATTATACATCGGATGAAAAGCTAGCTATACCTTGTACTAGCATTTTTTTGTTATTCTTGTGCAATCCAGTGCTAATTAGGATTAGTCTGCTAGTCTCTCTGTTTTTAGCAAACACCAATGCCCTTAGCCACAAGCCATAATTATGAATGATTTATTGTAGAGAAAAGAAAAAAAAAAGGATAATAAAATTTGCATTTTTTTAATGTTCTTCAAGATTAAACAAAGTTGTTTTAGGGCGTGACTGTGCCCTTTTTAAGTTATTTTGTAAAAGACTCAGGAAGTTTCAGCCTAATGAAGAAGAAAGCTGTTAACTCGCCCCAAAAGCACTGACTGAAAGACATATTTAAATTTCATGGATTATGAATGCATCTGATGGAAAAAAAAACTCAAAATAAACTTATCCTGAAGTTTGAAAATGTCTTCAGTTTTCTGGAAATTGATTTGGGGAAGGAATGTCCCTGAAATTAAAAGCTAAATTATCATAAAATTGATAATTTGTTTTGGCCAATCAGAGGCAGTTACAACATTGTTACAATGTTTGGGTAATCAGGATGACTGGGGAAGTTGACCCTTCTGTGCTGGCTTAGCTTCTTGAGGATCGGCTCCTCCTTTAGCTCCCTGCCTGTGATGGGGCTGAGGCTGTAGCTGAAACTCAGAAGTGCCCCAGCTTGCTGATGCCAATGCTACTCCACTGGCCATGAGCCAAAGTCCCTCTCTGGTTCCTGGCCTCTGGCTCATTGTGTGACATAAATGGCTTGTGCTGGGGATCATGGGACTTACAGGGATGCCCCACAGACCCTACAAGGCACTGGTAACCTCCAGGAATGGAGGGAAAACCACTTTTCATCCTGGAAGTGGGGTTTTCTTTTCTGCACAGCCACCCAGTAGTGGTCACAATAGATAACCCACAATCACCTCCTTACCTGTCTCCCATCACAGTGCCTTAATAAATATGGCGAAGGACCCTCTCTCCCAAACCAGCTGTTGAATCACCAAGGAATGTATGGCGTGTTAGTGTTACAGCTAAGCCTGGTTCTAAAGATAGATCATTAAAGGGGCAGCATTTCCATAAGGCGGCTGCACACATCCAGCATGCTGCTGTGTCTAATGGCCCTATGAAGAGGATTGAGAGGAAGGGAGGCCCAAGAAGTCAGCCTTTAGAGCCCAACAGAAGAATATAGAGCAGGCGATGCTGCTAGAAGATGACATACTTATTAAGGAGTATGAGCCTGATGAGCAGCCGCTTAAATGCATTTACCTTATGTGGACCAGAAAATCCACACCCAGCTAAAATCCTCTCTCCTTTGTGACATCTTACACGAAGGCCAAATTTCCCTCTACTTGGGCTCCAACTACTTAGCTTTCATACAAGAGGGTGTAGTACAAGAGGCATAAGCTGGTTCATCTTGCAGGCAGGGCAGACATGGATGACAACAGTAGGGGGGTTTGCTGTAGTTCCTTCTGCAGTGCAAAAGTGGGGCATCAGCTGGCAGACTTGGCTTTTTTTTATTTTTTATTAACCAGGTTAAGGGACCTGACCAAAGAATTCCTGATCAGGCAAATGGTGCAAGGCTTAACAAAAGGTGCATCTTGGTAGGGCATGATTGCAGTAGTTCCCCCGGATCTATCCCATTGCGTATGTGAAAGAAATCGCCAGCACTGAGAGCTGCAGTACCAGCAAGTAGCCACTAGATGGTGGCGTCAGGTTTCAGGGAAGCCCTATAATTATTCCCCTCCGACATGGCGCAACTCGACGAGGACAGTGAGGCCATCGCTATGTTCGGCGCTGGCACTCGGCCCTCGGGCGTGCCTCTCATAGTTTGGGGCCTTTTCTGACGATGCTCCTTATATGCAATGTGAAGCCGTAGTCTGAAAATCGGCAGGGCCATCTAGTGGTTGGCGGCGGCATTGCTGCTGCCCATCTTTTGTGTAGGGGAAGAGGGAAAGGACCCAATTGTTTATCATTTGGATCTGAAATGATCAAGCATAGGGGCTGGAGGGAGGCAAAAAGCCAGAAAAGTTAGATAGGACTCGCATGTAATTAAGCTTATGTCTAGTCTTATTAGAAAGTGGGGCTGATTTAATTGAGGCATGATGAGCTTTAGGGCGTTGAGGCTGACTGTATGTTCCTCCCTGATGGCGTCCACCTTACCAAGGTTGGCCTTGAGCTCATGCTGGTGTTGAAGGAGCGTTTGAATCAGGCCAAGGTGTTGGTGGGGAAAGGGACCACATTAAGTTTTCCTGCGGTGTTGGGTGTGGAGGGGAGTCGCCAGTCCAGTGGTGAAGTGGGTTAGTCCCTCTACAACAGTGGTACAGCTATACCATCACAGTTTTTTACTGATCATAATTAGTTATTCAGAATACCACCTAAACAATGACCACAGTGGTCCTTTAAATCAAATGTGTTCGTGACAGTCAAATAACTGTTTTAGCTGACTCACAACTGGGCCTACTGGGTTTGGCTAGATTAGCCTATTTTGCTAAGTAGATAACCTAACCTACTGTGCTGTGACTGGTATTACAAGCTGTGGTTAACAGTATAAAAAGATTTGAGGCTCATTGCTGTGACACTGACAAAGCATGAAATCACTTATCACCAGAATCATTCAAATCTTGCACAACTGAGTGACATACTTCTCTTTATAGGTGTGAATTGCAGAGCATAAATCAATTCATACCTGTATAATTTGTTGCATGTCTCAATGGGCCTGGAAGTCAGGTGTTTCTGAGTTTTCTGTATCCTCTAGCTTTAGTGGGCAAAAGGTAAATTTAAGTGTTTATGTAGATCTCAAAGTGGTGATTTTGGTTCTTTCCCTCTTCACCTTCAGCTGCAATACCGCCGCCAACAGACAGATGGCGCTGCCGATTTTCATATAAGGTGCGCCGACAGAAGAGGCCTTGAGCTATTAGAGGCACACCCGAGGCCCTGGGGGGCCGAGTGCCCGCGCCGAACATAGCGATGGCCTTGCTGTCAACTCAGCGCTGTCGAGTTGCGCCACGTCGGATGGGAGAATAGTTTTTTGCCTTACAACAAAGATGACGGCGCCCCCTCAAAAATTTACAGCGACGGTGCTGCATGGAGTGGGTGATGTCTCTGACGGCAGGAAAGAAAGGTTGGTGATCTGAAGGGACACCTGCAAAGGGCTCGTTTTGTCCTTCAACATCGACACCAGGAGGCCGCAGGTCTTCAGAGGCTCAGAGGAGGCCCAGTTTGGGTACAAGGTCCTGCAGCATGAAGCTGAGGGGCAGAAATGGATGCTGGTGGGGGCTCCATGGGATGGATCACCTGATAACCGACAGGGGGACGTGTACAGATGCACCATGGGTAACCAGACCAACTCCTCTTGTGCCAAAGTCAACCTTGGTGAACTCGCTCTCCGGAACGTCTCAAGGCAAATAAAGAACATGCATCTGGGGATGGCGCTGGCACCGGACGCACAAGGTGGTTTTGTGGTTTGCGCCCCCCTCTGGTCCCAGGAGTGCGGCTCCTCCATGTTCAGTACCGGGATCTGCACCAGTGTGGATAGAAACTTCCAACCAACGGGGACCATCGCACCGACTGCGCAGAGATGCTCCACCTTCCTGGACATTGTGATCCTCCTGGATGGCTCCAATAGTATCTACCCCTGGTACGAAGTCCAGAACTTCCTCAGCAACATCCTCAGAAAGTTCTTCATTCGACCAGACCAGATCCAGGTGGGTGTCCTGCAGTACGGGAAGGTTGCTGTCCATGAGTGGTCTCTGAAGGACCACAGCACCTCCCAGGAAGTCATTGAGGCTGCCAAGAACATCAGCCGCCAGGAGGGGCGCGAGACCAGGACGGCGTTCGCCATCCACAAGGCCTGCTCTGAAGCCTTCAGCCCTGAGAGGGGAGGAAGAGAGGGGGCAAATCGCCTGCTGATTGTCGTGACTGACGGGGAGTCACACGATGGGGATGAACTGCCGATGGCGCTGGCCGAATGTGAGAAGCTGGACATCACTCGATATGCCATCGCTGTTTTAGGTCACTACACAAGGCGGCAGCAGGACCCCGACTCATTTATTAATGAGATCAAATACATTGCCAGTGATCCAGATGAGAAATATTTCTTCAACGTTACAGACGAGGCCGCGCTCAATGACATTGTGGACGCTCTGGGAGATCGGATCTTTAGTTTAGAAGGGACGCATGGCTTCAATGAGAGCTCCTTCAAACTGGAGATGTCACAGATTGGATTCTCCATCCATGTGCTAGAGGATGGTATTCTGTTTGGGACAGTTGGAGCCTATGACTGGGATGGGGCGGTGCTGAAAGAGACCAGACATGGCCAGGTCATGCCCCCACGGTGGGCCTTCGAGAAGGAGTTTCCAGTGAAGATGAAGAAACATGCGGCTTACTTGGGGTACACTGTGTCCTCCATCACATTACGGAGTGGGAAGAGTCTGTACGTGGCTGGGCCGCAAGGTGCAGGACTCTCGCTTTGGTTACTCTCTGGCGACCGCCCAAGACCTGAATCATGATGGGTTCAATGATGTGGTGGTTGGAGCGCCACTGGAGGACAACCACAGGGGGGCAGTGTATATCTACCATGGGTATCGCAGCACCATCCTGCCAAACTACAAACAGAGAATCGACTCCTCCACGTTCCAGCACGGGCTGAGTTATTTTGGCCGCAGTGTGAATGCCCAGATGGACCTCGATGGGGACGGACTGGTTAACCTGACTGTTGGGAGCCAGGGAGCGGCTGTCGTGTTGAGGTCCAGAAGTATTGTACGAGTCAATGCGTCCATGCAGATAACGCCACCGTCCATCAACATGGTGCAGAAAAACTGTGTGCGTCAGGGCAAGGAGTCCGTGTGTCTGAACATCACCTTGTGCTTCTCAGTGACCTCCAAATCACCAGGAAGATGGGACAACCGTGTGGGCCTCCATTACAACATCTCTCTTGATGACAAAAGTTTCAACGCCAGATCCATGTTTGATGAGAACTCACAAAAACTGGTGAATAAACGTATCCGAGTCAACGTGGGCAAAGTGACCTGCATGACCCTGGGTTTCCATGTAATTGAAACCATTGACTACCTGAGACCTGTCCCAGTCCTGCTGAGATTCAGCTTAAGTGATTCAGAGTCCAGCCCAGTGCTGGATGAGCGATGTCCCTCCTTTGTCAAAAAGCTGGTTCCATTCTTCAAGGATTGTGGGGAAGTTGATGTTTGTTTGACAGACCTGGCTCTGCAGGCTCACATGGACATCTCTGGAACAAGAGGGCGCCCGCACCTGATCCGTAGAGACCGCCGGAAGGTATCTGTGAACATATTACTACAGAACCGGAGGGAGAACGCCTACAACACCAGCCTGAGGGTTTGGTTCTCCAAAAATCTCCTGTTCTCCAGCGTTTCTGGAAAGGGAGAGGCCAGGGTGGAGTGCGCAGCTCTGAGCCCCAACAGCCGCTCCTGTCGTGTGAACTACCCTGTGCTCCGATCCCTGGCAAAGGTGACCTTTGCCTTGGAGTTTGAGTTCAGCTGCTCGTCCCTCCTGAACCGGGTTCAGATCAAACTCACGGCCACCAGCGATAACACAGAAATGAACGACACTCTCCATGATAACTCCGCCCAGCTGTACGCCACTATCCGCTACGAGCCAGAGATTTTCATCTTTAGTGAGTCCAGTTTGAATCGTTACGAGGTGCATCCTGGGAGGACGTCCCCCGATAATCTGGGCCCAGAGTTTATAACGAGTTTTAAGGCGCAGTATGTAGACTGTTACCCCATACACAACGTGTCCATTCACATCCACACCCCGGCCATCGGTTACGGGAGCACGTACTTCATGTCTGTGTCCAGGATCATTGCTCAGAATGCCACCTGCGTCCTGGCCAACACAAGTTCACCGGAGGTCGTGCCCTTTCACCCAGAAGATCTTCTATTCATGGACACGTTGGACTGTAGAAACTCTCGCTGTGAGAGTGTCGCCTGCGTGTTCCCCACGCTCCACCCGAACAGCGAGATCTCGTTGTCTCTGCTCAGAGTCGTCCACAATGCGTTCTTTACCAAGGCCAAGTTCAGGTCGGTCCGAGTGTCCAGCTCGTTCTCCCTGGATGTGAAGGACGGTGGGATGCTCTATACTGACCACTCCGGACACCGCTGAGAGAGCGTCCTGGAGATCCTGCAGCCCAGGCTCCTCCCACTGTCGCTGTGGATCCTCATCGGAAGCATCATCAGAGGCTTGCTGCTGCTCGCACTAATCATATTCATCTTGTGGAAGTTGGGATTCTTCACTCGGAAAACCCAAGGAGAGGAGAAGAAAGAGACCGACAAGCAAGAAGAGTGATCCCCGTAAAGAGCAGTCCCACCACACAGTTTGTCCAATGGAAGAGAAGCCAACCTCACCAGATCACTGCAGGACCACAGACTCTCTGCTCAGGGACATGTTGATGAATTGTACAAGATTACCGGCACCTACCATGGCTAGTAGATTAAAGATGGAAACGTCTACCCAAACTGGTGGAAACCAAAGTCGCAAATAGTCTTTATTCATAAAAACATTAATTATATAAGACTTTACTGAGAAGAACAGTACCAGCAAAGATAAATATTGTGACCCTCTATGGGGTGTGAAACGTGCGTCGGAAGCTTCTCTCCTAGCGGGCGAATCACTGGACTCTGTACATAAGAGTTTTCGTTTATAGAGGAAATATTTGTGAAATGGAAGTTTTTTTGTATTATTATAACCGGTTTGTGTTAGTTTAGGGAGGGATCATATATGTTCTCCAGTGATGGACCCACAGCAAGACCCCAGAAACCACAACAGACTGGCCTCCAGAATCCAGTATATGGGACCAAACACAACTCTCACTGGAAATATCCCACAAGATGAAGTCTCAATGGGTGGACAATCCCAACCTCAACAGGATCCTTGAGATATCCATGTAATAAAACCAGGTCCAGGGGATTACTCTAAAGACCACAAACCTATACAGGGTCAATAATCTATGTAAGGGTGTAATTATAGGGAGAGGTAGGTTCAACTGCCAAGCCAGGTCAGCTTCAAGATAAGGCCAAATAGTTAAGAGGTGTCAACTGCTTATTAAAAAATGTAAGTCCAGCTTCTATAATGAATACAAGTATAAACAACTTTTCATTATATTCTGATTAATATTTGTTGAAAAAAAAAAAAAAAAATGTCCATTGAACATATCTGGCTCCCTCTTGTCCGGGCTTAGCTTTAGTGATAGAGGGTAATTTACTTTTATGTGTTGTTTGGCAGCTGTAGGGAAGTGCTAGTACACTCTGCCCCCAATGCCAAGCTGTCTAATATGGGAGGAGCTCTAGGAAACCAGCTATTCTCAATGTAAGTTTTCTCTCTAGATCACGTTTTAGTTATAATAAATAGATTTTACCAAATAAAAGTTATGAAAGCTGAACCATTACAGTGACCATTTAATTACTGATTAACATAATATCTGTATTTAACACTATTTGAAGAACTGCACATTTAGGTTGTAATAAAAATAATAATAACAGACTGATTTAATATGAATCAGACTCAGCTGACCAAAGAAAATTTCTTCAGTAAAATAAATAACTGAAAATAAAAATGTAATGATGTAAAAGGTCATTATTTGCTTTCTAGTAACATTATGTCCAGTTATTTGACCTCAGGGCCCTTTAAGTATTCAGTCCTACTTTGGGGGGGGGGGGGGCGGGGTTGCCAATTTTTCTACAACTTCTGAATTCAAGATAAATGTATTGCAATCTCGTATATTATACTGGATTACTATTATTTTATATTTGGCCTGGTTTTTCATGTAATAAACGTGTTTGATGACCCACAAAAAAAAAAAAAAAAAAAAAAAAATTTACAGCACCCTCTGTCGGATGGTTCATGTAACTGCAGCTGCCAGTGCTGCCGAAGAAATGCGAAGGTGAAGAGGGATAGATCCATGATTTTTAAATTGTAATCTGCATAAATATTCAGATCTCACTGAGGAGGGAGAGAACTGTCCTGATTGGCTCTGGTGCATGAAAAAAAACTTCAGGTGTAAAAATAGCTTGTAAGGCATACACTTGAATGTGACTTTGCGGTATAATTTTAAAAGTGCTGATATTGCACTTGTAAAGCTCATTAGAGTGACTACAGAAAAATTAGGTATTTTGGAATATTATAATGCTTATTTTCTCCTCCCTGTAAATACAATATTTGATAAAACCCTTCACATATAGAATCTCTTTGTGCAATAGTGCCACAATGGCATATTAGTTTTATTCTGCCCTATGCCTTTTCAAATTTGCAAGTTCTAGTTACTCCTTTCCCCTTTTTACACCCCCACATTAAATATTTGTTGTTTACTTGTTCAGTTGTGTCTGACAATCTGTGACCCTTGTGCCAGGCACAATTGTTATGTCTTTGGATCTTATCTATAACGTTGGGGTTGCCAGTTCCTTCTTCAGTAGACCCCAATTTGTCTGACCTTTCTGCTATGACCTGTCCGTCTTGGGTGACCTTACATGGTATAACTTGCAGCTTAATTGAATAACACAAGCCGCTTCACCTTGACAAGCTAGCGATCCAGAAGGGGCACGCACAAATATACATATTTAAATGTGTGTTTACTTAAATATGAAAGATAAAAATGTCTTGGTGCCTATGCTCACACTTTTCCATAACCCTGCACCAGCCTTGGCATAAGTACACCACTGCATTGTAATGTATTTATAAAGCACCTATGTATTCTACTGCGCTGCATATTTCATAGTTTAAAATACTGTACATAAATAATACACAGTAAGGAGTTTTCTCATTACTGTGGTGAGATGTTACACATTACCTTTATCCGTTGTGCTGTACACACAGAAGGTGTTACATTCATTGTGTATTGGAATGGAGTTAATGGAAAGAATTAGTTGAGCTATTTAAGTGGTATTTTTGGGGTATTGGTGTGCCTTAGGGAGTACAGCAGCGCCTCACTGACCAGCTTTACAGAGGCCTAAATGTACATCTGAGGTTTGCTGTTTCTCCTGTTCAGGGTAGAATTGCCTGGTATTTCGGGGCTGGACCACTCTTTTGAGCGAGACCAGACTGATAAACTACAGGCTATTTCTCCATGTGAAGGGCACAAGTGAGCTAAAAGAGGTTGCTCTCAGAGTAGGTAACCAGACCTATAGGACAAACCTAAGTAGTGTTCATTCTCAAATGAGCACATTTACTCTTTTTGTTTTGTGGGTTATTGGTGTAGTAATAATATATATGCTGTGTCTCTGAGTGCTACAGGAGACTATAGCACCACATAGATGAGAATAAACATGTCTCCATTACCCAAAATGTTTTAAGGAGGAAATAGGGCTTTTTAGTACCTCACAATAGTATCCAGAGTAGTAACTTTAGGCTGTGGAGTAAAAATATAATATTAACAAAAGTATCAGTGTCCATCCCTTTCTTTTAGGTAACACGGCTTGAGCAGAAAGAAGAATGATCCAAATAGTCAGTTGTTACATATGCAGTGAAAGGACAGTTACAGAAAAATAAAACCCACATGAAAAAATGAAGAAAGGGTTATGGAATGTTTAAAATACTGCTCCATGTCTGAGGTGAGAGGAGGCGACTATTACAAGAAGATTGTGTTCCATTTCTGGCACTGGGGCTGTGAGATATGATCAGCTCATATGACAAAACTACAGCTGCAGTTCTGAGCTGGGGCAGTTAACATTCATTTTCTAGGCTGCTCATCAGCTCACATCACCTAGTAAACAAAAGTCGCCAGGAAGTAAAGAAAAAGCTCTAAGGCACTACACCTTTAAACTCATAATAGAGCTCATTTCACATAAAAGAAGAAACGGACCTTGCGTGTTAGTCCAGCGCCAGCGTCCACATAATAATCCTTTGAGAGTAGCCCTTGGTGTGTATAATACCATTAGGTGTGATACAGTGCTGCTGATCCCTTCCCATCTGACAGCACTGTAATGTAATTGACCACATTCTTATTTTCACTGCTGCTACTTTATTTTTTTCCCTGTCCTTCCATACTTCTGTGACCAATAATGTAAATAAACTAACTATACAAACACCAACACAAAGGACAGCTGAAATCCTGTCCAAGTGAAAATCATTACATGTTCTAACATTAGGGGGCGCACTCAGAACGATCTCATGTATTAACGCAAAAAGCTATGTTCCTTTAAAGGGTTGAGCGTAATTACGATTGACTGCATTATTGTCCAATTGGAAAGCGGTAATCGGCGTATCTCGACCAATGAATATCGATATGTTCGCCTACACTGATTGGCTGTCAATCCGACATATAAAAGTTGTCCTCCCTGCGCGCGCTCCCTTTTACTTCCCGGAGCCCTGGTGTGAGGTATGTGAGAGCCGGGCGGCTAATGTAGGCCCGAGACCCTATTCTCACTGTGCTGGGCCTCTCCGGGCAGTCCTATACCTAGTAATAAAGTGTATTTCTTGTGTTTATGCAGACGTGAGAGGCCGCGAGTGATATACACGTCACTATATGTAATATATACCAGCCCGGTCGTGCACACGTGATCCTATGCGTGTTTACTGTGTGTATGACATACATGTAATTTACACAACATGAATATCTCATTATAAGCTTACAATATATACATTTTATATAGGAAGCATTGTTCAAATGTGCTCTGGAGTGTCACCATTAACCTTGTTGTTGTACCATGTGGCCCTTCTATTGCTGCCCATTAGTAACCATAGGACTCTACCTTGTTATAGTTACTATAGATAACTCGCACATAGTATAATTAGTTTAGAGTAAATGATTTGTCGTAGATATATGAGCTTGGATGTGACCACAATGAGCAGTGGTGTATGGTGAGCTCTAGTAGTGCTACACTATATATTCTCTTGTAGGAAACCTGTTGATGATTTTATTTATATAATCTTTTTTTCTTTTTCCACCAGGTAACTCTCTAGTCTTTAAACCCGTTGTGTGGCAATCCTTGGAAGCACTGACAAGATGCCCAGGGAAGACAGAGCTTCGTGGAAGTCCAACTACTTTCTTAAAATCATTGTGAGTTTCCCATCATTATGGGCCAGCTGTGAATGTGTTGCATTTATTTTTATGTTCTCTGTAGGGTTAATGTAAATGTATAGTTCTGAAAGGTTACCCATCAAACATAAGAAAAAGTATCACACTAGTTGGTCATTCAGTTGTGTCTGACTCTCTATGATCGTAATGACCTCAGCAAGTAAGGAACATCTGTCAGCCACAGCCCCTTTGAGCTCCATCAAGCTCATGTTCATCGCTTCAGTGACCTTACTCTGTTGGTCTCTTCTTGTACCCTTCAATCTTTTCCCAGCATCAGTCTTATTTATGAAATCCTGCCTGCTCATGATATGGCTAAAAAATATGAGCTTCAGCCTCGTGATCAAACCTTCCAGTAAACCCTTTGTCTTGATTTTTAATATATATATATGTAAATATTTATTTACACTTTATGTAGAAATCTGATAACCCTATTCTCTCAGCTCACTCTTGTGTTTGATGGATTATATAATCTAGTAGTCCTTTTATTCTAGACATCCATTGCATTAAGTGCATTCTATATTTCAAATGAACTTTCAAAATGCTTAAAGGGCCATGGTAGGTTTCTGGATTCCACTAGAAATATACTATACCTATGTATCTAGTTACCTTCTGGGTACTTTTATTAAGTACATAAAAGTGCTTTTTTTCTGCCTACAATCTTCCAAATAGTTCATAACTGATTTCTTTCCTGTAAAGCTCATGAAAACTGTTTTACATACAGGGTGTGCAGTATGTCATAGTAACTAATCAGTGGTAACATTCTGCAACATGATGCTTGAGAGATCACTGACAGGCCAATTTAAAAACACTGCATTTTATAGTCTGTGTGCATGAAATTTAGAGGGCAGGCCCAAATGGGTACTTGTATTAGGCTGATCAAAATGGCATATAAGCACTTCACAAAATAAAGTACATACATAAACAGGTATGTTATATTCCTAACTATTTTGCCAAATGCATTTCTTATACTAATGGTATTCAGATGTTATCACAATGGTATTTGTTTCCATAAAAAATATGGATTTCATAAATTATATTTTAGCCTTTTTGAGATTTAAGAGTTAATTCACGATCCCTGGTCTAGTGCAAACAAAAAAATCGATGAATTCCAATTTTATTAGTGTGTGTGTGTATATGTGGACCTGAGTCTGCAAGGTTTGAACACAGCCTTGTTTGTACTGTAGTTATTCACCAGACAGTAGTCATGGTCTTAATTTCTCATTCTTGTTTTTATTGTAGCAACTGTTGGATGATTTTCCAAAATGCTTCATTGTGGGGGCGGACAATGTTGGCTCAAAACAAATGCAACAGATCCGTATGTCCCTGCGAGGGAAGGCAGTGGTTCTGATGGGAAAGAACACCATGATGAGGAAAGCTATCCGTGGACACCTGGAAAATAACTCCGCTCTGGAGAAGTAAGTACTTCTAAGTATTGTATACCATTTTTAAGCCTACCTTTGTTCCATCATTGTATAATTTAACATAATTTTGTTTACAGGCTGCTCCCTCACATCCGTGGGAATGTGGGCTTTGTTTTCACAAAGGAGGATCTCACAGAGGTCAGAGACATGTTGCTTGCCAATAAGGTAGGTAAAAAATTCTGTGCAGCATCTTTTTGTGCCCCTGTTTATGCAGTTAGATTAAACTTGTCCTCTTTACTTCTAGGTACCTGCCTCTGCTCGTGCAGGAGCCATAGCACCCTGTGATGTCACCGTGCCTGCTCAAAATACTGGCTTGGGTCCTGAGAAGACCTCCTTCTTCCAGGCTTTGGGTATAACAACAAAGATTTCCAGAGGAACTATTGAAATCTTGGTGAGGTTATAATCTTGATGCAATAGGGAAACTTTCTAGGTTGCAATAGCCAATTTTCACTAAGTTGCTTATTTTTTTGTGTGTTTTTGTCTCAACTAGTCTGCAGCTTTTCTAATGCTCTATCTGCCTAGTATTAAGGAAGTCATGAAACTTGATCCGCACATCCGGTGAGTTCTGACATGGTTTTTTCTTTTCCCCCATATAGAGTGATGTGCAGCTGATCAAAACTGGTGATAAAGTAGGTGCCAGTGAAGCCACCCTCTTGAACATGTTGAACATTTCACCCTTCTCTTTCGGGTTGATCATTCAGCAAGTTTATGACAATGGCAGTATCTACAGCCCTGAGGTTCTGGATATTACAGAGGAGAGTTTGCACACTCGCTTTCTGGAGGTAGGCAATTCACTGGAATGATTGTGGCTTTCTAAAGGATATGTGTTGAAGTGAGTGGAAAGCTAGCTGAAAAACACTTCTGCAGTACTTCAGCTAATGCAGTATTTCTTTTTAGGGTGTCCGCAATGTGGCCAGCATTTGCCTTCAGATTGGGTATCCCACTGTTGCTTCAGTACCACACTCGGTCATCAATGGGTACAAGCGTGTCCTGGCAATTGCAGTAGAAACTGAATACAGCTTCCCATTGGCAGACAAGGTGAGAACATTCAACAGAGTGGTTAAAAAAAGCATTGGCTTTTACAGCAAATAAATGTATTTGTCAATAATGGGTTCTTAAGATTAAAAATTGTATGAAGACTTAAAACATTTGAATCTGATAGCTTACGATAAATATCTGTAGCTGACAATTATAAAAAAAAAATAGAGAGAAAAAATTCTCTCTCTACTAAGGGTTAGATTTTTGCACAATTAAGAGCTTACTTTTACTGCAATAATTTAGCCAAGCTTGAATGCTGCCTTCCAATGAGATGGCTGCAAGGCCTCAGGATTTAAGCTCTGTTGTCAAAGCAGCTTATAGTGTGATTAAATACAAGTTATCTGAACCATAACAGTTTTGCATTGATCTGTATTACACTACTAGTGAAGGTCTTCAAACATTGTGCACTACTCAGTCTAAAAATATATGGAAAAACTAGGAACCTTTTAGTGTAACTTGAGTTTAGATAAGGGAGTAGATGGCTACAGAAAATGGCTGCAAATTTGAAAACTCTACGTTTTAAAAGCTTAATATTCAAAATTACTATTGAGTAGGATTCATAAATGAAACAATATGAACAGAAAAATGTAGTTAAGAGTGTTCAAAACGATTGGGATTAATAGACCTAAAACTAGTGACATTGACGACCTTAATGCATTAAATTAGTTGGTTCTATATAGTGGATTGTATTTGTGGGAGTTTTTGGACAATGGCTCTTAACATTGTCCCTTTTGGGCATTGCTTATTACATCTGCTTAGAATCCAGCAAATGCATAGAATTTTTCCTGATCTATTGTCTCTTTGCAGGTCAAGGCTTTCCTGGCAGATCCATCTGCTTTTGTTGTTGCTGCTGCTCCTGCTGCTGAGGCTGCTTCTGCTCCCGCTGCTGCTCCAGCAAAGGAAGAAAAACAAGAAGAGTCTGAAGAATCTGATGATGATATGGGATTTGGTCTCTTTGACTAAGCCTTTGTCTTATCCAGCATAAAAAATAAAGATATTTACTATGAGTTTGTGTGATCTGTATTCTGTTCCACAATAACTTCCTAAAAGTGGTCAACGAGGTTACAACTAAATGAGACTTTATGGATCCTAAAAACTTATGATCTGGAATGTAAACCTCCCGCCATAAGAAAACTGAGTATATCTGGTTGAAGTCCTTTTTGGATCTGTGTATAGCAATTGTGGTCATGAATCACACTTTTCCTAAACTTGCAACAGGCAAACAATGTGACTTTATAATACACAGCCCTTCATGTATTGACTGTTGTATGCAAATATGCTATAAGGGGAGGACAAGTTGTGATATCTGGAAGTGGTCATTAGATTGTGGTAGCTTTGGTTAGTTCTAATGAAAGGAATACAAACTTGATTACAAGAAACGTATGCATCCCAAGTCCATATCCTGACTGAGCTAAAACAACCCAGCAATGGCTGCTCATAATAAAGCAAACTGCTCTTTACACTATTTTCTACAAGTATACCCATAAATGCTAGACTTCGCATACTATAAATATGGGATTAGCAGTCACTTTGCTAGCAGCACTACATTGTGTAAAATCATATTCCATAATTATATGTACTTGTGCCAGTGCACAGTTGCTGTATATCATGCACAACTTAGGGACACTGTTTTCAAATATAGTGCAATTTAAAACTACAGGTAATGAGCACAAGTGTGAAACACAAGGCTGCACACATTCAGACCCGAAGAGCACGAAACATGTTTTACTCTGGTTATAGGGAGCACCAGATTGTAAGCTGCATTTAATGGCACTAACCTCACATTAAAGTGTTTGTGGGTGGATCAGAAAGGATGACCATTAAACATTTAAACTTCCATGAAAGTTTTCTGTTTGAAAATGCATATTAATGGCATTGACTTTAGATGCCTGTGGTATATAAAACTATAAGGAATGGTTGGGGTGTGTGCTTACTTTAGTATGTAACCATATAAAGGCACATATTGGTGTAAGGCACCAATACAAATACATTACCGATCTTTGCTACTGGCCTTTATATTGAAGAAACATGAATATAAACGTTTAGAAGCCAGCATCATATTATGAAGATACCGCAAGGAGTGTCGTACAGGATATTACGTAAAACACAGCGCCTCTAGGTTGAATTAGATTCTAGATGGATATTCTACCCGGAAGCACTATTTCGTACCGGAAGTGCGTCAGAATTACTGCCTGGGTTAAAGCCGGTAAGATGGCGACGGACACGCAGGTTAGTGTGGCACTGATTGATTTAATCGTGTTGTGTATAAACGTGATACAGTACGTTTATAGGCGCCTGTATATGAGCGGTGTCAGCCATGATATACGATGTAAGAGCACGTACCCATACAGGGGCTCCTCAAGCTATGTACACTCAGCACGCCCGTGACAATGCTGTGTAATAGGGTCACATACACGGAGTGTTTATACCTACACTGCCGGGCTGGGTAATATTACACCGTCCCCATTTGTTTGAGTCATGTCCAGCTATGATTAGAGATACACATATAACTTCCTCTGTCGTACACTATGTTATTTGTATACAGTCTTGTTACACAGTGAAGCACTGTAACATGAACACCAACCCCACACTGTGAAGTCTATGTAATAAAGCTGCAGATTACATGTATTTCCTTATGAAGTGTTGATCTAAGCTATTTCTATGTGTTCAGGCGCAGGAAACTCTGAAGAAATTTGCTGCAAAGGTGACAACAGCAAGTGTGAAAGAACGCAAAGAAGTCCTGAATGAGCTGAAGACATGCATCGTGACAAATGGTGAGAGGATATAAAGTTACACCCGACATACAGTTGGCTTTGGTATGTTAAGTTCTTCTGTACAGTGATCCTCACCCTCAAGCTACAGGCAGACTAGCCGTCCAAGATGGAAGCACCCAGGACACAAGTCGTGTACAAAATATGATCTTATTAATGTTTTCATGCTCCTTTTTATTGTTAGAAACTTTACAAGCATGACGTTTTGCTACATATTACAGTGGGTCTTTAGGGTAGATCTGTGACTCATAAAAACAGAACCAGGGTGCATCAAACCCCTAGGAATATATCAACAAAGAGCTAGCATATAAGACAGACTGCTTGTATCATTTATATTGTTGAATGTGTAATAGTACCCTAACATACACTTTGTATTTATGGCATTTTGATGGAGCAGTATTCTCTAAACAGCTGGTGTCATTCACATTTTTCAAGAGCTCACTAATGGACACACTCAGTGGGCCTTTTAGTTCTATTCTTCCATCGAAGCAGTGTTTGTGGTTTTCACATCTGTTGAAGTAGACCATGTATGTAGGTCAACCGTTACGGAGCTATATAGTGTTGCACTTTATTGTCCCAAGTGTTTGGTTTAGAGATGACACAAGTGAAAATGAAGCTTCTCTGGCATGGGATAATGGCTCCTTCCTTGTGCTCTAGTTATCCTGTTCTTTCCCTGACTAGTTACACCTCTCCATTTAGGGATGACTAAAAAGCCAAATGATATTCTATAGGGTCACATTGGACTCTAAAGATGGGGGTTGCTTACTTTCTAAAAACTGCATATGCAGTTCTTCAAATCTAAGACTACAGTATTCAATTACATTTTCTCACATCCTCTTTTGGTCCATTCAGCTTCTAGCTTCTCACAAGAAAGTACATTTTACTTTGGCAGACATCATTCTTTTAAATGATTTTGCCTTAAGGATTTTTTATACAGTACCTTTGAGCTGCTCATTTACTGAGTACAAAGATAATAAATACTTATTATGACAAGGCATTTTGCCATATCGGCAGCATATTATTATTAAAGTTGGACTTTAGTTTTTATATGAGTAGTAGGAAAATAGCATTCTTATTTTACTTCAGCATTTAATTGTTTTATAGAAGATGATTACATTGTATTAAACCTTTAGCATTTTTGTTTTTACTTTCTGGAATAATTATCTTTTTTATTGCAGGCTTTTTTGTTGATGTTAAAACAACACTATTAGAGAACTTGTAAGGCCACAGGTTTTTCTAGAGAGCTACTTTGCAAAACTGATATTTTGGTTTTAGTTAAAAAAAAAAAAAAAAAAAAAAAAAAAAACAGTTTCTGAATCATGCAAGTTTCTCATTTCAACCAAAGAGAATAGTGATGTTCTATTGACCGATGTATGTCCAGAATGATGGTTTCTTTATCTAATGCATTCCACAAAGGCCTTGCTAAGCGCAGCTACAATGTCCTAATCTCAAGATGTCTTCAGTCAGAAACTTTCAGTATTAAATGTTTTAAACCTCTAATATCTGCTTCCTTGCCTACTTTTAAACAGTTGCTAATTATATTGAAAGATTTATTTTCTGTTGCTTTTACAGAAAATGTTGATTATGTCATTAATCTATGAACACAATGCACATCTAGTTTTTTTATTTTTTGAGCGTTAAATTATATCTTTTGCTTATAGACCTTCCCGAAGGAGCAGTTAAAGGGCTGTGCAAACTGTTCTGTCTGACTCTGCATCGTTATCGGTGAGTGGCATGTGTTGCTTAATTTTTTTTTCTACCTCCGTATGTGAGCTTTTTTTTTTTTTTTTTACAATTTTAATGTCTTTGTGGTTCTAGAGATGCTGCCTCCCGCAGAGCTCTACAGTCTGTTCTCCAGCAGTTAGTGGAGTCACAACCTGAAGTAACAGCCAAATGTTTGTTACAATCTCTACAGTCTTCTGGGATTGGAACCAAAAGTGTGGAACCCAGGTAATTTTGCATTTATTGTATTTTGAAATCCCTGTTTGTCTTATATAGTTAATTAGTGCCTCAAGACAGTCCTGTTCATGCTTACATTCTGTGCTTTGCAGTAAGAGCAGTGGTTCTGCATCAGCATTGGCCTTATCCTGGACATGTGTCGTTATCAGAGTTGTGTTTTCCACACCAGAGAAACAACAAGGAGAAACATGGAGAAAGTTGGTAGGTATTTGGTGTGCAGCTGTTTGGATTTGTAGTTCAAGATAAAAACACTTGTTTGTGAAGAACAACATTAGCAGCTTTGTAAACTATGAACATGGTTCCCTGATGGTCCAGTGGTCAGGATCCGGTGCTTTCACCGCTGCAACTTGGGTTCAATTCCAGTCAGGTAACCAAGAGGTCACACGACCCTGAAGCCATGTAGAGTTCTGCATGGTCTGTACTTGGACAGGAGACCACCTAGGAATATCAGGAGTTGTATGCTTAGGAATATCCAGACTTGTATGCTGTGGCCCACTGGTGAAGGAACTGGCAACCCACTCCAGTATTTCTGCCATGAATACCAAATGGATCAATACGAAGAGTCGGACAAGACTGAACAATGCAAACACAAACTAATAACATAATGTTTTTATTTTTGTGGAGAATTCAAAAGACTTAAGATAATGTCATGGTTTTCACTTACTGATAAAGGTGTGTTTTTATCTATTTGTGAAGGGAGTGGTTATGAAGGAAAAAGGAGAGGTGAGGATCATATTTTAGATAATTGTAATTGAATGCAGCATCAGATAGAACAGCCTGAAGGGCTGCTTCCTTGGGCAAGTCAGTCTAAAATGCTGTAATACATTTTCTTCCATCACCCACACATGGTCAGAAGCAGATAGCTTGTATCACTAAATGCAAGCTCAACTCCGTCTGACATGTAAACTCTCCTCTCACACATAATTATCACCAATGTTTCATGAATACCTTCAGGGTTCAGTAGAGACATCTACATTTATTCATTTCTTTACAATCAAAAAATAGCTTTGTGTTTTTCCTTGTAACTTTTTTTTCATTGTACAGTGGTCCTTTAACATTGTCAAGAACAACTGTTTTTTTTTCTGCTAGGTGGAGTGCCAGTCCTTTTTGCTGATGGAGATCTTAGGGGGCTCTCACAGGCATGCTGTCTTAGGGTCTGTGAAGAAGATGAACAAGCTGTGGAAGGAGGTTTGTGTGTGATATATGCATGCTATTTTCTGTTAAACTTCACTCTAAGGTGTCTTATGATTAATGTATTATGTTTTATCAGAATGCTGGTCTTGTGGACAGATATCTGGACACCATAGTGACCCTCGAGCCCAATCCAAATTTTGCTGGCGTACTTGGCCTCTCCGCTAAGTTCTGCATGAGACACAAAGAGATGGAAATTCTCAATAAATACCGGGTATGTATGCATGACCGCTTATATTACTGAAGTAGAATGTGTCGAAATCGGGGAGGACAATATGTCTATCTTCCTTAACCTAACAAAGAGGTTAGTTGCACATTCATGGTCACTGTGTATTCTGGGAGCTACGAATGGTAAAAGTGATTTTGATAGCAAAAAAACCCCAATGGAAATTGAATTGTTCACCCACCATTAACAACATATTAAAACGTTGAGACAAATTAATAATTTTAATTATTTTTGAAAATGTGGCTGTAGGATGTGAAGGAGACCATCATAATTATTGTCCATATTACATGTTTTTCATTCCCTGGTAACATATAATAGGACATATGTACTGTTAAGAACTATTAAGTGCTATTAAGAACATCATTTTGTAGTGTTTTAAATATGTAAGGAATTCATTTTGTGTGACTTTTATAGTTATTGTCAACTGAAGGCTGTCCTAGATCTATCTTAGTTTATTTTGGTTGTGTTGTATTCTAGATTTTGGGTTGCATCAGTTTTTACAGTCATGATGGTTAACTGATTGCTTGGATTAGCTTGTTAACCCTTTCACTCACACATCTGTCCATGTACAGCTGTGCAAGATCTGTCATATTTCTGTACATGCAATCATGTTTAAATTCTGTATTTTACAGAATAATCTTCTAGATTTTTATGTGAAAATGGTTCTCATGAGTAAAGGGAAACCTCCGAAATACATATTGGTGAGTCTCTTATTTTGGTTTATAAAGATGGTGAGGCTACTAGTGTGTTCTTCCTGTTTGGCAATGTCTGATCTTTCATTACAGGAGAGCTGTGTCCCACTGCTTCAACATCTCTCACATTCAGAATTTAAGGAACAAGTTTTGCCAATGCTGCAAAAATCTCTTCTGCGCAGCCCTGAAAATGTGATTGAAAGTAAGTGCTAACTTGGGAGTTAAAGAATAGGACATTAGTTTAAGTATTTTAGGTTGGGCAAACCCATTTATAAAACACTTATAGTAATATGTTCAATCTAAGGTTTGAAATAATACATAATTATTAACAATTGTACATCATTGCTGAAAGAAAACCTTTCTGAATGTCAATATCTTTTCTCAGCTATCTCCAGTTTGTTTGCATCTGTGACCATTGACCTTAGCCAGTATGCCCAGGATGTTGGGAAAGGTCTTGCTGGTAAGTTTGACCTCTTTGTATGTGGCCATGTTGATCGGAGCTTTAGACATCCTGCATAGAATTTGATGATTTCTTCTGCTTTTAACAATAATATGTCTTTTATTTAGGCCAGTTAAAATCAAACAACTCCAATCTGATGGATGGAGCTGTAGTTGCACTGCAGAACCTGGCCCATCAGTGCAGTGACGCAACTGCAGTTGAAGCTCTGGGAAAACAATTATTTGCCATCTTGGGAGGTGAATATAATGCATCGTAGTTTATTGATGAATCTGTTGCACAAACCTTGAAAACAATCAGTTTAATGCACCTTTTTGTTTTTTTAGGTTCAGAGGGAAAACTAACAGCTGTGGCCCAGAAGATGAGTGTCCTTTCAGGTGAAATTTATTTTTCTATAATATTCCTGCCTTTAAGTTGCTTCATATAGTTTCTGAAACAAACTTCAACAAAAAAAAGTCCATTTACATAGTTCACTTTGTTATTATAGGGGAAGTTCCACCTACACATAATCTGCTGTTATATTAAAAATAGTACACTTTCAAAAGGTCAAATATATACGTAAATGTTTTAAGTACTTGCCTTTTTTGTTGCAAGACCTCTGCCCTCTGCGTGAGCTGCTGAACACAGAAACATGACTGTAACCGTTGTAGATTAGAACTGCAGCTTTAGCTTTGACTCTTCACTTTAGATGCAATAAGATCACAGGACTCAGAATTGTCAGTAGCAGAAATGCAACATATTTGCTTCTAATGGCAACTCCCTCTATCCTGAAACATGGTGCAGTAACTGGCATACTAAGCAAGTTTCATATCTTTTTACATAGATGACTAACCTTCTAGTTGCGCTATTTTTAGTATAAAATTGTATTATTTAGCCTTCTCATTTTGTTATGTTTTACAGGCATTGGCAGCCTCAGTCACCATGCAGTTTCAGGCAAATCGAGTCAGGAGCTGAGCAAGACCATTTCAGAACTATTCATCCCTTTCCTTCAGCAGGAAGGTGAGATCCTGACCAACTACAGCTCTTACAAATTCTACTGTCCAAAATGGGATACAGGGGTCATACCCATTATGGGATACAGGGGTCATACCCATTATGGGATACAGGGGGTCATACCCATTATGGGATACAGGGGGTCATACCTATTATGGGATACAGGGGGTCATACCTATTATGGGATACAGGGGGTCATACCTATTATGGGATACAGGGGGTCATACCTATTATGGGATACAGGGGGTCATACCTATTATGGGATACAGGGGGTCATACCTATTATGGGATACAGGGGGTCATACCTATTATGGGATACAGGGGGTCATACCTATTATGGGATACAGGGGGTCATACCTATTATGATACAGGGGGTCATACCTATTATGGGACAGGGGGTCACCTATTATGGGATACAGGGGGTCATACCTATTTACAAGACTAGATTGTCTGTAACATTAAAATGCCATATACATACATTTTGTTTGTATCTTGACATTTGATATGCTTGTTTATTATTTTGTTTTGCTAGTTCATGAAGGAACTCTGATACACTCTGTCTCAGTGTTAACTCTTTGGTGTCAAAAGTTCACAACAGAGGTTCCCAAGAAATTGATTGAATGGTTTCAGAAAGCTTTGTCCCTTAAGACAAGCACCTCTGGCGTGAGACATGCATATCTGCAGAGTATGTTGGTGTCATTCAAAGGTGAGCTCGTATACTACTGTCTACCATTTTGTGCAGCCTTTAGGTTAAGTTGATTGTTTTGTGTGATTATGTGTATAGATCCTCTACTAATGTTATACATAATGAATCTTTAGCAAAACAACTAATTGTATCTTAAAGGGCCATGGTAGCCTAATAAAAAATCTTTCATACATTAAACATTTTTTGTTGTAAATATTAAATTTTTTTGTAAATAAAAATGATCTATAGTGTACAGGAAAGCGAGATATACTTGTGGCTATTTCGACTCTCTTGTCCTGGCATGTTATAGAATATAGGAATTATAGTGTTATGAGGTCTGGACAGCAAGAGCTTTTTCCATTAATGGGATATTCAATGGATGTGAGATAAGAAAACAAAATTAATAGGCTCTCATTGTGACCCTGTTTTTACTTTCTTTCACACAGTAAGACAAAAACACACATCAAACACTTTGATTTTTAATTTTGTTCTGTTTTTTATTTTTTTTTGTGTTTGCTTACATTACAGTAATTTTATTTGCCACACACACAAATTTTGTAACATATAAAGTGTGTGTAAACTAGCTTTTTTTAAATGAAGTTTTGGACTACAGCGTCCATTTAATGTGATCTGTTAATTATCACACAAAATATACCTGTAGATTACAAACTATAGTATATTCTTGGTGGCCAGAAGTTATTTATCCATAAGGAGCCTTATACATGTAAAATGTCTAAATGTATTCTTATAAGTTTGGTTTATTGTTCTAATGCTTTTCCGTTCTTTAGGCGACACATTACTTCAGGCTCTGGAGCTGCTCCCTCTTTTGATCCAAATTGTGGAGAAGGCTGCTGCACAGACTACTCAGATTACCCTTCTGGCAGAAGCATTGGCAGCTGCTGTTCTTATATGTAGAATCTCTGCAGTTGAAACTCAAACTGGTGAGGTTACAATCCATCTTGGGTAAATGAGAATGTGCATTCTGCAGCCCCCTTAAATCCCATACTAATCAATGTAGGAAGTTGGCAAGCTTACGTAGTGTTATTTTAAGCCAAAACAAACTTTCTTTTTTAGACATTTATTTTCATGATACAATATATTGGCTTGTAATGACACCTTCTACACATAAAAAAGTATGTATCTTCTTTTTTTAGAAGACTGAAATCTCTAATTCCTTTTTCATTAGTGCAACTTGCTGATCTTTCTCTCCAAATGCAGTGTTTTTTCTGACCTGTTTTCTCTGTATCTGACTTTCTCTCCCTTTTTTTTTTCTTCTGCATGCTTCCTGTGACTGTTTGATCATTTGTGATTAGGAGTGAGCAAACACCATGATACAAGCAAATTAATATGTGTTTATTTCACATGGTTATGTTAGATGCTATATTAATTTCCCTTTTCTGTAATTATCAAATGCCTACCTGAGAAATATTCCATCTTGTTTACTGGTTTGTTTTGTTTTCTGCAGAGAGCAAGCTAAGCACCTTCTGGCAGCTATTGGCAGACGAAAAGAAGCAGATGTTCACCTCTGAGAAATTTCTTTCTTCAGTATCTGAAGAATGTAAGAAATTAAACATATAATATATATAACTTACAACAATTTTTGCCATATATTTTTATAGTAATCCAATTCCTGTAGTAGATGGTACCAACAGGCGTTATGTGAAGACTATTTGTGTTCTATAAACATGCAATGTACAAGTACCCAATATATGCAATATATTTTTGATACTTGTTTTATACTGTAGAACTCAAATTCACGTCTATTTAAAAACTGCTTTTATTTGCTCTCTATTTTTTGGATGCTTTACAAAGAACCTTATTTTTCTCTTGTGTCCTTACAGCTCTGAGCACATTGTTACTGCTGAGTGAAAGACTGATCCTTGATCACATCCATCGGCTCCCTGATAACAAAGCCCAGTAGGTTTTACGTATATTTTTGTTGCATGGGGGTCTCATTAGACTTCAGTAACTGGCATATATAATAATTTTATGTTTTGATCTCAGGCCTTATTACCATGCCATGGTCAGTATCCTCTTGTCACGGATGTGGAAAGTGCGCCGTCTAGCACAACAGACTATAAAGAAGCTGTTGGCATCTTTTGGTGGAACCAAGCTTCTACGTGGCCTTCTGACTGAACTAAAGTCAGTACTAAACTCAAACAAGGTATGTAAGGCAATGTTTGTTCTATCCCATATACACCTCAAATTACTGTAATTTAATACAGTGGAGGATAAATCTGCACCTTACAATTTACGTTTATGCTCCCCAGGTTCTGCCACAGTTTGCATCGGATGCGACAGAGGCTGAGGAATTAACAGAGACTGGAAAATCCCAAATACCTCCCAGAGTCCTGCGAGAAGCTCTTAATGTATTCATCTGTGTGCCAGGTCTGGAGGCTGACCCTGCAGAAGCAGTAAATCTAGCCCAGGAACTGCTTGTTCTGGCAAATCATCCTGTTGTTGGTAAATTGAATCCTCCATAGGCCACTCTTCACATACATAACCTCTACTATGATCTTTGAGCTGACATTCTCTCTCATTTAACAGTGGTTGCATATTCTGACCTCTGGATTGACCTTATGCACAAGATGAAGATTGACCCAGATGAATTTATAAACAAGCGTCTCAATGACATTCTTCCTTCAATCACTTCTCAAGCAGCTGCCGATGAGGTAAATGCAAATGTATTTTTTAAAATATATAAAATAAATGTTGATTATTAGGCCCATATTTTTGGTTTACTTAATAAAGTAACTCTTCAACCACTCTGAAAAACGCATTTTCAGTGGGACGTTACAGAGGGAAAAAGTTGATAATCTGTTTGATAACTCCTACGTTCTCTGCATTACTTCAGTGAGCTGGTGGCACAGTAGGACACGTTTTTAGTGCATTATTATATAATAAAAAGCAACAGTTGTTCATCAGTGGTGACTTGAAGCTATAAAATGTTTTTGAAATTACAATAAAGACGACTTTGCTTATGTCAGGCAGAGGAAATATGTTATTAGCCCAGCAGGAAATGAGCAGACTGGGGCGGCTATTTTGCGATTTTTATATTTTTTTGTATGGGTAAAACCTATGTATCTTTTTTTGTTTTTAAGGCTGCTCTGAATGCTGCGGGTTCACTGTCTCGTCTTTCTCCTGGGAAAGTTCTTCCTCCGCTGATTGGAATCATCACTGCATCCATGCAGAACCCAGACCTGTGCAGTGTGACACGGGAAGAATATGCCATTATGCAAACCCCAGAAGGAGAATTGTATGACAAATCTATCCTGCAAAGGTGAGGAGCTTGCTGGAGTTTTCCACCTGAACTTTAGTATTTATCTATTCAGCTCATCTCTGTTCTTTTATTCATTTTAGTGCTCAGCAGGACAACTTGAAAAAGGGAAATATGAAGAGGGAGAATAAGGCATATTCATTCAAGGAGCAGATCATTGAATTGGAACTAAAAGAGGTACAATACTGTATTTTTTTTATTTGGTGGAAGATAGGGACCTCACCATCAGCCTTATTATCTGTGTGGATATTGGATTTTCTATATATGTGTGTGTGAATATGTGTGTGTATGTGAAAGGCTTCTGTCTCTACCAGTTGCTTTCTAATGTCAGTTTTGTCAAATCACACTGACTGGCTTTATTTCCACTGTTTTTTTTCTTGTTTCCTTTTTCTTCATGTAGGAGATAAAGAAAAAGAAAGGGATAAAGGAAGAGCTGCAGCTGACAAGCAAACAAAAAGAAATGCTGCAGGCGCAACTGGAAAAAGAGAGTCAGATCAGAAAGAGACTCTTAGAGGTGAGTGGGATGACAGCTGTATTTTAAAGTAAGCTTAAGTCTCATTTATACATCAGAGTGGGAAATATGTTTAGAAAACAAGAAACATGTATGTGTTAACTGTTCTATACTATAGAGGGAATGGTCTTTTTGAATTTGTGTGTTTCTACCAGGAGAACTAGATTTGAAATGTAGCACTTGTGCTGTAATGTGACAGACTTTGTATTTATCTATTTTGGCAACTATAGAGGATCTTTGATGAATGTAAAGTGTTGGCTCTTTTGAAAGTGTTTACAATAATGGGTGCAAGCCTTTCATTAAAAGCAATCAAAATCTTGCCGGCATCTGTGGTCCAAGTTTTCCACTGACAAAGCAGATAAACACTGCAGTGACTGTATAATTGCATATAATAGTTAATAAACAAAAGGTTGTGTTTATTTTTTACTTTTTAAAAACACTTTTCTCTTTACCCCTAGTAGTTGAAAACAACATACTGTAAATTAGGGCTTGAAAAACCTAGAGTAAAGAAGAGTAACATGGTTCCTAAAAGTTTTTTCTTCTGACTCCTAACAATTTTTCATTGATAAATAAATATCTGTATACATATACTTGACCCTGTAACACAAAAATGCATTCGTAACTCCTCAGTCTACTTGATTTCTATATTTGATAAATGTTTGTCAACCTCTAACTGTAAATATTGGGCTAAACTGATTCTTTGATTGTTGGAACAAATAAAAAATCTAATTTCTTTCTTTTTTTTTTTTGCTTTCTCCAGTTGGATGGGGACTTGGAAAAATCCTTCAGACTTTTGACGAGTGTTCTTCAGCAAAACCCTCCTAGTTTGTCTCAACATATTCCTGATCTGACGAGATACTTAATGCCGTTGTTAAAATCTCCTTTAGCTGCACCTCGAATCCAGCCTGTGTTTGTGTCTCTTGCAAGATGTGTCATGCCCGCTCATTTGAAGTCATATGGTTAGAAACTTTGACATGTTTAATTTACGGTCTTTATGTGAAGATTAATATTGGCAACATCCTCATCATAATGGTCCAGTCTTTCATGAACTGTTACTTTGTTTCTGTTTTCATAGGAACATTGGTAGCCCATATAACTCTCCGGTTGTTGAAGCCAGAGTGTAGCTTAGACCCTGCATGGTGCCAGGAAGATCTGCAAACTGCTGTAAAAAGAGCTATGAATCTCTTACATTTGCATACAGTGCCCAAGCGCAAGAATGATCCAGGTGGGACACTGTAATATAAATTTGTTTGTTTTGTTTTTTTTCAATGTGAATGTAAATTAGTGTATTGATAGTAAGACAAAAGTAAAGCCATGTTTGCACCCCCTCACAAAAAAAAAATATATATTGTTTTTTTTTTTTTTTGTTCAGCATTGATTTGCTTCAAAATATTTGTGGATGGGCACTTAACCTATTATTGGCGCTGTTCTGAAGCAAAGCAGAGAAGGCTTATGTTATTGGTTACTGCTTTTTTGAGTTGTCCTTTCCAATTTCATTGGAACACACCTGCTTGTTTAAGCCTTCTCTCATTAAGTATAACTATTACTTAATATTTATTCTGTTATCTGTGCAGAAGCAGCTCCGTTGTCTGCCCCAGCATTTTCTTATGTCTTCCCACTATTGAAGATGGTTCTTATGGATACTCCCAATGACAGTGAGGAGAATGAAGAGCTTCTGGTACAGGCACTGCAGATCCTTACTGAGCACTCCCAGTTGAGATCCTCTCCTAACAAGATTGAGCTGCTGGATGAGGTGAGTTATGTTTACTCAAACTAACAATACAGACAAATATTCTAAGTAACCAGCTTTTTTTTTTTTATGTTGGCCCATCTTGACCCTTTTATCTGTAAATTATTTTTTTTCCCACCACATACAGAATGAGGAACAATGATTGTTTGCTCTGAAGCTGATTGTTTCATATCTTACTTTCTTTAGTATGGTCCAGAGCTGCTGCCTCGCACAGATATGCTCATCTTGCTGACTAGAGTTATAGGAACAGCATCTCCAAGATTACAAGTGAGTGTGATTTCATCCCTTTAGAGTTTTTTTTTTTTATAAATAGTTTGTGGTGTGTGATTCTTGTAGAGCTTGGACATAGATGTGGATATAAATCTTTAATGTATAACCTTTCTGGCAGGTCATGGCTTCCAACACTCTGACAACACTGTGCACAAGCGCTGGAGGAGCGGATGGCTGCACATATGCTGAACAGGAAGAGATTGATGTATTACTGAGAGCTCTGCAATCCTCCTGCTCCAATGTGCGAGACGCTGCTCTGCGGGTAACAAAACTTGCTTTATCCCATTCATTCCTGTTTGGTTCCTCACTGTACTGTATTTTAGTGGAAATCCGGTGTTAAATCTATTCTATTGCACTTATATCTATTGCTTACCAGGGGCTTATGGAGCTTCAGATGGTCATCCCAACCCCAGACAGCGACGAGAAGAATGGATTGAATGTTTTGCACAGACTCTGGGTAATGAAGTTTGATGTTGAGTCTGAGATTAAAAAGCAAGCTGAAAGGTGAGGAGCACTGTGTTGGAAATCACGGGCAGTTTCATTGTTGTTGTGATGCCTTGAGATAACAAAGTTGTACTATAAATATCAATGTGGTAACAGTGGCTCTTTTTCCTCTCTACCCGCAAACATGTAGTGGATAACAGTGTATTGCATTGCAAGATTTACAGAACAATGCACAACATATTGCAAACAATAAGCTTTATTGTCAGCGAGCGCTCAGTATAGAAATCTATTCAGTCACCACTGCAACTCCATTCCATTGATAAATAGTAATATAAACAAATTACGTGTATTGTGATAGTCAGCTGTAACACGGTTTATTTATTTGGCTTTTTAATTTTTGTGGAAGGTGGTAAATCCTGTGGAAGTTTTGAATTAAAGTAACATTATGATTATGTGATTACTGGTTGATCACCAAACTCTTGCATCCCTGTAGAAGGTAGGGAGCATGTTGTGATATTGCTAAGTTTTTTTTTTTTTTTTTTTAAGCTTATTTGTGAGGTTAATAGATTTTACCTTTTTTGCTCCATCTTTAATGGGTTTACTTTTAAATACATAGTTTCTTCACTGTGGGTCTGAATCTAAATTCTCACCTTGGAAGATGGTTCTATTACCGGTTGCACTTGTTTAATCAGATTTAAAGTTCCCTGTCGTGACAGCATTCCAGAAACAATAAATGGTGATATCTAAAACTAAACTAACGTTATGAAAAACAATTGTCTGTCTATAGTAACAGAAAGAGAAGTTGTTGTACAAACAATAAAAGTTTTTCTTAAATAAACAAAATGGGTAAAAAAAACAATTTTTTTGTCCACTATCAAGTTAGGTTCTCAAGTGAACCTACTAAAATTATAAGACTTCAGTGATTTTTTATTTTTTTTGCCATTGATGGTGCTCATAAATAGATGTGTACACACAGACACTTTAATACAGTGACCATTTTTATTATTTATTACAGTGTTATCCCCTCAAAAAAAAAGATTAAAAAAAAAGAATGATGCCCCATTTTTTAATTGTCATAATATTCGGTTTGAGAAGGTATTCTCCCTCATGGTCAGGGACACTGTGTGTGTGTTACCAGTTGGACATCACTGCTCTAGAATTGTGGTATTTGCTTTGCCACAGCATTGCTGTAGCTGCCAAGTTTTACGGCCCTGATTACAGTATGGAAATCCTGGTATATAGAGCAACACTCGTCGCTATGAAGGAAACAAATGGCTAAACGGGTTTGGTGTTTTTTAATCAATCTGATTAGGGTTTTTTTTCTCGAGAAACTGCTCTGCCTCATATGATGTGGCAAGGTAGTCCTGCTAGTCATGGCTAGTTTCAGCATGTAATTAACCAAAGTGTTTTTTTAATCCAGGTTGTATTTCAATTCCTAAACTGATTTATTTAGCTGGAATATAGAGAGCAATTCATATATATACAGCTTTAGTGCTCCTTTACAAAATATGAAAATAATTACAGGAGGTCCTATTTGTACTGGCAACATTAGAAAATCTATCTACTCAGTATCTACAGTTGCAAATTAGATCCTGCATATAATGCAGTACATCTACATAACTATTTTAGATTATGTCCATTACTCATATTACTGAAAAAATGTAAAGGACATATTCTTTAAACTACCTTTTCAATTTGAAATTGGTGTATATCCCCAGCAATTTTTGATTTATTGGTGTTCTCCATTTGTGAGCTATTGTTTAGTAGAGATTATATGGATTGATTATTTTAATAAAGATTTTAGTTTTATTATTAAAAGTTATTTTTTAATATTGGTTCTTAGTTGATAGTAATAATAAGTGCTCCTAATTGTGTATTTCTTTTTGCTCCCCTTTTTCTTAAATTCATGAAGAATAGCAAACCTCACAATGACTTTGTGTTTTACCTCTTCTACCTGTGCTACATCCGATATGTTGGCTAAAACGTATGTTTTTTTTTTTTGATTGTACATTACTTGTCTCTGTTTTTAAAGGTTTTGGGAAGTAATGGACCTGGAACTCCAGCCAGATCTATGCTCCCTTCTAATTAGCGATGTAATTTATCACGAGGAAGCTGTGAGACAGGCAGGAGCAGAGGCTCTGTCCCATGCAGTGGAGCAATATCTTGGCCAGGCCACTGCAGTTCTGAATAAACTGATTGAGCTCTATCACGAGAAGCTCTTTGTAAGTAACAAAGGGCATGGATTTGCATTTACATTAATAAAAAAGCTTAGGCTGTAACTTTTTGTAAATTTTGATATTTTCTTTTACAGAGACCACCACCCATTTTAGATGCCTTGGGGAGAGTGATTTCAGAGTCTCCTCCTGATCAGTTTGAAGCAAGGTATTTTTTTTTTTTATATAAAGCCAGAAATGCTTATTCTTGACATTGACGGCTAGTAGATGTTCATACTTGATGTCTCTATCCTCCACCTTCCACAGTCACCTTATCTGTGTGTAATAAATGTATCTGTCCATGTTTGTTTCTTTTTTTCAGATGTGGCATAGCTCTGGCATTGAATACATTAGCTCAGTATTTAGAAAGTTCAGAAGTCAAACCACTTTTTGAGTTCTTTGTTCCTGAAGCACTAAATGATCGTAATCCAGAAGTCAGAAAATGTATGTTAGATGCAGCTTTGTCTGCATTAAATACACATGGAAAGGTGAGTCTTGGAGTCTCTCTACAAAAACATTCTGTAGTCTTCACTCAAAAATCCAACTACATCTTTTATTTGTTTTGAATTTTGCTGAGTACCAATGATTGTACCTATTATTTTAGGACAGTGTTAATTCACTTTTAACGGTGTTTGAAGAATTTTTGAAGAACGCCCCAAATGATGCCAGTTATGATGCCGTGAGACAAAGTGTTGTCATTCTTATGGGTTCATTGGCAAAACATTTGGACAAAGAGGATCCCAAAGTGAAACCAATTGTTGCCAAACTAATAGCTGCTCTCTCCACTCCATCACAACAGGTATTCTTATGCAGACACGTTGTGTAATATGTGGTATTAAATGTATTCAGCTCTAAGTTGCATTTCTATCTATATTATTAACCTTTTCATTTTAAAGCACCAACATTTCATGCAGCTCTATATACAATGGTATGTGACACAACAGTACATATTGGTACAGATCTCCTGCTCCTGAGAGCTTACATTCTAAAGAAGCTGGTTAGACAAGTGATGCAGGAGGAATGGAGTAGGTGAATAATCATTAGTAGATTGGAGGAGGTTCCTGTGTGTTATTGTGAAGAAAGAACCAACAGCTCATTTAATCTGTATGGGTTGTAGTTGTGTAGATTATGGTTGTTTTTTAAAGACTGATTAATGCTCTAAAAGCTATGAGGAATAGTAACAGGGCGAGGTAGGGAAATCAAAAAGTCAGAAGCAGTGCTGTAATGAGTGGCACAAGGTAATTGGAGAGGAGTAAAGAAGCGGGTCCTGAGCAGACAGAATGAGCCGTTTGTGTGGTACTAATAATTTTTTTCTTTTCATAAAGGTCCAAGAATCTGTAGCCGGCTGCCTGCCACCTCTTGTGCCAGCCATTAAAGCTGATGCAGGAGGAATGATTAAGAAGCTGTTGGCTCTACTTCTGGAATCTGATAAATATGCTGAACGTAAAGGAGCTGCCTACGGGCTGGCTGGGCTGGTCAAGGGTTTAGGAATCCTGTCCCTGAAGCAGCAGGAAATAATGACAACTTTAACTGATGCCATTCAAGACAAAAAGAACTTCCGCCGCAGAGAGGGTGAGCAGCGGCCTATGATGCTCTGATTTGTAGGTGTAGAGCTGAAGTGTATCTGATCAAAATTATTTTGTTTTTCTAGGTGCCCTCTTTGCATTTGAAATGCTTTCTAATATGCTTGGGAAGTTGTTTGAACCATATGTTGTGCATGTGTTGCCTCACCTGCTGCTGTGCTTCGGTGATGGAAACCAGTATGTGAGAGAGGTAAAAACATAAACGTCCAACCTTTGTTTGTTCTCATCTCCAATAACATCAATTTTCAAACATGTTAACGATATACAGGTCAAGTACTGTTACCATAAACTACAAATGCATCCTGACCCCCATGATTAACCTCTACTTGGTCAAGTAATTGAATCCTAAAACATCTTTTTGTAAAAAAATGTTTTAATAGATTCTTAAAAATGACTAAAACTCTGAAAAAAGTATATTTGGGATATCAGTTACAGCAGTCTTGCAGCACTGGCTCTCTATTGCTAAAATAAATATGAATATTAAAGTAACAAAAAGTAAAAAAAAAAACATTTTTATCTTTTTTATGTCCAATTATTCATTACTACAGGGATCCATATTCTTGTATCAGATGACCCTGGTTGTTTCTTTCGTTGGCTGGTGTGTGATTGTAAACCTTTGTGCTCCCCATGAATTCACTTGTTCTTGTAAATGCCAGGTTTTCATTGTGCAAATAGAAACATCCTGTGCATCCAAAGCTCTAATGAGCCGTAAATGGCCAGCTAGACAAGTTCAAAAATGGTTATCTTCTCTGTGTCTCTTTAATAACAAACTTAACTTTAGGTGAAACTTGCCCTTTAAAAGCTTAAACATGTAATTTATTAACAGGTTAAAGGGCAACTGTAGTCCAAAAATCTATTAAATGCACTTAAAATATCATGGTTTATACATTAGAGGTGTTTTTTATTTATTTAAATTTTTTTATATTTCCCTCTGGAAAATATATTAAAGTAGAAAATAAAAAAAACAGAGAGATGTATCAAAAACAATGAGTTTGATTCCCCTTTATCTTACCAGCAAGCTAATAGTTAGTGAAACAGGGGCTCATGGCCTGTTATTTTCCCTATCTGATTTACGTTCAACATAGTTTTAGCACTCATTGGTTTGAGTTAAGACATCCATAAGATTTCACTGTCTGTTTTCTGTAAATTAGCAGGGTAAACAATAAAAACAGTCTTTATTTAGTGTATTTCACTATAGATCAGTTATTTCTTGTATAAAGAACCTTTTTGTAATGTTTAAAATCTGATCTTTTAAATGCATTCTAGGGATCGTTGAACTACAGTGTCCCTTTAAATGTGGTGTAATAAGTGAATCATTAGTATTAGAGGCTGCTGCAGAAACACATTCAAAATACCTCAGTGGTTTTATAAAGGAAGCTTTTTGTATATTATGTTTCACGCATAGTAGATACAAAAAAAAAAAAGTCACAATAGCACAATAAATCTGAGTACGATAATACATATGCTACAGTAGAAAATACTAAATGCTTGTATATCTGTATTGGAGCCAAGCATCTGATGTATTTCTCTGTATTGTGCAGAACCTCAAGTGACGCATAAAATGTTCATCTCCAGCTGGTGATGTTTTCTTTTTGTATATAATAAGTTGATGAGTTACATGACTGTCACAGCACAAACCAATTAAATATGGTGGTTTTTGTTACTGTTTCAGGCAGCAGATGAATGTGCCAAGGCAGTTATGAGTAATTTAAGTGCCCACGGAGTGAAGCTTGTCCTGCCTTCATTGCTGGTTGCTCTCGAGGAGGAATCATGGAGAACCAAAGCTGGTATTTATATTTGTTCCCTCCTTCAGAATAGGACCGTCAGAATCTGTTGCATTTCCACTGCCATCTGTTGGCTCTGAATATGTTTTCTTTTAATATGTCAAATTTGTGAGTCATTTATTCTCTGTGGCCATTGTGGAATCTGCAACAATGACTGTTCTGTATTTTATTATTTTTGTGTTTTTATTTTTTTTAGGGTCTGTGGAATTGTTGGGAGCCATGGCCTACTGTGCTCCAAAACAGCTGTCATCATGTCTGCCAAATATTGTGCCCAAACTCACTGAAGTATTGACAGACTCCCATGTAAAAGTTCAGAAAGCTGGACAACAAGCCCTGCGGCAGATTGGTTCTGTAATCCGTAACCCAGAGATTTTGGGTGAGTGGTGATTTTGTGAAATGTAAATTTGTAGTTATTGTATAATATTCAACAACAAAGTAAATATATGTGACTCCTTTTAGCCATCTCCCCGATTTTACTGGACGCTCTGACCGATCCTTCAAGAAAGACACACAAGTGCCTTCAAACACTACTGGAAACAAAGTTTGTCCATTTTATTGATGCTCCATCTCTGGCCTTAATTATGCCCATTGTGCAGAGGGCCTTCCAGGACCGGTCTACAGATACCAGGAAAATGGCTGCTCAGATTATTGGAAACATGTACTCCCTCACGGATCAGAAGGTAGCTTAAACATTTTATTGGAAATACCATTTGTTAGATAAAAATAGAAGTTTATGAAAATGACTAGGAAATTCTAAAAGGGAGAGAGCTTCTTCTTTTTTTTTTTTTTTTTGGTGAAGTGCAATTTTCAATGTAAACTAATGCCAGCTAGTAATGCAGACTGTAGACAGTTGTTTAGCAGGGGGCGTATATAAAGCACCACCTGAGTTTCGGAAAAACTTCATGTTTGAAGGATGTATCAAATTAATAATGTCAGTAGCTGTGTAAACTGCATATAAAAGCTCATTTTAGTTAAAATCTTTATTTTGACAATCACTGTTTTTACCTGTAGTTCTAGTAATTGAGGTTGGAAAAAGACTTTAGTCCCTCAGGTTCAACCTTTTTAAGATCTCCTCCTCTGATCTTCAATATGCATATTAGTTGTTAATTGATCCAGAGGAAGGCAAACAGAAAAAAAAACAAGTGGGACTTCTATTCAAAATTTATTCAAAAGGGAAAAAAAAAATATTCTTCCTGACCCCAGATACTGGCGATTGCATTGCTCCCGGGATCAATTCTCTCTATCTCTTTAATTAACCAGGATAATCATGAATGCTATTTCATTAAAATATATATTTAGTCCCTTTTTTAAAGTTTATCGAATCCGCTGTGGTAGAGAATTCCACAGATTAACCACCCTTACTGTGAAGAACCCTTTTCTTTCTTTAATGTGGAATCTTTTTCCTTCTAACCTCAAGTGATGTTCTCTTGTCAGCTTAAAACCTCTTGGCACAAAAAGCTCACACAACAAAGCTTTATATTGGCCATGGATATATTTCTATAATATAATCATATCCCCTCTTAGACTATTTTTTTCTAGAGAAAATACTTTTAATTTGGTTAGTCTTTCTTCATAACTTAGTCCCTTCATTCCCTTTTTTTTTTTTTGTGTCCTTCTCTACTTTTTTCAGCTCTAAAATGTCCTTTTTATAAAGTGCCCAAAATTGTTCTCCATATTCCAAATGAGGGCTATATATAGTGGTAGAATTATATTTGCTTCCCTTGCTTCTATACCCTTCTTAATACATGCTAATATTTTATTTGCCTTTGCAGCTGCTGCTTGGCATTGAGCACTGTTACCTGGGTGGTTGTCCACTAGTACTCCCAAATCCCTTTCAATATTGAATACCCCTAGATTTGCTCCATTAAGATTATAAATTGCATGGCTATTTTTCATTCCCAGATGCATAACTTTACATTTATTCATATTGAATCTCATCTGTCATTTAGTCACCCATTTCTCTAATTTATGCAAATGCCTCTGGAGGGAAAGTACATCTGTATCTTTACCAAATCTTAGTGGCTTGGGGTTTAAGTTGGTGTTTTCTGGCAACTTTCATTATCTATTCTGGAGGGGGGATAAGGATTTGTTTACTTATTGGTCAGTTCAGATAAGCTTATAGGATTTGATATCTTCCCTTCGCCTGGAAAGCTCAGTAGAAGGCAACTTGCAAGCTCTATGTGCCATGCCCGTAAGCACCTGTTCATGCCTTGAATAGAAAATATCACCATTATGACAACTTCAATGCACCAGCAAAATATACTATAAATAAGATTTTTCTATGAAAAAAGGTTTCATACCCGGTGCAGCGATTATTATTTAGTTGCATACTTCACAAATGTGAAGCTTTTTCCCCCCTTATCTACAGTGACTTGTTAATTAATTGGGTGTACTTTTATTATGTTATTTCGGAGGGTGCCTCACTGTGATTTGTCAACCAAAACTAATTCTGTACCTAAAAAAAAAAAACACATGTTCTAGTGGTGGTGTTATTTATTAATGGATTTTGTCTTCTTTTTGCCCCCTTAATTTATAGCCCTATAACAAAGCTTTTTCTATTTTTTGAAAATGACAAACTCCATTGTAATTTCTTACTTGTCTGAAAACAATTAGCACTTATGGTGATCTCTTTTCTTTTCAGGATCTTGCTCCATACCTTCCAAGTGTCACCCCTGGACTTAAGGCTTCTTTATTGGATCCTGTTCCTGAAGTAAGTGTTTTAATACTGCTGTAGTTTAAATAGCTTTATTTACACGACTATTGTGTTTGACCATGAATTAACCTGTTTCTTCAGGCTGTTAAACTTTACATCTGCTTGTTAGGTTCGTACAGTATCTGCAAAGGCTTTGGGTGCCATGGTGAAGGGCATGGGAGAAACCTGCTTCCAGGACTTGCTGCCATGGCTGATGGAGACTTTGGCATCTGAACAGAGCTCTGTGGATCGTTCTGGAGCTGCTCAAGGTGTGAAGAATATCATAAGCATAATGAATCCGTTGTTAAAGACCCTCACCATCTGAACTAAAGAAACATCCTGGTCTTCCTGCTTTTTCTCTCCCTTGTAATTCATACTAAATACAACTGCTCATACTATCTCTCTCTTGTAAATTCCTTCCTCTAATGGATTTCAGAATAACTCACATCATTTCTGATGTGATTCTCCTTTCCTTGTATTCAGATCACGCCATAACTATGTGTGTCTTGATTTTTGGCTAGCAATGTCTCAGTCCTGCACTTTTCCTTCAAAATATATAGTCCTCTCACAAATCTCACCCTTATCAGAAATGATTTATCCCATAAGCTATTTTACTTAATGCACCAACTCAGTCACACTTGTTCTTGTAAATATTCCACCCTTTTATATATTATAAGCTGTTCATATATGGTGCTTATTACTCATTGTCTTAATGTAATATTCTCTTCTGGAATATAACATTGCACGAATACCATTGTGATGTACTATGTACAAACTAATATACATACAGCTACATAATCGGTTTATTTCATGATAATTATAGGGCTTGAGATGGTATTTTTTTTTTCTTTTCTGTACAAACAGGTCTCTCTGAAGTCATGGCTGGATTAGGAGTTGAGAAGCTGGAGAAACTCATGCCTGAAATTGTATCTACAGCTAGTAAAGTAGACATTGCTCCTCATGTCCGGGACGGTTATATCATGATGTTCATTTATCTTCCAGTCACGTTTGGTGACAAGTTCACTCCTTATGTTGGACCTATTATTCCTTGCATTCTAAAGGTACTTGTTTTTTTTTACCAGTGCACTGATTGATCATTTTTCATAGACCTCACCTCTGTGTCCATAAATGATTGGGATAAACACAGTAAAGGACTTCTTGTATGTCTGTGATAAGTGTAAGGCCATCGTAAGCATTAAAGTACTGTTGTACAATTAACAAATATAGATATGTTTGTAACCTAACTAACAGCATCATTTAAGCATAGATTCATCCTACACCTAGTGTAATTAAAAATTAAGCTGCATTTTGATGTTTCTGTAAAACTTTGATGGAAATTGATGTAAGAGAGGGCATTTACATTACTAGAGAGCTGTGGTTGCATCTTGATTCAATCAGACTGTGTTATTTAACAAAGGTTCTTGACTTCTCCTTCCTCCACTGATAAAAAAACACACCTTCATGCTGCTCTCAGGAAATGATGATGTAACAAATATAAACTAAATAACTCTGTTCATAAACTTTTTTTTTTTTTCTAAAAATGTTTTCAAATCCGTGGCTTACACACCGGCTAATGTTAGTTACACACTTCATAAGCAGGTACATTGTTCTTGCTCTATATGGGTCCTTTAATAAAGTAAAACCTCTTTAGTTATAATGGGCATAAAAATCGGCCATCTTTCTTTCTGTGTAATAAGATAATTGGCAGAACAGTACATTTATTTTTTTTGCAACCTGCAACCACAGTTTTTTCCTCTTTTTTTTTTTTGATCACAGGCCTTAGCAGATGAAAATGAGTTTGTACGTGACACTGCTCTGCGTGCAGGCCAAAGAATAATCATGATGTACGCAGAGACGGCCATTGCTCTCCTTCTGCCACAACTGGAGCAAGGTCTTTTTGATGATCTTTGGAGAATTCGGTAAATCCTTTGCTTTTGATCCGCTGATATTGTATAATTTTTTATGTATTACTTATATTTTGCAAAAATCTGACATTTTTATTTCACTTCCAGGTTTAGTTCTGTTCAGCTTCTTGGGGATCTTTTATTCCACATTTCAGGAGTGACAGGAAAAATGACAACAGAAACTGCTTCAGAAGAT
Organism: Discoglossus pictus; assembly: GCA_027410445.1. Classification (NCBI taxonomy): domain Eukaryota; kingdom Metazoa; phylum Chordata; class Amphibia; order Anura; family Alytidae; genus Discoglossus; species Discoglossus pictus. The sequence continues at coordinate 417,153,717 of CM050163.1, read as the reverse complement.
GACAACTTTGGAACCTCACAGTCTACGAAGGTGAATATTCATAATGTCATTGCTTAATGTTGGGGTGCAGAATACATTTTTGTGCCATGTATCTGTAGAGGTAACATATTTCTTTCTTGGCAACAATACCATTTGTCTAATTTTGTTACATTTCTTTACTTTTTATTGTCATCATGAAGAGTTAAATTATTACTATACACATTTTTGAAATGCTGATTTCACTATTAAATTATACTGCTGCCTAAGAAATCTATACTAACCATAACACGGGTAAATAGGTGCATATTATGTGTGCTAACTGCATAGTGTATGATTATCTGGTTGCATTAAATTTATAGACCTGGGCCAGTCCTTCCCCATGTCTTTCTTGTTTGCTTTTTGGGAGAGGTTCAGCTGAGTAGCCAGATATTTGTTTTCAGTACTGTGTAAGCTGTAAAGTGAGCCCAGTTATGTTTCGCCAACCTAGGCAAGAACATAGGACGTTACTGAAATTTCACAAACAGCCATAGCAAGTGTCAGAAGTTTGTCACTTCATATCTTGCTTACATATTTCAAGAGAATGAATACTGTTTGGTTAATTTTAATAGTATTTAAAGGGATGCTGTAAATGTCTCAGTTTTTTTACATAAATTAAAAATATGCATATGAATAAATGTAAATACCATTGAATTTTAGATAATTGAGCTTCAATGTTAAGCACTGCCACAGACTTCATCTGAGACTGACAATGGGGACTTATCAGCAGGAAGAATTTTCCTAGTTGATTAAATCCACTTCCAATTGTTAAAGCTTATGCCATTTTTCTTGTTTATACTGGACATGCTGTTCCCACTTATCTCTCTGTGTTGAAAGTTTATTACTTTGGTTAGTTATAAGCAGAGCAGGAAGATCTAAAATACCTACATTTCAAGCATTGTTATCATTTGCCTCCACTGATATATTTTAATAACATACATATATTTCATTTCGTTTGGGACATTTACTGTGTAAGTTTTACATTACTGTACAGTGTAATGTGTTCCCTAATAAAGTGATTGCAAAGTACACCAAACCTATAATTTCCTGACCAGCATAAAAGATAAACCCGTGTCCTCTAGCACTTGCAGTAATCTATTTCACTATTTACTTTTATTCTAGTACAATCTTTTTCCCAGTTACTCACCCTTGTTTTCTTACATGCAAGAACACGCCCACAGGATTTGATAAGTAATATTGTTACTGGTTTCCAGCAAATATAAGGATGTATTTAAAGCAAAGTGAATCTTTTCACTGAAAATTAAAAAGTTCTCTATGGTCCAAAATTATATACAATGCAACCCCTGGACTTAAGGCTTCTTGCATCATATTGTAAACTTTATTTAAAAAAAAATATGTTCATACTAAAAATAAGTGGTATATATTGTAGATCAATTACATTAACTTGATACACAACTTGACTGTTTTCTCCTCATCTGTTCTGACTGAGGCACATTGTGCTTGTATACTTTGTTTAGACTTTCTCTTAATTGTCTTTATAAGATAAAGATTGGTCATCTATGATGCTATTAATATTTTCTTAAATCAATATCATTTTACTTGTAAGGTTGCATTTAAGGTTAATAAAAGGCTTGAAAGGGATATTGTAGTGGTAAAAAAATATATGTTTCTTTAAAAAGTGTATCTAGCATAATGAAAGCTTTACTAATCCAGTTTAATGATTCATAAATTTATATAAGTTCCTCTATTTGCATGTAGATAGTTGTCATGTAGACCTCTCTTCCTTCATTGATTACATAGTGTGCCATTCTATGATGTGGGTAGGCAGCAAACTGTGAATATACATGTTGCATGTTCTAATGCACACAGTACAGCCAGCAGCTTTCTATTGGTCCACACTTTTATGTGGTGTAGCTTCTAGGAAAGGAGCCAGTGCCACATGACTTCCACAAGATGCACTGTGGAGGTTCACAGGTAAATGACAGTTTCTAAACACCCACCTTACACAGTGACACTTTGCGGCATGTTAGGAGGGAGACCAACATAGCAACCTCATAGAGGTGGGCAGAAGGAGACTAAAATAAGCAACAAAAATAGTTGCTAACTTGATAGACCATGATTTGTTCTACCATTGCAGTGTCCTTTTATAATGACACCGTGGACATTCCAAATATAGTATATAGGTAATACCAAGTACTTTATCAAATGTTATTAAAAAGGTTTGTAACCTCCACTGTCACTTTAATACTAATAAGTTCAATATTTATATATTTTTTTCTCTGTTCCATTTGTTCTTTGAATTTATACCAGAAAAAGGCAGAGCGAAAACCAAATTGATCTGCTACAGGAGCAAATTTATTGGTTCTAATAACCGTTTCTACTGACAATACTCCATGGTATATTGTATTGTTTTTTTCCATCTTTAATTTTATTTTTCTTATTTCAGGCCATTATTGGCGCATTGGGAGCTGAGCGGAGGAACCGTGTGCTAGCTGGTCTGTATATGGGCCGCTCGGACACACAGCTGGTTGTGAGACAGGCATCTCTGCATGTGTGGAAGATTGTGGTGTCAAATACTCCTCGTACACTAAGAGAAATTTTGCCAACTCTGTTTACTTTACTTCTGGGGTTCCTTGCCAGTACTTGTGCAGATAAGAGAACGGTGAGCTTCTTATACTATATTTGCACAGCCTTTCCTACTGTCTACTAATAATAAGCTAAACATTTTCTTTGTCTTTTTTTTTTAAAGATTGCTGCTAGGACACTTGGAGATCTTGTACGTAAACTTGGGGAGAAAATCCTTCCAGAGATCATCCCAATTTTGGAGGAAGGACTGAGATCAGACAAGAGTGATGAGAGACAGGGTGTCTGTATTGGATTAAGTGAAATTATGAAATCAACAAGTAGAGATGCTGTGAGTTTGTCTGTTTTTAAGCCCACATATTGTGCATTAAGAATAGACTCTATGCACTTGGGTTTTTCAAAACCTTCTTATTTTTTTCTGTTACAGCTTGACAATGTAAATAAAATAATTTGTTTGGGTCTTGCAGGTGCTGTTTTTCGCAGAGTCTCTTGTTCCAACTGTGAGGAAAGCCTTGTGTGATCCCCTGGAAGAAGTGAGGGAGGCCGCAGCCAAAACGTTTGAGCAGCTGCATTCCACGATTGGCTACCAAGCCCTGGAAGACATTCTGCCTTACTTGCTTGAACAACTGGTATGGATAGCAAATGTTACCAAATCTTAGAGCACACAGATAAAAGCTTAAATGACCACTGTATGATGAAAATAAATAATACATGTTTGAAGTAGTCGAAGAATAGAAGTGGGAATAAAAAGTTTCAAAAAGTTAGTTCTTAAATCAGAAAATTATGATCTTGAAGTGTACTGGACCCTGGAGGCACCCATGATAGTTTGTTGAAGGCTGCATGTATGAGAGAAGCGTCTTACATTTCTACCGTAGCCAGGGTTGTAGTTTTCTTTGTGACTGATTGTTTCTGAGCAATCTAATCTTTCCAATAATGTTACTAAACCTCTTTCCATCTGCTCCTCCACAACACCCCCTCCAAGTTAGCAGAAAGTCTTGAAGACAAGCAAAACTAATCTTTCTATACTCATACAGTCTTAAACAATTAAGACTTTTCTCTAAAATGTGTTTATGCTCATAGCTTACACAGCTGCTAATGTAGTTAGTTTGTTACATACTTCAAAAACATAAAAAAATCTCTCCTAAATGACAGTGGTCTTTTAACTATTAGAACCAAGCAAGCTCAGATTATATTTTATTACTTTAGTATTACTCTGTTTTCTGATTACCTTTATGTAATGTTGTTTATTTTTATTGAAGTTGATTAGAACTTTTGTAACTGAAAGTAGATTTAACAAACCATATTAAATACCTATTATCTTTCTTTAGGAAAATGAAGAAATGTCAGCGTTTGCCCTGGATGGTCTCAAGCAGGTTATGGCAGTTAAGAGCCGCGTTGTGCTGCCGTACCTTGTACCCAAGGTGGGTTACTTAAGGCTTTGCCTCCCTTATGAATTGTGTACAGTCACCATTTTCTGTGGATGTTTTTCCTGACTTTGCTGTGCCCTCTACAGCTGATCTGTCCTCCTGTGAATACCCGTGTCCTGGCATTCCTTTCATCTGTGGCAGGAGATGCCTTGACCAGACATCTGAATGTTATTCTTCCTGCTGTGATGTCTGCTTTGAAAGCACATCTGGGAACAGATCATGAGCAGGAGGTAAGGAAGGAGTCATTATTACTACATATAATGTGTGTAGTCATATGCTTATATAGACTTATACAGTTTGTATAGTGAACTTTAAATAATGTGGTTAAAGTGTAAAAAAGTGCAATGAGTGTTAATTTTTTCCCCATTTGTGATTAAACATTTCTTGGTGTGTATGTAAGTGTAAATTCTCAAAGCATTACAATATACCTAGTTATGACTATATCATCATATTGCAGCATCAATATATATATATATATATACTATTTTTAATATAAATTAGGGTCTTAGAAGTTGAAGATTGCCCTCTGTTGCCTTCATGTGAGTTGCTATAACTGTTTGTTTCACAGGAGCTGGCAAACTGTCAGGCGGTCATATTGTCAGTGGAAGATGATGTTGGACAAAGAATTGTAATAGATGACTTGCTGGAAGCCACTCGCAGTCCAGATGTGGGCATGAGACAAGCGGCTGCAATTATACTGAACATCTACTGTGCAAAGACCAAGGCTGATTACACAGCACACCTCAGGGGCCTGGTGTCTGGATTACTACGGCTTTTCAATGACAGCCATAGTGTGGTTTTGAATGAAAGCTGGGATGCTCTCAGCGCCATTACGAAGGTGAGTTTGCTATTTAATTGAACATGCACAGATACAAATCTGGAAAAATTACTTGTTACAGATGTATCAATATTGTTGAGCCTAAAATGGATGTGGATCTTACCTTCACATTGATGTGCTCTTTGCTGCAGACCTGTTCCTCTGTAAACGCAGCATCTTTTCACCCTTGACCTTTGTGCGGGGTTTTAAAATCGGGTTTGTGTAAATGTTTTACATAAGTCAGTGTATTTGTTTGTAGAAATTGGATGCCGGCAGCCAGCTGATGCTAATTGACGATCTGCACAGAGATATCCGCATGGTGGGGAATGAAGCTAAAGTAGAGCATGTTCCAGGGTTCTGTATTCCCAAGAAGGTATGCAGTGCTTGTATGTGCTCTGTTGGAAGACGTAACTAGAGAGAAGTGCTTGCTATTCTGACTGTTGTACTTGATTTCTCTTTTTTAGGGGGTAACATCCATTGTCCCTGTGCTCAGGGAGGGTGTTCTTACTGGGAATCCAGAACAAAAAGAGGAGGCTGCCAAGGCCCTGGGGCTAGTTATTAAACTAACTTCTGCTGAAGCTTTGAAACCATCTGTGGTCAGCATCACTGGCCCATTAATCCGTATATTGGGAGATCGGTTTAGCTGGAGTGTGAAGGTTGCTCTGCTTGAGACTCTGAGCCTATTGCTTGCCAAGGTAAACATTATGATGATAGTTAGTTGCTATCTTATTGTGTTCTGCACTTATATGTTTAACTAGGTCTACCTATGTAGAATATTACACAGACGTATTTAGAAGAAATCCACAATAATTCATTATTTTACATATGTATGTATTACTATGTTTTTATATGGTCTTTCCTTATCCCATTAGGTTGGCATTGCTTTAAAACCTTTCCTGCCACAGCTTCAAACTACATTTGCCAAAGCTTTGCAGGATACAAACCGTGCTGTGCGTCTGAAAGCAGCTGATGCTTTGGGGAAATTGATTGTGATCCACACAAAGGTGGACCCGCTCTTTACAGAACTCCTGAACACTATTCGCATGTGTGAGGACTCTGGAATCAGGTATCCACGCAATAAGATTTAAGGATTCACAGATGATGAAATGATACAACATGAAAAATAGTGATAGCAATTGTTACGTCTGTTTGCAGAGAGACCATGCTTCAAGCTGTAAGATTCATTGTACAAGGAGGTGGAGGAAAGATGGATGCAGCAATACGGAAAAGCTATGTCACCTTGCTGATGGGAATGTTGGGACATGATGAGGTATAATGCATTGAATATGTGAATACCAGACATATTTTGTTATCGTACAAATTAATACATTTCTACACAACACTTACTCTTTTATGGTGCTCCTCGTCTCAACCTTTATAACCTTGATATGAGACTTGTGTATTTTTACAAGAGTGATGACTTTTGATTGTTTTGTTGCACTTTAAATGCATGTTCTACTTGAATTTTAAGGTAACCTATTTATATGATCATATAAGACCACATGATGACCTTTTCAGTTCATTTGACTATACTTGGTTCCATATTCTAAATCAAATCTCTCTTACGGATGTATTTACTTGTCACAATGTGAATGATTTGCTTTACCTAGGATGCGACTCGTATGGCTTCTGCCGGTTGTCTTGGGGAACTATGTGCATATCTTCCTGATGAAGACCTTTCTGCAGTTCTTCAACAACACCTCTTGGGTTTGTTTAATTCTTTAATTTTATTATTTTTAAATCAACATTTAGAGTAATATGTTTGATTAGTTCATTACACATTAAAGAATAGTTGTGTTTGGATTAGAGGTGTCATTTATAGATAGTCATAGTTTAAAGGACCACTGTACAATGAAAAAAGCATAAATATGACAATGCAGGAAAAAAATCATAAAGTTAGTTGTTGGAAGTTATTAGAGAGAGCGGTTTTTACATTGCTGTGGAGGTGTAGTTGTGTATTCTGAAGCAGGCAGCCGGACACTACCCTCATTCTACCTCACTGGTCCAGAAGCAATCTCAGTCTTATCCAATTATCTTAACAAAGGCTCTCTATTCCCTCCTTCACCACTCCTCCACTGATGTTGCATACCCATATTTTATAGCATAAATTAAAAAAAATATTTAAAACATGCATATACTACTAAGAGTTTAACACCATGGTGGGAATTCTGAAGCCGTTCTAATATTATATTCGACTTTTTCAATATTTTCCAAAAGACAGAATGCATTTAACCATTTTTAATTAGGACTTACTACTATTTAATTAAATCATATATGATTTTTATGGTCAATGGCTCTTTTTGGAAGTGTTTGTGATGATTAGTGAATCTATATATGTAGTGTATCTAAAGGGGTAGTCCTGTATCAAGCTTGGTATGTTGCTACTATGGAAATAATCTTTCTATTCTTCATAGCGGATTTCACTGGCATTGACTGGATGGTGAGACACGGACACAGCTTGGCACTTTCTGTTGCTATCAATGTGGCATCAAACAGACTCTGCACTCCTAAGTTAAATAGCAGCATCGAATCTGTGATCTTCAGCAATGCTACAGCAGACAGGGTAAGCAATGAGTACTTATTTATCAAATTGCTGTGTTCAGCAAAACTTTAATGTGTGTGGTCTAACATCATAAATCCACATATTAGTGATTGTTTTTCTTGCAGTTCGTAATTTTCGGCCGTTTAAATTTAGACTGACCAGTATTAAAATAGCTTTTACTGAACAACTGTAACTCAAAGCGGCAGAAATAGTAATGTAGGCTTTCATTTAGGGCTAATTAAATTAATGATTGAAGCACTTTATTGATATTAATAAACTTGTGCACTGTGTTTAATGTTAAGAAGTCTGCTGTTTTTTCAAGGGAGTAGAACTCACAATATGTCTTGCAATCCTATAGCACAGATAAGTTTGCAAGCACTGCTTTCACCTCTGAATCCTTGTAATTTGACTGGAAGGAGACTTTATGGGAGACGCAGTGAGATAGTATGTCAGATAATTCTCCCATCCGCTGATTTTTTTTTTTTATCATTTTCTAGATTCCAATTGCAGTGAGTGGAATCAGAGGAATGGGATTCCTTATGAAGCATTATATTGAAAATGAAGGTGGAAACCTTCCTCCTAAACTGGTATCTCTTTTTATAAAGGTAGGTCTGAAGCATGCATGTGTGATGTTATAATTGTATGAATATATTTAAAAAGTTCTGGTTATGTGTGTGCAGACAAAGTAGGATATGACCACATGTTCTGCAAAAGAGGGTACTTAAAATATGGGTCAAGTCCTTTTCGCACAAAACTACACTTTGATGCTGATAAACACTGTCCGTTTGTTTTTAGTGTCTCCAGAACCCTTCCAGCGATATAAAGCTAGTGGCGGAGAAGATGATCTGGTGGGCAAACAAAGACCACCTGCCTCCTCTAGACCCCCAAACCATCAAACCAATCATTAAAGTGCTTCTAGACAATACAAAGGACAAAAATACAAGTGTACGAGCACACAGCGAACAGGCCATAGTGAACCTCTTAAAAATGAGGGCCGGCAATGATCTCTATCAGGTACGTAACGGGGCACAGGAAAGACTTTCTGTTGTGGTCAATGAGCACAGTTGATGAGCTTGTGCTTTCTTTGCAGGACATTGTGAAGATTCTGGACACGGCTAGTTTGGAGATGCTGAATGAAACCAACCGCAGGGCTCTCAAGAAGCTTGCCAATCAGGCAGACTCCACCGAACAGATCGATGAGACAATCCTAACGTGATGGGGGTCGTTGTTTCTGCTTCTTCATTTCAGCTCTGAATATCTATTAAACATTTTCATTTTTGAAAATGCACTCATGGTGTAGTGCATGAATGTCAGGAAAAAATTACTTCCCAAGTGTTAATTTTAATTTAAAAAAGGCATAGTTACAAATTTAGTATACTGTATAGTAAAATCCTCTTGTGCAATCATCACAGAGTATAAATGATCTCTGAAAGTAAATTGTTGTCAAACAGCTGAATCTGGGTATTCAAGAGAAAGGGCTAGGTCATTCTACAAAAGCTCCTCAATCACGATAATAAAAAGCAAACATAAGAACCTAAAGTGACAAAGGCTACAGCTTCCTGATTTGTTATGTATATGCTATACAATCTAATGTCTCTGTGGAATGTGAAGTGAACAAGGTTTATGTCCTTGTGCCAAATACAGGTAAAATGTGTTGTGCAGCAGAGCCATTTTGTGTGTGCACATGGTTACTAGAAACACACAAGTTTCTTAAAGAGCAAGTTCTGTTTGAACAAACCCTCTAAGCGAGCATTAACTACATAAATGTTACAGCACTTGTCTAGTTTGCAAGCCGCCACTCTGTCTCTGTGGAAGCTATCATTAGAAGTTTAATTTATCTTCTAATTAGAAAGTGAAGGTAAAGGAACAATTGGGCTACAGCTGCTGTTCTAAACGTGAACGTTACATTCCTGCACTATGATCTTCAGCAGTGGACATCACCTAATAAAAAGGTCTTGTAGCAATAAAAGGCAAGTGGTAAAACTGTGTTTGGGTGGAATTATCCCTTTACACTCAAGTCCTCAAAGTTAATACATAGACAGTCCCATCTGACCATTTATGAAAAGCCCTGATAGGCTAGGAAACCGCTTCTTAAAGGGACTATATTTTTAGGTTATTCTTAAAGAGCATGAAAAACTAGTTATATTTTGTGAATCAATCCAGAGAAATACTGTGGTGGTGTTTGTAAGGAAATATTTCTTTCTTTTTTGTAAACCTACATTTACACTTTCTAAGGAGTAGTGTAGTTTGGAAAAAACTTTGTATTTTTTTGTAAATTGTGGAACAAATTGATAACCCTAGAAGCTACATAAGCCATGAGAATAAAAGCATTTTAGAGGAAATCTTAATTTAGACTACATGTGCCTAAGGAATTCAGTGGTGGGCACAGATCAACTTTTAACAGTAGAAGGCAGTCTCAAGTAACCTGGGAAACCAGGCTTGCCCAAGTCTATAATAGTTCCCTGTATCTTGTAAAGGAAGTATTACTGTCATGGCGGCTTACATGGACTAGAAGAATTTTTTTTTTCTCCAAATTTACATCTGTGCTGCAATTATGAAACATTACATGCCTGGTCTCTTTCTGAAATAGATGTGATCATCAATAAATTGACAGTTGTAGTAATGATATGTTTGTACATATGTGGAGGAAAATCAAAAATGGTTATGGATTGGTTTATTCTGTTACTCTTAGGTAGTCCTGCCTGCAGGAATGGCATGATCATGGCTGCTCCCAAGCACAGCTCATCATTAATTCCAGCAGCAGATGTTCATGTGTGACCTCCTACGGATACGGATTTCGTGACATCCTGACTAATGGAATAGAACTGGTTGTGAGCCAGGATCTGGTTCAAACTGCCAGTATATAAATGTATATAGATTGTCTGTATCTTACAATATGAGCCAGATACAGGCAGTCTTTATACTTTTGTGTACTCTCAGGTTGGAGCACATCCAGAAATATTTGTGGCCATGCTATTTTGAAAATGGGTAAACGTGCCAGATCCAACCATTTTTATAAATTGTGTTGTATGCCCAATTCAGACCGTCTGTTTAAATGGGCATTATGTGTGCTGCATTGACACATCTTTTAATTATAGGCAGGGGTGGAAAAATACATTGTTCATAAGAGTGAGACGGGTAATTTCTAGGATGCTGGAAGGAAGCTCTTCATACATTCATATATAATCCTTGCATTATATAAATCGCTACAGTCAGGTTATCTTTAGAAATTGGCATGGATAGATACCTTGTGGTGAAGGGGCTTGGGCGCTTCAATGAAGCTGTGAGCTATACCATGTAGGATTAACCCAGGTAAGCAGGTGTAGGCAGAGGGGTCAGACAAATCATGGCTCACTGGAGAATGATCTAGCAACTAACTCCAGTAACTTTGCCAAGAAAGCTATATGGATAAGCAAAACCAGAGACATAACAATATAGCACCAGAAGATGAACCCCTCCGAAGGTGTGCACCAAATTACTGAGGAAGAGCAGAGAACAAGTACAAGTAACACCAGATTTAATGAGGTGGTTGGGTTAAAACTGAACAAACACTGTGTTGCGGATATATCTGGAGGGCAAAGGAAAATCTGGTGCTGCAAAGAACAATTCAGCATAGGAACCTGGAATGTTAAAAGTATGAACCAAAGCAAACTGGACATGGTCAAGAATGAGATGTCATGGCTAAACATTCATATCCTGGGAATTTGTAAAATCAAATGGAGTTGAGAAAAAGACAAAAATGGTTGGGACTTGTCAGAAACAGATCAGATAAAGATGATGTGGCAAGAATAAACAGATGTTCTATTTAAGAAGGATCTTAAGAGCATTGATAACCTTAATAGTTTTCCATTGAGCTGGAGCCATTATTATTAGCCTTTATTTGTAACGTGCCGACATCTTCAGTAGAGCTAAACATGATAGCTACAACTCAAAATCTATTTTAATACATTTCAAAAGAATGGAGGGCCCTGATATTGAGTTTAAAATCAAACATACAAAATGCTTTCTCTAAAGCACCCAATAAGCTTGAAAACTCGCAAACTTACTGTCTAGAGGGTATGGGTGAGGTACAGTGTATTATGCATATTAAGGCTAAAGGTGCTATGCTTCTTTAAATAGATGAGTTTTAGTGAGGTTTTGAAGGATTTGACGCAAGGAGTTCCAAAGAATATGGGCAACACAAGAACCGAACATGGGACAGAACCAAACATGGGACAGCAGAATGGTTCAAGATCAGAAAAGGAGTGCGATAAGGTTGTATATTGTCACCTTATTTATTCAACTTATAGGTGGAGTACATCATTAGGCCGTGCTGGAGGAATCCAAAGCAGGAGGAGGAACTAAAAGGCCTATCGATGAGGGTGAAAGAAGAGAGTGCAAAAGCTGGCCTGTTGATCAATGTTAAAAAAAGATGACAATCATGGCAAACAGAATATCTCAGCTCCTGGTGAATAGATGGGGAAGAAGTGGAGTCAGTGACAGATTTTATTTTCCTGGGATCCAACATCTCAACAAAGGTCTGCATAGTTAGATCTATGGTATTCCCAGTAGTAACATACTGATGTGAGAGCTGGACCATAGAGAAGTCTGAGCGCTGTAGTATTGATGCTTTTCAATTGTGGTGTTGGAGAAGACTGCTTAGAGTCCCTTGGACTGCAAGAAGATCCAATAAATCATTACTACAGGAAATCAAGACAAACTGTTCACTAGAAGGTATGATCATGAGGCTGAAGCTCAAATATTTTGACCATATCATGAGATTGCACGATTCCCTAGAAAAGACTCTGATGCTGGGAAAGATTGAAGGCACAAGAAGGGGACAGCAGAGGCGAAGGTGGATAGATGAGATCATTGAAGCCATGAACATGAGCTTGATGCAGCTCAAAGGGGCAGTGGCTGACAGAAGTGCCTGGCGTGCTGAAGTCCATAGGGTCATGTAAAATGGGATACAACTGAATGATTGAACAGTAACAACAATAATAGATAGTAGCAGTATCTATCTTTATAACACATCACATATAAAGTATGTTAAAAGTTATGGGCTTGTGCATGCACAATGAAGGCGCTCATCGCGAGGCCTGACGACTTTGTTTCAATGAGCACGAGGCCCTCAAGTCGTTGAAAAAGGCCGGCAATGAGCGCCGAAAGAGCTCATTGCCAGGCTCATGATGAGCGCGAGGCCCGCAAGACTTTGCAACAGGCTTGACATGAGCGATGAAGGCGCTCATGGCAATGCCTGCGATCTCCACGAAGCCCGTAGGCCTTTGGTGCTGATCGCGAGGCACACAAGACTTTTAAAAAATTATGGCTTTAAAGGACAACATTTTTATCAAGCCCATAACTCGGAAGCCGTCAGAAGACCACCAAAGGACGCCAATTAATTAAAATTTTTACTTACAACCTCACACACAGCACAGGTTTAATTGTCATTTTTAGGAGACTGGGAATCATCTAAGTGAGGAAAAAAATGGCGGCCATAATGTTTTGAAAAAGGCTTAAACGTGGCCGAAGCCTGTAACACTTAGCCGCTCATTGCAAGGCCTGAAAGACTTTGAAAAAAAGAACCAATGGCGCTCATCGCAAGGCATGCAAGACTTAAGGAGGGAGAGAGAGAGAGGAGAAAGACACAGGGGAGGGAAAGGGGTGAGGGGGGGGGAAGAGACACAGGGGAGGGAAATAAGGGGAAAAAAACACAGGGCAGGGAGAGGGGGGGGGGGAAAGGACACAGGGGTCAGAGAGTGGGTAGAAACTCACAATGAATGCTGGGCTCGAGATGAGCGCTGAACGCGTGGCACAAAAATGGCGGGTTGGACGATGTCTGCAATGAGCGCTGATCGCAAGGCCAGTAAAGTAGACGGTGGGAGAGACTGGAGTTGAGTGCCAAAGGCGCTCATTGCGAGCCCTGTGAAGAGCGCTGAAGGCGCTCATTGAGAGGCCAGCAAGTTAGAGGGGTGAGAGCCTTGCATTGTGTGGCAAACCGCATTGTGAGGCTTCACATTTTATTGCCGTCATTTTTGACGGGCAAGTCGCTAGTATGGTAATAATATAAAGCAGTGGCTGACACATTTATTTGATACTTATGAGCCAACTAAGCGGTTTAGGAGCCTGGTTATGGATTATAGAAATATATGTATTATAGCAAAAAACTGAGCAGCCAGCAATATTTTACAAACGTGGCTCATGGATTGTGTCCCATGTGATCACACCCACTGCTGGCTCCTTGCAGTGACACACTAAAGTGCATACTTTGCTGTAAGCACTATAAGAACTACATGCTTCCTCCATGTCATATGTCTGCACAGTGCGCGGCACCGCGGCCCCCTGCTCGCGCACATCCTGGGGATCCGCCCAGCGCGCGCGCGTACAGGTGGGGCTCCCGGGGGCGTGCCTCGTACATGCGCATTGCCCGCTCTGTCGCTGTCACTTCCGGCTGTTTGTCCGGGAAGCGGATTCGGTCGGAGCGGAGCGCGCGGATCCCGGGACCGGGCTCACCAGCAGCACAGGCCGCCGTCATGGCCCGGGACTATGACCATTTGTTCAAGCTGCTCATCATCGGAGACAGCGGTAAGAGAGGCGACGCAGAGCCGGGGGAGGAGGCGGCACGACCGGAAATAGGAGGCCGGGGCTGGGGCGTCAAGAAGCGGGAGGACCCGGGGCTACACGGAGCGGGGGGAGAGCACCGGGGCTAGGGGATCTGCAAGCGGTGGGGGAGATCACCGGGGCTGCAGGAAGCGGGGGAGATCACCGGGGTTGGGGGGCTGCAGGGAGCGGGGGAGATCACCGGGGCTGGGGGCCTATTGTCCGTGCAGAAGAGCTTGCACTCTAATTGGAATGTATAGATATACTGGTCACTCCCAGTCATTAGAGATACCCAGTGTGCACATAAGCAGGCACATCTATTCTGCCTATTATATCTACCTGAGATCCTCACATAACCTGGCTAATCTGCTTATCCATGATATCTAAACGGTGTTGTTTAAAGTGACAGAAATCTACTTACTTGTGGTATAAATGAATAAGTCCATATGAAAATAAACCCCATTACATTGGGTCATTACAGATGTAATGTTTGTGCCACTCAGTTGTGTCCAACTCTCTGTGACCTCGTGGACCACAACACTCCATGCGGATCTACTTGGTATTCATGGCAGGGATATTGCAGTGGGTTGCCAGTTCCTTCTCCTGTGGGCCACAGCATACATCTCCTGGTATTCCTAGGTGGTCTCCCATCCAAGTACTGATCCAACCCCTGCTCAGCTTCAGGGTGGTGTGACCTCTAGGTTCCCTGACTGGGATCGAACCCAGGTGCCAGCGGTGAAACTCCCTGAATCCTAACCACAGGCCCACCAGGGAACCCACTTAATGTATACATACTCTGAGTTAATGACTTTATTATTGGGATAATAAAGAGGAGCATGCCCAGATGAGACAAGTGTAACCATTAGGCATCTCTTGGTCCTGGTTGTGAGTACTGTTATTTTCTTCTATAAATGTGACCTTTCACACTGTCATGGCACCCGTGGCAGATTTGTCAGAAATAGAAACTAATAAGACAACACGACTTGGGAAATGTATTTAATAGCACAGGCCATTGCAAACTATACAAAAACACGTAATGCTTACAATAACGGTTTAATTATTGTCTTTAAAATAGTATAGTTATCCTTACTTTGAGACGTATTCAGTGGGAATGAGCAGTAATCTTTATTTTCATTGAAATAGATGTCCCTTTGTAGATAGAATGTGAGTGGCCGTCTAAGTGATTATAAACTGATTAATATTCAATGACATATTAATTCCTCTTGCACAATGGCCTCTGACAATTAGTATGTATTTTTAGAAGCTTAATAATCACTTTGATGTTTAATATGTAAATAGTGGTGTTATTAAGAGTATAATATAGTGATATATGTGCAGTGTATTTGTTTGTATTTGATAATGGACATTATATTTTATAATCATGTGTACACTGTCATAGACGCGGCCATTAGCACATCCATTTATATTTTGTTTCACCCTTCCAGGCTTCCTTCAACACGTTAAACCAATTGAAAGAAATGTTGTATCTCCAAAGCTTGCATATAGCAGGCAATACGTTTAATTATGTTTTTATCGACTCTTTCTTCAAAGTAGTGTTGTGAAAATATTGGACTTCAGTGAAAATAGTCTTGAATTGTATTTGGTTTTGAGACCGCACAAGATTCCTCAGATGAGTGTGAAGTCTGTTGTATGTAAGGTACTTTAGTTCAAGTAGGTGTGAATAGGATGGCGTGTGTTGGCACAAGAGTAACATAATGATCAGATATGGGGCGGCCAGGGCATGGTTACAGAAGCCAAGTAGGAGTACGTGCTCTGCAGCTTATTTAATGTTCATGCTTATGTGTATACCAGGCATATTTGGTTAATTCCCTTACTGTAGGGATTGATTCATTTGTCTGAAATTTAGGTGCCAGCCAAGCTTCCTTTTTTTTTTTTTTTTAGGGAGAACAGTATGGATTATATATGTATATATAATATATGCCTAATCCATCCTATGCATTAAAGCAGTGTAATAAAGTAGTCATATACTTGGGAGCCATGTTTAAAATATATTGGATTAAAGAGTGAAACCTTTGTGAGCTTATTTGCACTCAGGTTCCCAGAATGCAGTGCAGTAACTGTATTTCTTGTGGGCAGGAGATAAGTTTAACATATTTTAGATGTGAAAAAAAAAAAAAAAATATATATATATATATATATATATATATATATATATATATATATATATAAATAAATAATGCGTGTTAGTCCCCCCCCCGGCTCATTGTATTTGCTCCTTACTGTACTAGTCTCTATTGCTCCATTATGTATATGATCAGGCTTTGTCTTTGTTATAACCTCTCTAGTCTGTTTCCTGTGTGGTTTAAAACCTCTGAGACTAAATGCTTGTTTGCCTTATTTTATTCTTATTAAGGCCTTATATTTACCAGACTTGGTGCTTGTGCAGTGTTAGCTTTCAACGTCTTTATTAGGCTACTATCTCAGCTAGCCGCAACCAATTCTAAAACAGTCTCTTAAGGGCATGGCTTATAGTATTTATCCCTTCTATATGTAATTGTACCACTATGTCACTTATGTCCTTTTGGAGTTTACATTAGACGTTACAGGGACATATAAAGTGACATCGTTACTCTTGTCTGTACAACCTTACATCCCCGTATTCTTATATAGAATAAATAAATATCCTTCCCATAGTGTTTATCATCGTATAAGTAGCTATTATATGGGGTACTGGCCATGCTCCCGACACCAGTAGATATACAATACCCTAATGCGATTCTGATATGTATTATGTCTGACAGAAAGTTGTGCCCAATTTGTTGATATATTTATCTAAAAGTTGGAGCCATGTGTTAGATTATATGTATAATAACTAACTCATTGGGATCCTTTTTTTAGGAGCCATGGCTCTTGGGATTTCTCGAGCCCTGTCTTAGCAGATATGTGTCACAGGTGCAACTATTTCTGATAGGCAAGTAGCCCTGCCCTGTACATCTCATTAAATGTATCATGTATTTTTAGTTATGACTTAACCTGAAATAATTATTAACTTTCAGGTTCCTATGTTATCTTTATTGTGGTACTAATAATGTATTCTGCCCTCTGATTTTAGTTATCGAAGTGTACTTTTATAAAAGCTATACAACCGCTTCACAAACCTGGAGTTTTTTTAGACTAACATTAGCAGTTCTGCCATGAGCATAAAGTGTTTTTAGAAAAAACATGATCATTTTATTCAAATCTGCTTTTGTCTGAATGCTTCCATAATAAACCTCTAGAGATTGGTGTCCTGGAGTCTGAGGGGGAGGAGGATTCCTATTGTGAGTTACAGTTCAGTTTAATTCTCTACTTAGTCTACTACATTGTGACAGCTTTTGAATAGAACTGAATAATGATTTTATAAAATGCCCCACTCTAGTTGACAAGCTTCCTTATATTTGTTTACCTTTCTAAAAACATCTTGGCTGTTATGAGGCCATGTACAATACATTCTTCTACAGGACCGCTGTATGTGAAATCATTAATAGGCTTCTACATGTGTAGTATAGAGTAGTTGGTTGGCTTTAGGTAAGGATGCGCAGTCTCACTATACCCATTGGGGTCCCGCCATGTAACACTACTGGGCTCATATACAAATCTTGCAGTTTTTGTTTTTAAATAAAGTATGAGACTTTAGTGGCACTGTCTGGGGCCTCCACAGACATACTTACAAGATTCAGCAAGGTCTGGAGTACTGAGCTGGTCTCATCACACACAGGACACTCGTCCAGGGGGGAAGAGGGAATGGAAAGTAGTCTAAAATAGAATAAATATTAGGTTTGGGCAAGTGGGGAATAAACATTTCCTCTAACACCTTATGCAGTTTAACATATTTTTTTTATTCTGACTCTCTCACTTTTCATGCTAGAAAACTTAATTTTTGTAAACCCTGCTTGCTAAACCCAGAAGCCTGGGAGCTATGGTACCTAAAACTGTATTTCTGTTATCTAACTAATTTGATGATTCATCCGCCATTCCGATGCTCCTAGTGTTTTGGTGACGCTTCAGCTGATTGTAAGTTGATATAGGCTTGTGAACTTATGGTTTACAACTTGTTCTTCGTAATATAACGCGTGACCAGTGTTCTTTTTATTTCTGACGTGAGGGAAAGTGGACTACTTTTGGCTATATTTACTGAAGTGCCAGTTCTTTAATGCAGCTCCTTCCCTTAAAGAAATATCTAAGTTTCCTGGATTATGAATGCATCTGATGAGGGAGAATCAGAAGTGTATGGAAAAAAAAGTGTTTGCATGAAAAAATACAAAAATAAACATTTAAACACTTACCTTGATGTTGTAATTTCTGACACCTTAAAATTAAGGTTAACACCCCTCCAATTTGTTTTGGCCAATCCGGTTAGAGAAAGATTTCAGACATAGAACTATGTTAGTTGCTATAGCAACACCACACAGCCTAGCCAGGAAGCAGGGAGGAGTCCTATACCAGCAGTGACAAAACTGCTCCCTTGTTGGCTGTGGTGCAAAGCAGCATGGGATATGTAGGCAAAGTAGCCTGGGATAGGAAGCTGCAAGGAGATTGGCTGAGCAAGCAACAGCAGGTAAATAGTGGGTTAATATTGCTCCCCAGGTGCTGCACGCTGATTGGGGGGCACCAGGAAGTTGTGTAGACACCCCCTGGGGGTGTCAACGTCATCATTAGAGGGATTTTTAGATATTATTAAAAACAAAATGTGTTATGAGATGTGCTGCATACACATAGGCTGCTTTTTACACAGTACAGAAATGTATTAATCCCGCTCACTTGGATATCCCTTTAAGTAAACCATTCCAGTTTTGTACTACAATTGCAAATAGTCTAGAGTTCCTCTTGCATGCCAGCTTTTAGACCGTATGTGACCACATATTGTTTGTTTCACGGTAAAAGTAGTAAAAGCTAAAGATTGGTCACAATTTCCATATAGATATCACATATATAGTTGTGAGCGTACGAGTCGTTGCTCACGCTTGCGGGCTCGCGCAGCGAGGGCCGTTGCTCATGCTTGCGGGCTCGCGCAGCGAGGGCCGCAGCGAGCCGCGGCCCTCGCGTAGCGAGGTCACTGGGCAAGGGCCTTAGTTGCTGGCATGGAGCGCCGAAGGCGCTCCATGCCAGCAACTGAGGCCCCTCGCGAAGCGAGGGCCTCAGTTGCTGGCGAGGTCACTGGGCACGGGCCTCAGTTGCTGGCATGGAGCGCCGAAGGCGCTCCATGTCAGCAACTGAGGCCCCTCGCGAAGCGAGGGCCTCAGTTGCTGGCGAGGTCACTGGGCAAGGGCCTCAGTTGCTGGCATGGAGCGCCGAAGGCGCTCCATGCCAGCAACTGAGGCCCCTCGCGAAGCGAGGGACTCGGTTGCTGGCGAGGTCACTGGGCAAGGGCCTCAAACCCTCGCAAAATTCACGTCGCTACTCAAAAAACACGACACACAAATTACGACACTCGCTAAATTTTACGAGGAACGCAAACAACGTACGAAACACGTTACCACACATTACGACCTCGCAAACATCGGACGCAACACGCCGACATACAAACATTTAAAACACAATACATACACACAGCACATACATAAAAAACTTACCTACACCAAGAGGGAGCACCCAGGACCTCAAAAATGCAACTTACACCTCGATTTTACGCGAAATAAAACAGTTTAGAGACTAAAAAAAATCTAAGCGAGAGAAAAAATGGCCGCCGAACAAAACGAAAACGAGGCTACAGCACTCTAAACTCGCAAAACACCACAAAACACCTACGGATATTCCGATACAGACCTATACCACACATTACTCGCCATTTTACACTAATGCGGAAGTACACGACTACGCTAACGGTTTGGTCTCGCGCACGCACAGTGTTACACTGCACACATTCAGCATGCTTATACAGCAGCTCCACACCACTAATGCTGCAGCAACATCAACACAGATTGCCAGCTCTTCATCACAATGCTTCAAAATAGGTACACTATATTCATTTACTAATTTAGCTACCTTACAATTTCATTGCCGTCATTTTTTGACGGGCAATTCGCTAGTATGTAAATAATCAAAAAGGAGCCAGGAGTGAAGTTTTGGGTGCTGCAACTCCGGCTCCTAAAAAAATTGTCAAGCTCTTATGAAAGGATCACTGCAACAGAAAAAGACACTTGCTTGTCAGATGTGTATCAAGTTAACACAATTATATATATGGGAATGAGAGTGTGTGTTTGTAATTGGTGGAGGGGTGGGTGAGTGAGGATAGATCAGATAGAAGCCCAGAGCTTTTTTTTATTTTTGAGGACTCCAACTCATTTTGCCCCCACTGACCCAGAAGCACAAATTTGCATCAAAGGATGCAACCACAGTTCTCCAGGAATAGAAGCTGTGTGTGGGGGGGCATTTACATCAAAATACCAAGGATTCTCCCAAGATCCCACTCTGACACTTTGTTCTACTTTAAAAACTAGATTTATGACTTTTCTGCTTAATTATGCTTAGTCAGAATCTTAAGTCATATATTTTCTCAATTGTGCTGTCTGTCCTTTTAATGCAGCTACTACCACTGGGGCCCCTTCCTCTTTACTAGCACTGACCGTTGACATTATTTTATGCTAACTTTTTCAAGCAAGGTTTTAGATTCCATAATGAAAAAATCTGCAGCATTCTTGTTTTACATGCTAAGAATGAAGGTAAAATGTATACATGCAGTATAGCTCAAATCTAAGGTCAACATCAAGGTTATTCATGCATTGTGGTTTGCTGGTTGGTTTTATATATATATATATATATATATATATATATATATATATATATATATATATATATATATATATATATATTGTTGCTTGAGTTTCAGTGGTAATGTACATTTATATTCCATCGCAGATGACTGTGATGGATATGAAACAATCGGGGGTCTGTGGTGCTGTTTTCTGGCCTCTGTATGAATTTGGTGTAATTAGTTGGAGAGCTACAATCATTCATGTTGAACATTGATTTTCATTAATGTTTTTTTTGTTTCCTACCATAGGTGTTGGAAAGAGCAGTTTACTCCTACGATTTGCTGATAACACATTTTCAGGTAAGTATCTTGAATTTGATTAGGGCAAAAATAAAGATGGGTAATAAGGCAGAAGGGGGGAAATGGGGAGAAAGTAGTGGGCTAATAAAATATTATATGGTCCGTGTTAGTCTAATCTATAATGATTACATTTAACCAGAACATGACTGTGAGGCCTTAACAAGGAAACAGAATGAGGCATGGAAATAAACATTCAATTTATTGCTCATAATTAGTTTCTGTAAATTTAATCATGTATTTCTCAATTCATTGTCTCCAAATGCATCAGAGAAGCACATTTTGGCCCAACTAATGGCACTTCCAGTGGTAGTTTTTGAAGCCGGCTGTACTTATAAAGCTTTGGAGATGGCTAAAGGGTTCAATGGAGAAGTAGGAGGGAGGACTAAGGTGTTGATACCGGAGGGCTAAAGTAGAGAGTAAATGTGTTTAAAATAATATGAAAGGGCTAACGGTAGGAGAGATTGTTAGCAAAAAGGACAGTAGAGAAGAAGGCAAGAGCAATAATGGAGGGTCAATTAAGATAAGAGGCCTAATGTGCAACAGAACAGTGATTGTGATCAGGGCAAAGGAGAGAAGTGTGATTAAAATGGACCAATAAAAGGGGTGGAACATAAAGTGAATTGTGTCTAATAAGGCAATGGAGGATTAATGTAGTGTCGGAATAGAGGGGGCTAGTAAAGGGAGAGTAGGTATGGTATATGGGGACAGCAGATTGGTGGTTTGAGGGGGCTTACTTGGAGGGAGGAATAAGTAATAGGGAGGAGATGAAGCTAAGAGTGAAGAAATGCAGTGGAAGAGTTAGGATTTGCCTAAGAGAGAATAAACACAACTCGAGCTTCACATCTACAATATGCTATTTATAAATATTTACAGTTGTAGCTTACTGTAGGAATCTATTGCCTTGTTTGGCCTTAATTCATCTAATTTGTTAACAGCTAGAGGCCTGGTAAACAGATTTGATATATAAAAGTCCTGTTGAAATGACCGGCACTTAGGATTGCTATCTTTTAGTTTAAGCAGTTGAGCTGGTCCCACTGGGAGGCCACCTTCTACTTGTAGAAACTTGCACTGTTGAATAATTACATATAAACTTACATTTGTTTTAATGATTAGATTTATTTCTTAACAAGTGTAGTTCTTCATAAAGGGCAGACTGTACATATGGTACTACATAACCTGTATAGCGCTACGGAATATGTGGGCGGTTACAAATAAAAGTTGATAATGATAACAGTGTGCTGTTTTTAAAGTGAGATAGTGGGACATAGAAGACAGTGGAAAATGATAAAATAGTGGTGGGAAAGAGGGGAGGTTGCTGTGGGTTAGATATGGAGGCCTTTTCAGTGTATCCATAAGACAACAAAGATTTTACTGATACAAGCTTAGCCTGCAGCAGCAGTCTTGTCTTTATCAAAAACCCATTTTTTTTGCATACTAATACAATTGCATACAGACTTTATAATTTGTATTCCCTTCCCAGGCAGCTACATCACCACAATTGGAGTTGACTTTAAGATCCGGACAGTTGAGATCAATGGAGAGAAAGTGAAACTCCAGATTTGGGACACTGCAGGACAAGAACGATTTCGAACCATAACATCAACGTAAGTGTCAGCAACTTTAAAGAATGTACAGGAAGGAAATTGTACGGATACTATGTGAGGATCTGGGACAAGGTAGCTTGTAACTGTACAGGGTCTGAGAGAGACTCCATTGTAACATAGGAAGTGATATCATGAAAATCATCTCGCACAGGATGTGGGCTGATGGATGGTCAGCACTTCTGGTTAAAGAGACAGACAATAATTGGAATACAGTATATCCATGTATGTGTTAAACAAAAGCTATCATTTAGACCTCACCCACATACGGGAAAATATCTAATTATATATACCCCTGCTCTTCATGTTCTCACAAGCACTGGGTGGAAAATGATCTTTGAAGCGTTTTTATCTACTAGGAAGTGACCACATAATATTGTTTTATAAATTGTGTCTTCTGTCTGTGAGCTCTCTCCTCTCTCTCTGCACTCTCCTGCTAGCCCCCCGGCCCTCGCAATACGCTCCACGCCTACGCAACCTGCGTTACACACAATCTCATAGTACAACAACTATATTAGTGACTGAGGCAATAATATTGTTTTATTGTGATGATACTATGCAGTCTCTCGTTTTTCTTTATTTTTTGAACTAATTTATTTTATTTATCATTGTACAAATAAATTCAAAATACTAAAAAAAAAAACTTATATGATGTGTTATCTATTTAAGACCACTGTGGTCCATTTACATTTCTATATGGTATTTTGAATAGAGGCAAATGTTTTAGAAAGAAAATAATCCATTTTATATGCAATTTTTTTTAAACCAAATGATTTTTGGATACACTTTAGTCGATGCTTCTTATCTTTCTTGCAGGTATTACAGGGGAACACATGGTGTTATTGTGGTTTATGATGTGACAAGTGCAGAATCCTTTGTCAATGTTAAACGATGGTTACATGAAATAAACCAGAATTGTGATGATGTCTGTCGGATATTAGGTGAGTTTGTTTTGTTTATCCAAATGTAGCACTGTCCTCGGGTCAGCTGAAATAGAAATGATGTCAACAGCATATCATTACTTAATTGATTTTTTGTTCGTTTTTTTTAGTGGGAAATAAGAATGATGATCCTGAACGGAAAGTGGTGGAGACTGAAGATGCATATAAGTTTGCTGGGCAGATGGATATACAGCTATTTGAGACTAGCGCCAAAGAAAATCTAAATGTTGAAGAGGTGAGTGTGTGCTGCCCTTTTACTGTTTGTCTCTTCTGCTTTTTTTTTTTTCTACATTCTTTAGTGCCCCTTAATCAATCATTAGTACAAGGGACATTCCAGGAGCCAGTGAGCCAAGACTTCTAAAAAGTTGTATTTATCTCATTGTTGAAGCCTAAGCTTCCAAGCTCTTAAAGCCAGGAATTCTGGGAATTGACAACAAATTGGACCTTGTAGGAGGAGATCTATTCTAGAAAGAAGAGATATCGGCAACAGAATTTCCAGGAGAGAGAACCAGGTTGTTCAAGACCAGGCCGAAGAATGCAGATGACCTATGGTTTGTCCTGTGTTAACGGAAAAGGGCAGAAAAAAGTTAAAATTTCCAAGTGATGCAGAAGGCCTCCACTGCACATTTGATAATCTCTGCACCGTCTACAGTAGCCAGGAAGCTGTTTGTTGGAGGAAGAAGCTATAAGGAAGGGTGACCGCGTAGAAAAACTATTTGCGGAAGGATTTTTGCATTTTGCTGCCATTTTCTAGAATTTAGAAATGTTTAACTTAAGACAACTGCCTTCCAGTTTTCTTCCTCTTGTAAGTAAACAGCAGGTTATGCCCAAGCCATAATGGGGTATCTCTTCTCTGTTTTTGTAGTATCATTTTGTTCACTCTGAGTCGTACATGGTTTCCTGTTGGGGTGGAAGCAAAATTAAATTCCGTAAATGCCACTGGTCAATTCTAAAACATATGCGTTGCCTGCAAACAAGGTTTTCCATTAATATTGAATTGAAAATCCTTTTTTTGTCCAGACTCCCCAGAAACATTCTTCTTTGTATTCTATCTTTGAACAGGGAGGCCTCTTCCAAGATTTTTGTTTCTTCCATATAGTTCATCAAGACATTATATTTTGAGCTTGTCTGTTGAGCCGTCTCAGAAAGTTTTGTTGCATAGGTCTGAAATGCCAAATTGGACTATTTAACAAGCAGGAATTTGATGTTAGAAGACCCAGCCAGAGCCAACGTTCATGTGAGACAAATCTGTAATGATTTTCTAGATCATAAATATCTTGTGGTGAGGAAGGACCCGGAGGGCTTTTGCCAGAACGAAGGGTTGACCGTTTTATTAATAATGCAGATTGACCACACAGAATCTGACAGTGCACTAAGGCTAGAGGAATGTTATAATAGGTGTCCTTTAGGTCTATGGAAATCTCAAAGTTTTCAGGGAGTATATTAGATATAATGAAATTCAGATATTATTTCTTCAGTGTTGAGACAGGTACTTCATGTCTATAATAGACCTCCATTAATTGTTGTATTTCTGGGTATCAAAGGTATTTTAAAGACCTCCTTTCTAGTAAGATGCAACTGGAACAGTGATGCTCTTCTACTTCATGGGTGCAGGTTAGAAGAGCTTTCTTTTGGACAGAATGTAGTCTTTAATGAGGAATATGGCTTTTATATAAGCATTCCCTTCTAGAAAAAGACCTCTTTTGAGGATAGAAACGATCAATGTGTCTCTTCCCAGTATGAATGATGAGAGACACAAAATATAGGAATGAGCATCTATGAAGATTTGATTTCCTATGAGCCAAGACTGAATTGTCCTCCTTTCCATTAGGGGAAGGGATAAGATTCCCTGTTACCCTGAGAGTATCTATGTCTGTAGGACTGCCTGTTGCATGGTTTATACTAAGTCTCTGGGCAATACAATCTGCCTTGTCATTTCTTCTCTATTTATAGGAGCATAGAGTTATTTTCCAGACAAGAGTTCAAAGATATGTCTAGGTTCTCTTATTTAGAAGTTGAATCCGACTTCCAATATTCTGGGGAACCAAGGCTTCAGATGAGATGTCTATATACAGGTTATTTTATCTAAGGCTTCAATTATGGATCTTTTTAAGCCATTTCTGAGGGCTTCTTCAATATCAGAAACCCAAACATTCAGAGCCTTTAATACTGAGGTTAGAGCAAGTGTCAGTCTGCTTGCATCTCCTGCAACTATGCAACCTTTTCAACTTTGTATCTTGTCTTCTGTCCATAACATCTTTGAAGGAAAGTATGTCATACAAAGGCAGATTTACTTTCCGGACTGCTTTCATTATAGGAGCATCCACTTTATCCTTTTTTTTTGTGTTTGAGGCAGACTCAAAGGTTTGGGATAAAGTCTACAGATTGTACCATGAGTAGTAAGCCTTTGTTCAGACAGCACCACATCTCCAGAGATATTACCAAGTCACAGGAAAACTTGATGGGATCTTCATTCTCAGCTGCTTCTTCCTCTATCATATAATTATTCTCTATATGGTACACCAGATAGTATTTCATCTGCAGAATAGGAATAGTTCTATATTATCGTAGGAATCGCATCATAATTCTTACAATGCACTAATTCACAGCCCTGGCATATTTTCTCTCTTTCTTTCATTAGTAACTGAGCAATCTGAAAATATTTAAATATGTTTCAGGCCCACACATAATATCGAATAGACTGACTCCTTTAAAAATGCCATTAGTGACCATCAATTTGGAAAGGGGCAACTTGCCCTTTAAAAAAGAAGCCACTGGAAGGACTGCACACTGCATGGTGTCAAATGATGTAATTGAGCACGCAATGGCATTACTGCACTAGTGATGGGCATGTACGGGCATTCTGTAAAGTTCCTCAGATAGGAGCAAAGAACGATAGGAGTGGAGAAAGTAGTTTTTTGTTTTTTTCTTACAGAAAAAATACAGCAAATGAAATATAATACCAACAATGCATAAGGGTGTAGAGAATATAAGGACTAGGGCAAAATATACCATATGCTCCCTGACAAAAATAAATGATTAAAAGAAGAACCTATGAGAATCAAATAACAGATCCTTTTCCTACTGAACTTCCATTTTCTGATTGTGAGAATTTTCCTTAGATCTATGTAAAATAAAACAGAAAATTTGTCATAAAAGTTCCACTTCCTTGACCAAAGCCCAAATGTAAATTCCAGCCATCTAGAGGAATGGATATATTCAGTATAAAAGTAAGAACAATCTAGTGAGCTCCTAAGGGGCATTCCCCTTAATGCTGCCAGGTATAAACATATATACGACTGGAAGTAAGGGCCTAATGTCGGGAGAGAAAGGGTAACGGTCTGTGCCATGGACTCCATTGTCTTCAAAGAAAACCAGCATCCCATAAACCAGGAGAACAGGGACATTTTATAGGGTAAATGTGGATACTCTCTGAACCCATATACTACTGTCATGGACATCCACGAAATATTGTCATCTTACACAGAAAAGGTCCTAATTGTTGCTGTAAAATTAAAATAGTCATTTAGTGGCATGAGCCTGACATGTACAGGTTTTCTGTATACAGCATCTAGAGTGAATAAAGTGCTCCCACTAAGCACTTTGCAAAGAGTACATGGACTCAATGAGAGGCATTTGGTTTTATAATTACACTTTATTATAGGTATTAGACACAATAGTCATACATTTACATTGAAAAGAATCATTATAAGCCAAATATGTTCTTTGTTTGAATGCACCATTTAAAAATATTTCTCTTAATCCCTGCACAATCTGCATTGGAAGGAACTCTCAACCTCCTCCTGAAATATTTGTTTAGCTGTATCAGCCAGTGTGATCTGCATTTGGAACAGTCCGGACCACCTCTTACATTTTGGTTCAGCTGTATCAAGTTCAACCACCGGAGGGAGTAACTGATTTTGCTATAGAGCTCCATAACTCTAATAGGTGTAGGCCCCGTAACACTCCCTCGCTAGAGTTTAACAGAAGGGGGTATTGACGAGCAGTTTGTACAAGGATTAAACATGTTTTAACACTTGCACTTATGGTTAATGCAAAAAAAACATGTATGCAATGTACAAAATCCTGCTCTTTTAGTAGCAATTTGTTAAATGTGACCTTGACATATGTAAATTGGGAGCATATCCACATTTATAAGAATGACCTGGTCATAGATCTTTCAATTGAATACTGGACCTCTCCTTTTAGAGTGTTTTTGCCTATGGAAGCCCCATATCAAACTCGGCGCTGTCACCTAGACTAGGAATATGTGTAATGAAAAATAATGCTGCACAGATGCATGGGACCAGCAATAAAACACACAGGTTTGGAAATGTGACCACATGCTCCCTTTAAATGTTTTTATAATGCAGTTGGTTTTCAGAAATAGTATACTTTTATTCTCCCATGTTAATTAATTGCACTAAAGTGCATAAGATATTAATTTAATAAATTAGTATTCAGAGGTAGACAATTTTATGGAGTCTGGCTAAAAAAATAAAGTTTTGATTGTTAAATATTTTGTAATGGTATTAGTATGAATTCACTTCTTTCCTGATTCCCACGTTTTGTACACCGTTTCTTAAAGGGACATGGAAGTTGCATGCCAAAAACAAAATCAGGAAAGTCCCATGTAAGACCTCTGCTAGCTGCATTAACAGCATCTACTGAGAAGCGGTAATTGGGGTGTGTCAAGACACTGTACAAGTAGGGAAATAATTACATTTTCTGTAAATTGACAATCTGACTTGGAGTATCCTAGCCCCCATATTAACTCTGCAGAATCATTTGTAGAAAAAAACACACAGATAAATTACCTTTGGGTTATATCTTGTATATGACTAGCCTGTATTTAACAGGGAATGTAGAATTATTATTATTTTTTAACATTTTTAAATAGATATGTTTGTTCTGTGGTATTGATGTAAATATTTTATATAAGTGCATTCAGTTTTGATTTTGCAGCATCCTTAAAAGCCTAATCTTGTTTCTTTCTCAGTTTCTGCATTTAAAATCTTTTTCTCTTCTTCTAGATGTTTAACTGCATTACTGAGCTGGTCCTGCGAGCGAAGAAAGATAATTTGGCAAAACAACAGCAGCAGCAACAGAACGATGTGGTGAAACTAAACAAAAACAGTAAACGGAAAAAGAAATGCTGCTAGGTTCAGGCACAGCACAGAGAGGCTGCTCTCAATCTGAACATTCGCTCCTGGGACGAAGAGTAGTAGTGCCATGGGCAGTGCCCAGCTTTCAGGGGTTGGGGCATTTTCTCAGTTTTGTGCTGTTTATTTAAGAATTTTCTCCAGGTTTTCTATTGAGGCGCTGGCACCTTTTTATTGCTGTGCCAAGAAGGTGTCGTGGATTCTTGTCGTCCCCCTGTCACCCCTGCTCTTCAAGAGCGACTGCTAGGAAAGGACAGTTGCAGTGCCTACCCTGTGGACTGATTAACAAGAGTCTGTACATACTGTATATTGCGCTAACCAGCCTCGCCTCCCTCCTATTGCTTTGGCTTACGCCTTCTTATCGCCAACCTGTCATGATGAGTGAATATGAACTGATCAACTTTTTAAAGAATTAGTACAGATGGCGTGTTAACATTGGCTTGCTCCTGGTCTTTGGTCTGCCCTTTAGGGTGGGATTTAAAAGGCCTGGTTGCTAATTTGCTCCCCTGCTGTTTAGTTTTTGTCAGAATATTTAAAACCATGCTAAAGAAAACAAATTCTTTATTACAGTGCAGCATTTAAAGTGGTATTGGTACAGGAAAATAGGGTTCATTTTGAAGCATTTTTTTGAAGCTTTTCAGACCTATAAAACTTAAACGTGAAGAGGGCTCCTGCTGGTTAAAAATCAAGGTGCCAACGGTACCAATTGCACAGCATGCACTGGTGGTAAAGATGCAGTGGGAATTGTTTTCTGGAGCTCCTATTAAATTTGCATTAAGCTTGTGATGGATGTCTGGGACCATGGGGCCAATAGATCTGCAGTATACTCCTCCCCCACAACCAAGAGCGCTCCGGTGGTGCCTTTTATCTGCAGCAGGAAGCCCCCTGATGTTTTGGAATTTAAGGAACTGAATCCCTTTAAATAGCCTTTATAGTGAATATTTTGTGTCCGTATCTCTTTAAATCTACAATATTGTTTTTATTGAAAGGCTGGATGGATCCTGAACCGTTAAGTCACTTATTTTGATTTGTCTAAAACCATTATGAAATTATGAAACAAAGTCTGCCAAATTTTTTGTACCATCTTGTTCATAAATAGGAACAAACTAATAAAATGTGAATTCTGGATCCTGTATTAAAAAAAGAAAAACATTCCTGAGTGTGTCACTGGATACTTCTTTGCATACTGTGCACAGGTGGGAGAGGGTTGGGGTACATATGATGAGGATTTGGATGTTTGTGTTGTGGGGTGCAGGGTGAGTTTTCTAAACATGGAAATACACACAGAACAAGTCATAGAAATATTTTATTCCAGTTGCTTTACAATAAAAAGAGCATTTTTTTACTAAAATATGACATTCTCTTTATATCTGTGTATATATTATAAAACAAAACTGTATGCAATATTCAGTACAAAAATTCTGCTTCTTCTATGTACATGGAGCATTTCTCAGTACATGAGCTGTAAGGAACAGGGGGACAGTTCCCATGTGCTTTGCTCTGCCTGGAAGACCAGAGGTAGGGAGTCTGCAAGGAGAGCAGCTCAGGACTTCTCTACAATTCTCTTGCTGTATACAATTGATAGAGTAAATCAGAACGGAAGCTGTGGAGTGTGTAGAAATGAGTGGTACTAAGTGCAAAGTATCTTCTGAATTCAGAAAATCAACACTACAGGTAATGGAGCCATAGGATGCATGAAAATCAGGTGAAGAACAGAAATACCTAGGCTCTTTGATCACATAACTAGAAGTCTTACTCAGTCTTTCAGGAGTTCACATTAATTCCTCTCTCAAATGGCTTTATGTGTATGTTAATGTCACAGCATAAGCTTTCCACAGAATGTCACTTATGTGGATTTCTTTAGTGTACACGTGTCAACCAGCAAGTGTCATTGGTGTTTGTGATGACCAGATACCCTCACATAGCTTTAATAAGCACTAACATTTTGTTTTCTTTAGAAATGAGAAGAGACGCCTCCCTTCTGCCCCAATGGGCTCCTCTCCTGGCTTCTCTGGTTGGGTCAAAGTGGCAATTTTGCCACATTTTTTTATTTGCTGGCCACTGGAGAAGGAATATACAGTCTGGCTCCATTCTTTCTGGTGTTTGTCCATCAATTGCTGGTCAATGACTCTGTGCATGTCATCCTGTCCCAAAAAGAAAGGTAGTCATGAAGATTGAGGAAGTAGGTTCCTACAACAGAACCAATGGACCTATGTTTATAGTAAAAGCTAGAACATTAATGCATGCTTCCAGTTGTGTTGGACACTGAAATAAATAGCTTACCACCGAAACATGTTACACTATCACATTGACACGAACAAGTTCACAATTCTATATTTCATAACTGGAAAAAATGCAAACATTAGAAATGATAATCACTGCATGCAAGATGGAGGACAGATGCCTGGTTATGACACTAAAAGGAAGTATTAAGTATTACTGAAACATATTCTAGCCACATAGGAGATGTAATGGTTGTTAGAATCTGTCTGTATTGTACAATACTTGTAGTTAGACCCATACTAAGTTTTTATGAAACCAACCTTTCCGTTTCAAACTGTTCAGTCCGTTATTTTGTGAACTATCTGCAACTCTAGAGGTTACAAAGCACTGCCCTGAAAACAAAATGCATCTAAATGATAGCAGGTTCGGGTTGTTGTTGATAATTTTATGTTACTTCTCCTACAGTCAGTCAATCTTCTATATTATCTAAACACATTTAAATACAAGTGTGTATTTTAAGAATGCAGGAGTTTTCATCATGGCTTAGAAGGCAAAGAAATCTTACCTCCCATAACATTGTGGTAAACAAGCAAGCAAGCCCTGGCCGTGTACAGTCCTACATACTCCAGGACTAAAGCGCTGTAGCAACCGGTGTCATATTGTACTGAGAAGTATTCCAGGAGTGCAGCCCCTTGTTCTACCTACTCTTATTATTTTAACGTGATTTTTTTATTTTTATTTAGAGCAGCTCTATAGAAAACACTAGTAATACTAGCAAGTTGTTAACTATAAGCCACAGTGTCCACATGAAGACACTCAAATCATCGGCCTTATTAAATTGCAATTTGGCCAATTCTAAAAGGGATCTATATAAGCACACAGCATATTTTTTTTACAGAAGTTTTTAGTTGCTGAACTTCTATCCAAAAGCAAAGTCTGCACTAACTAAAATCTTCTGTAAAAAATATGCTCTATGCTTATATAGAGCCCTATATTGGCCAAATCGCAATTTAATAAGGCTGCATATCCTTTGCTGAAGCATCACAAAACGTATGTAATAAATATATTCCCTTGTGACACCTCTAGTTACAAGAGATACAGTTCAATACTGTGCTTTCTGAATATGAAGGTGCAGTGTAACCTACTTGGTTAAATTCACTGGATTCTTTATTATTATGTTTTTGTTATTTTCTTTATAGGTCTCTGTCCTTTTTTATTTGCTACTTTATACTGCAGACATCATGTGGGTGATAGATAAGCCATAAAGATTATAAATTCACATGCTATATGATAAAATAAAATACATGCATACAGCCAGATGTTGAAGAGAGAAGTTGCAGATGCCAATATGGGCTGACACACCGCTAACTGCCATGAACGTGAGCACAACAGAATCACACTTGACAAATGGATGGCTATATAATGGTCCGGTAGCGAGACAGGTGGACATCTGATGTGATGATATATTTTAGTATAGGGACAACATCTCACCTCTAAGGCAGGAGGGGTGTATGACTAAAGTTGTCGGTACAGGAACTGAGAAAGGCCATTAGATCAGAAACCAAAGGAGCCAGATAGTAAAGAGCCCTGAGGAAGCAAACTAGAGCCCAGAGATAAAAAGATAAGTGAGGACCTAGAGGTTCAGAGACAGCACTGCAGCAATGGGCGCTTCAGATGTCAGAGAGCTGCAGATTATAGCAATGGGTAAGCTTGGCATAAAGGGACATGGTGAAGCATCTACTTAATGGGACCCTGTAGTCCCATACTTTCAGTATTCTTAAAACAATTTAGCTCCTTATTAAAATGTATTTCTTTAAAGTAAACATAATAACAACCTTGAATTTACCACATATTATATGCAATTCTAGTCTTGGCCATTTGTATTACAAAAAATTCCCTACAGGTCCCGTCTTAAATACCAAGGCCTCTTGTTCCTCGAATGGCAGATACAATTGATTGTCTTTTGTAGAATATTATAAATAAAAATTCACTAAGTGTCCGTGAGCTATTCATAGCCTCCAAGGTCCCACCTACTTGACAACATCTAGTCATAGATTGGGGGAGGCTTAATAAGAGAAATGGAAGTGGTCTGGACTGCATACAGTTGTATAAATAGGGAAAAATGGAAAGGTTGTTTGTTTGTTTTTTTGCCCATTAATGTTAGTTTTTTTAAAATAGCATCATAACATTTTTGGACTGCAGTGTCCCTTTAAATGTATATTCCTCAGCAGTAAAATATCACAGTAGGACAATTAAATATTAATGGACCACTATATTGTATTTACAAGTAAATCTCATGTCTGTTGGGCATAGACTACTAAAAACAGTACACTGTTTAACAAATAAGAATATATATTAAGTTTAATCTAATCTATTTTGGATTGTCTTTTCTCCTCCGCCGTGCAGGGGTTGCCACCAGAGTTTGACTACTCTGTTTTGAGTCCAGCTATACCCATGCTGACACAGGTAGGAGATAAGCAGGGCTGCTTGAGGAGAAAACTGACAGTCAAAAAAAAGTCTACTGTTTTAGTAGTCTATTATTAACAAATAATCATATGAGGTTTACCTATAAAAATACTAGAGTGATATTAACTTATTATGAAGTACTGAGCAGATGATGCCTCCTCTCTCCCTTGAGAATTCTCAGCCAAGCAAAGTGGATCATGGGAAAGCAAACATGGAAATCTCACTTTAATAGAGAGCTGGTAGCACGTAGGGAGTTATACCCTGTTGCTCAGCTTCTCTGACTTATAAAACAAATATTTGTAATTCTTCTATTGCTTTAGTGGCTGTTAATGCATCAATATTTAAATACATACTTTACCATGCCTCTTTAAATAATATATATAATGGATAGCAAATAGATATATGTGAGACTGAATAATAAAAATTATGTGTTGTGGATATGAATCTTATGCCCATGTTGCTGATAGTTTTGTGCATTTTACATTTGTGTCTATTACAGGCTGAAAAAAATAATAATTATCTTTCAAAGTAATTCTATGAAAAAGTTATACCTTATAGTAAATAAACACATTACTGACAATAGTGTCCCTTTACGGAGTTATAATATAATTTGTGCTCTATACCACAACACCAATTTAAAGTAGCATTACCGTCTTAACATTTTCTTCACAATCAACTAACATACTTTCAAAAAAAAGGAAGGATACACTGCAGGCAGTCTACCTGTTTATACTATATATTCCTATATTATACAGGAAAGAATATCTGGCACTGCCCTCAACCTGTGGATGGCTTTGCATATCTGTGGCTGGTGTCCTTACAGAGGAAAAAACACAAGATTGTGACTATTTCCTGTTACGCCTATTAGCTTTATCCAAGGAATGTATTTGATAACTAAAAAAGCTCTTGGGATTAAGATAAGAAAAAAAAAATACACTGCCACAAAGACGGAAGGCTTACAATGATTGTGCAAGAAAAAATCCTGTAATACTGCTTTATGTGAATGAGCATTTGTGTGACAGGACACAGCAAATCCCACAATAAGTAAAGGCCTTGTTAGGTTATTAGCCTCTATAGACTTGTAACCAATCCGCTCTTACCTGCCATGCCTCCAGCTGCTGGGACAAATTCAGTTTTTGCTGAATGGCATCTAACAACTGAGTGTTCAAGGTCATAAGATCTATTCTACATTTAGACAGCTCCATTTCTACAGCATTCTTCCTAAAAAAAAGAAATAACAGGTAATGTTAGACAGATATCAGAACAGCAGAATTACATTTTTTATTTATCTTTAAATTACAGAATAAATAAATATAAATAGATTTTTTTTTCCTGGTTAATAAAAATTGCACAATATTTTCCTTATGCCATTCTTCATACATTAGAGAATTTGTTTATTTTCATATTTAAAACTAGATGCCGGCACCTCCTTGTCTTACCTATGGGCACTTTTTTTATTGTTCCTGATTGGAGGTAATTAACTTTCATATCAGGCAATAAGGACAAGGAAATGTTTAAACAAGAAAAGCAGTTAGATGTAGGAGCCGGGCTGCATTATAGATTATTTACCATATGAATTGTATACAAGTTTTTAAAATAATTCACATTTCCTAATTTAAAAACGGTTTAAAATTGTATTTTAGCTTCATTACTCCGCTGAAATGAACATGAACAGCAATATATAATAAAATATTGTCAAAAAGTAATTTGTCACAAGGTGTACCAGTAAAATGTTTTCACTGAGACTTGTTCTGTGCCCCTTAAGGACCAGCAGATAATGCACTGGTGCAACAAACATTAAAATATCTTCTTTTATATTTTTTTTTTAATACATCCGCAAGTATACTTTAAAGCGACTTTGTCACACCTATTCACACATTGCCCTGTGTTTGAGCTTGGAATCCAGTGTCCCTAGTGCTTTCCCCAAAGCACCTTGCAGGATTGAAACAAGTTGATTTAATTATAAAGATCATTAAAGATTTGCTATACATTGTACTAGCAGTTTTTCTCTATAGTAAATCATTTATAAAAAAATGAAGAATTTATGTTTTAGTTCATCGATGGGAATGTGAGGTTCAGAGTATTTTGTAAGGGTGTGAGAGGGGTCTAACTGCCAGGTAACATTGCAGCTCTAAGAAGTAGACAAGCAGACTGCAATCCTAATTAGCATATCAAAGCAGCCAATATGTGTGATTCTCTCATTTGCATATAAATACAGCCACAAAATGGAAGTTCTCAGGATTGATCGACTAATTAAGCCCCTCCCACATCCTACTAAAATTCCTTTTCCTATGATGCTGGAATTGCCCACCTCCCTTGCTCTATTCTTTACAATGTTTTGGCAGGAAGCTGGGTATGTTTTTTGGGAGTGCACATTACTCCATCACTGGAAAGTGATCCTCCTCTGCCTAAGATTAGACTACCTGGTATATTTTGCACCATGATTGTTCCTAAAAAGCCTTAATACTCCTCTAGTAATTGTATGAATACATTTTGTATTGTTCTTATCTAGATTAGAAGTGTGTATAATGATTACTTTGCTATAGCTTCATCTCGGTCCTTTATGGCCTTCAGTAACTGCTCGTGTGTATCATTGTTCTGGGTCAGCTCCAGGAGACGGTCTCGCTCTTCTTTCAGTGCAGTCATTTCAACACTTAGTATTGTCACCTAGCAGAAGGAAACAGTAGACCGACATGATCAGTGATGGTACACACAACCAGCGAATCTTGAAACAATTGCATCACCCAAATTACATTATTGTTTGAGTTAACTTTGAGCTTATCTGAGGTTGTCTATTTTATTGACTGATTAGACAAAAAAAATCACTAAAATAAACAAATCAAATGGTACAAAAACAATGCTGGTGACATTAGACAACAAACTGTAGATGACCTAACTAAAAAGAAAATGAAAGCAGCAGTTTGGTATGAAATGCATTCCTTCTCCCTCACTGGCATAGAAGCAGCCGCATACATCAGTAAATGCAAATAGCTATCTCAAACACAAAATGTCCAAATGTATCATGGATGACTCCAGGGTCCAGCAAAGCCTGCTGCTAAACAGACCCAAAGTCTCCACATACACATTATTGATTCTGCAGCTGTTATAGTATTGAAAAGGATGGTAATATTTAGGACATGGATATATATATATATATATATATATATATATATATATATATATATATATATATATATATATATATATATATCAAGAAATCAGGAGGGGATTTAAGTTAAGACACACAAGGCATATAAGAAACTAGACTACTTAATCATTTGACTCCCGGTTTACACTTGAATGGCGAGGCCCCAGTAAGGACAAAGGCCCATAAATAGCACAGCAAGACAGCAGGCCAAACCATTGAAAGTGAAAGAAGTCCCACTGGTAGTGAGTGAGTGACCATATCAATGATGCCAGATGGTATCCACCCAAAGAGCTTACAGAGTGCTCACACAACCATTAACTGTATTATTTAATCTGTCACCCTTTACAGGAGTTGTTCCAAATAGAGAAATTGGAATGCAGTTTCATTTCACAGAAGAGGACGAGGAGGAGCCTGGTACTCCAGGCTATTAGGTTGGGGGACTGAAGAACTTAAATATTCTAAAAAACAAACAAACAGAAAGATTACAACGCCATGAACAGGTCACATAGGAATTGCTGTAAAAAAATGTTTTTGGAATGGCCAATGAAAATTATTTATATGGCAGATCAATATTTATAACTTAATAGGACAGTGACATCATTTTAAATAATTTTAGCATGTTCTATAAAATTATTTAAAATATTGTGAGATTAATGCAATTAACTTTGGACCCTGGCGTTCTATGCATGATTTATACATACATTTCATTGTCTGACCAAAGTCTGCATCAAGCAGTATGACTTCTTAAACTTTCTCTAAGAGCAGCACTTGGTAGGAACCTCCATGGCTGAAAAGGTTTGGTCCTACTTGATTATATATTCATAGTTTACTCTTTTAAAAAACCTCTTAATTAGGAAATATTTTTAGAAAACAAAAACAAAATGTCACCTACTCCCTGTTAAAGTATATTTTAATACAATAGTTAAAATGTAAACACTGTATTTAGATATTTTTTTTTACTATCTAAAAAAATCAGGTTCCCCACTATCAAGTGCTTAAAATAGCGTACTAGAAATTTGGAGCAAAAGCAGTTTTGGTGAACTCATAACTACTGAATGTCAATGACAACCATATCTACCACTCCTATCCAATCTCCCATGCCCCGGGAACTGGATCCTGGAAGTAAAGTCGCAATTATCTTATCTTTGCCCATGCCTGCCTCAATCCTTAAACATACACACTAGTAGTAAACAACTCATGGTCCTTGTATAAACCTCACCCAGCATAGTGAGAGTCCTATTAACCCAGTTCTATACAGTTATTTAGTACAATTTAGTTTTAATTTCACACTGCTTTCCTCTTGGTTGTTGCCATATTGAGTTTTCTCTCTCCGGCAATTCCTGTCTGCGTGTAATCATGCAAGTCAGGCAGCAGCAAGTTGTGAATCTTCATATTGCCTCTTCTAATGCACAGAGCACAGTGACATATTCTGAGTGACGGTAGGGGTGATGGATGACAACAAAGAAGCACCCTAAAAAGGTTAGCAGACGTACAGTATAGTATTAATTAATAACTTGTTATGACTCGGCCAATAGGGCTTTCATTATGCTAGATCTATTAAAGGGCACAATGACAAAGGATTAATGTTGGTAGTAAAACAAAAACCTGGATTCTTGACCTGGTTAGGAAGCAACAGAATATTACAGGAAGGCTTCAAGCCTCAAACCATTACAATGTTGAGGTGTTAACAAGTAAGAATTATCAGACTTCAACTCATAAAAATGAATAAAGAAAAGGAAAAACTTTAATAAAAGATATTAAAGGAGAAAGAGTGAAAACTGCAGGGGAAAAGCAGAAGTGGCCTGGGTGGAATTTGTAAATGTCATTTTTACAATATGGCGTCACAAAGCAATTCAACATCCGAGTGCTACTGGATGAAAATGTACTCAGTAACCATACAGTTACTGTACTGAACTCCTGTTTGTAAAGGGTCACTGTAGTGCTCATACAATATGGATTATTTTGTTTAACTTTATAAACACATTAATGTCAGCTTTTAAAACTCACATTTCAACTTTATCATTGCCGATTCAGACTGATCTGCTTCTACACCCCTATGATATCTTCACGGGGAGGGAAAGGATCTGATCTGCCCAGAAAGTTGTTGTGATAGTAGTCTTTATGTGCTGCCTTCCCTGCTAGACCAGTCTAGAATAAATTTTCGGACTTCCCTGTGGACACATCAACTTCTACATTCAAAACATCTAATAGAGAAACAGCTCTTGACTGGATGTCCAGAAATGGGCATTGCGCCATTAAACAGCAAACGTCAATTTTAAAAGTTGCAATGAATATTGATACTGATTTTTATTGTTAACAATTTATTAAATAAACAAATGAAAACATTTTGTCTGATCACTATAGTTGTCCTTTAATGTATGCACTTTGTTCAGCCTGCGTCAAATTTCCTATTTTATAAGCCATTTTTCAGTTTCTTCTGTCTGGTAATTCTGCAAAAGCAATTCATGGTTTCTAGGGGATTTCTACAGCTTTTTGTCCTGATGTTGTTTACAATTAATCTCTAAGCCCCTTATCTTATTTGGAAGATCTTCTATTTCTATTATCTTAAGCTCTCTTATTTGTGGCAAGAGAAATAATTGTCTCTTACATAATCTTATGACCTTCAGACAAGGTAGAAGGAATAGCTCCTACATTTGGTGAAAAGCTGCACACGCCATCATCAGTGCTCCAGTTGGGAGTATGTTTCAGAGAATGATGATATGAAGGAGCCTGACATTGGCTTGACATTGTTTTCTTGATAGCATAGAGCGAGGCCGCCTGACAAACAGGACGTTTCTAGAATACATATCGCGAGGAAGAATATACTGTATATGAACATTCATTCCCACTAGCACTGAAACTCTTCAAGGACAGAAAACAAAGTCACTCAAAATTATACTTTTACAAGGACAATATAGGTTGCCAATGTTAGATCTGTAGCCATGATCACAGGTACAGATAGTATTTATACATAGAGCAAAGGATGCAAAGAAAAAGCAATTAATTACTTTTTACGGGCAGAGAGTGCAAAACATCTTCAGTTTTATCCTGATTAATTGTCTTTCTGGTTTAAACTGGTCAAATGTCTATATGAATTAAATGTAAAGTTTGTATTAATGTTTCCTTACATCACCCCCACTACAGGAGACAGACTCAAGTTTTGCTTTCCCTTAAGTAGTGTTTATTTTAGCGGACTTTGCTTTTATATATTTCTTCTGTGGCATTGTGGGAGGCTGTGTAAAAGAGCAGTTTGAGTAGGTTACCAGACCGGGCAGGGCAGCTTCTTTTAGCTCACTTGTGTCCTTTACAGGGAGAAATATCCTATATAACAGCAAAACCCAAATTTACGTTTCGGCCTCTGTCGGCCTCGTCAGTGAGCAAGGAGTCCACGTCTGGTTCCCCCTATCACCCTTAGGGTGAGAAAAACGAAAGAATATAGATGCTCATCTGAGAACGAACACCACCTAAGCTGGTTTGCTTTATAGGTCTGGTTACCTACTCAGTTTGAGCACCTCTGATTCCTTTTGTTTAGTTTTTCTGACCTCATGGGTGATGGAGGGCTCCAGACATGGACTTCTTGCTTACTGTAAGTGAGGGAGTGCACCTCACTCGTGTAGGAATGGGACACACTTTTTTAAAAAAAAAAATAGTGCACTAAATACAAAAATAATTAAAAACAAAATGACAAAAAAGGGAAAGGAATGGTGCATATGAATACGCTGTACTGGAGTATACAAGGGAGAAAAATATATATATCTCTAAGGATGCATACATATCATCTTTAACATCATTAAACCATAACACAATGTTTGGTTTTACGGTTTAAGTGCAGAAAAAAGAGAAAAAAAAAAGAAGCATCACTTATATCCCTTGCTGGCATTAAATATGCCTAAGTACTTGCGATTTGTATGGAGAGAAAATCTCTACTAGTACACCTCACATAGACTTAGGTTAAATGCACCATCTTTCCCTTCCTCCCGACAGTCCGTTTCGCCCCTGTATTGGGCTTCCTCATGGGCTCATACTATACAATTCTACAAAGATATTCAACATCTCTTAGAAAGAACACCAAGAAAATAATGTTACTCTCATCATAGCACATTTGATTGCTAAAGAAAGAAACCAAAATAACTGTCAAGTTTGGCCTATGAGTACACAATGAAGCAGAATTATGTCAAGATAATTCTCTGGTCACCGTAAACACACTCTTCCAAAAGCTTCAGAGACCATTCTACACATGCACATTACATGCACAACATAGAAATCAGATAGACGTATATACTTTGCAGCCACAGATGGAAGATTCTTGCCTTATGCCATCAAATTTGGAAATCTCAACAATGACCATAATGGAAAAGGTCAGTCTACTTCACAATCCCAAAATAGACTGCGCCAAAGAGTGCTCCAATTACTGAACAACTGCACTTATTTCACATGACAGCAATGTATTGCTTAGGATCCTGCCAGCTCAGCTCCAATAATATATGGACCAAGAACTACCAGATGTGCAAACCGGGTTCCGCAGAGGAAGAGGCACAAGAGATCAAATTGCCAATGTCTGCTGGATAATAGAGAAACAAAGAAAGTTCCAGAAAAACTATTTACTTCTCCTTCATAGACTATTCTAAAGCCTTTGACTGTGTGGATCACACAGGTACTTAAAGAGATGGGAGTACCAGATCATCTCATCTGCCTCCTGAGGAATCTGTATGTGGACCAAGAAGCCACGGTCAGAACCGAACATGGAACAACCTAATGGTTCAAGGCTGGGAAAGGTTGTATATTGTTACCTTATTTATTCAACTTAAAAGAGGAATACATCATGCATAAGGCCAAATCCAAAGTCGGAATCAATATTGCTGGGATAAATATCAACAACCTCAGATAGGTGAATGATACTACTCTGATAACAATGTGAGGCCCATTGATGAGGATGAAAGAAGAGCTGGCCTGCTGCTCAATCTTAAAAACACAAATACCATGGCAGACAGCAATGTAAATTCCTGGCAAGCAGATGGAGAAGAAGTGGAGGCAGTGAGAGATGTTATGTTCC
This sequence comes from Discoglossus pictus, assembly GCA_027410445.1. Lineage (NCBI taxonomy): Eukaryota > Metazoa > Chordata > Amphibia > Anura > Alytidae > Discoglossus > Discoglossus pictus. Next base: position 417,112,145 of record CM050163.1, on the reverse strand, counting down.
TGGGCTCCTGGATCTCTGCCGATGGTGACTGCAGGCATAAAATTAAAAGATGTTTGCTGCTGGGAAGCAAATCTAAGGCAATTCTCGACAAGCTATTAAAAAGTAAAGATATTAATCTATCAACAAAGGTCTGCATAGTTGGAACTATGGTATTTCCAGTAGTAACATATGGTTATGAGAGTTGGACTATAAAGAAGGCTGAGTGCTATAAAATTGATGCCTTTGAATAGTGCTGGAGAAAACTACTAGAGTCCTTGGATTGCAAGAATATCAAATCAATCCATACTACATGATATCAAACCAATCTGTTCACTGGAAGGTTTGATCAGAGGCTCAAATATTGTTGCCATATTATCCGAATACAAGATTCCCTAGAGAAGACTCTGATGCAGAGAAAGACTGAAGGCAAGCAAAGAGGGCAATAGCAGGGGAGGTAATGGATAGATGAGGCCATTGAAACAAATAGAATGAGCTTGAGGGAGCTCAGAGGGGCAGAGTCTGGCATGTTGAGGTTCATGGGGTCACAGAGTAGGACAGAACGGAATAACAACAGTAACTGCATTTGTTTAACAAGTGTTTATAGTTAACTTTTCAGTAAATATGTGGACAGTATTAAAGATTCAGTAATCAGCATTTTTTTTATTGTAAAGATGAACATCTTCTGAAAAAGCAATGAGGATGATATATCGCAAGGTGAGTAAATGGGTGGATCCAAATCAGGACATCTAGCCCATTTGTTACAGACCTTCATATTAACTTTATTGATGCTATAAAAGCTTTAGAAAGGGTATAATATATAGAAAATGTAAAGTTAAATTAACTTGCATTATTTCTCTAGTTATCATGCAGTACAAAATCTTCCTTCATGTGTCCCTTTTCAATGCCATTATATTAAAATAATTGTATGTCTATAAATTATAGACTCTGAACCTTTATTTATTCTCACAAATATATTTGGACCACAGTGGATTTTATAAAGATCTCTGCTATAAGGTTTAGGGAGCTGTTATAGGTTATGTAAAAGTTGCTTAGAAAAACAAATATTTTACTTTGCATATGCAAATTGACTCATTGAATGTAAAAATTCATCCTCTCTTTAAAATCATTTCATAGTATTATTTTAGATGTACTGTTTTGAACTGAAAATAAAATAGCCTTTTATTGGACCAAGCCAAACTTAACTAAAAGTGTTAATAAATATTAATTTACAGTGCATTAAAAGCATATTTAATTTTCATGGATTATGAATGCATCTGATAGAGGAGAATCAGCAGTGTATGAAAACATTTTACCCCAAAGTTTGCTAAATCTCTCGAGTTAACACCCCTGCAACCCCCCGCTAAAATTAGCATAAAATTCATAATTAGTTTGGCCAATCACAGACAGCTAATAAATTCTATCCATTTGTGATAGCATTTTGTGCAGGAAGGAATTATGGCATGTGCAATCCCCTGCAGAAGGAAGCAAGAGGGGCCAGACACTGCTCTTGTAGATACCTGCATTTTGCTGCTGTTGGATTGAAGGTTAGTAAAAAGTTAACCCAAATGCAGTGTTTCTATTGGTAGGTTCACTGTGCCTATGTAAGCAGCTCTGGGTGTGTGGAAAACACGTTTTATTTTTTAAATAAAATACATATGTATGTGTATAGAATGAATGAATGTAATGTGCGTTTCTGATATAAGCAGCTTGTGTTTGATTAGAGAAAGGGAAAATCAGGGAAACTTAGCTATACCTTTTATAAAAACTCACTCAAGAGTATGATGACGCAATGTTTACCTGTTTGTGAAGCCGCTGCAGCTCATCAAATGTCTGTTTCATTCTGACCTGTTCTCCCTGTAGAAGCTCCCGCAAAGCTTTGGAGTCCTCACTGGTCCTTTTGATCTGTTCTTCTAACCCATCATCTTCACATTTTTTTGAGCTCTACAAAAAAGAGAGTACAATGTATAACTGTTGCTGTAATATATACTTGAGTGCAGTGGAAATAATATAATTGTGTTAAGAACCTTGGCAGGAAGAATTCAAGGACAAATAATGAAACACTATATAAACTGTATAAAAGCTTACTGAAGGATCTCATGTGTTATAAACAGAATACATAACCTTTGTGTGAGTGGGTGCATGAGATATAAAGGATAGTAGTACCGCAGATTCACAGGTGTCCAGGATGCTCAGTATAAGGCTCTTTAGTTCACTCAGGGCTGTACGCAGGCTGCCAGCTGGTACATCTTTGGCAGATGAGGTTTCTGAAGATTCGTCCATAGAGGAGTCCGTGGAGACAGCAGAATCTGCACTTTCATTGCCTCTGAGTTGGCAGCAGAGAGATCGGACTTGGCAGTGAGCTTCCCAGAGCTGCAATCTCAACTAGAAAAACAAACAAAAGATAGAGACATCTGAAACTGAAAGCCCCTATTCTGTATCAGCAGCCAACTTGCTTTAGAAACCTTAAATGTTAAGATACTTTCTAGAGCTATAGTGAATTAGAATTTGAAATATAAAAAAAAAAAAGAGTCCCAGTCACAGCTCCCACAATGGTTGAAAATAACCTTTTACATTGCCAGTTAATACCATTGCACCATTATTATATCACTAGAGCAAATAACCTGTATGTACCTGCTCCCTCTCCTGTTCCTGCTCCTCTGCCTCTATGCTCTGCTCTATCTCCGACAGCAGTGAGGTACTGGTGCTGTTTAAATGCTGCAAACTCTTCTCATCTCGCAACTCCTCCATTTTTAATTGCAGTTGCCGATACGAATGTCGTAGTTCTTCTAACTCCAGATGACTCTCTCCCAACTGCCAGTGAAGTGGAAACAATGTAACTCACAGATTAAAGACACGAGGTGGTGAATCATCTTTACGTCAGTCTGTGACGCAGTTGAATATATCATTTTTCGTCAATGCAAATCAAAAATAAAATAAAAATAAGGACGAAGTCCATCAGAAGAGAAGCGGTGCTTATCCAGTGCCCTTAACACTTCGTATTATTACTATTATTATCATCTTTATTTATATTGTGCCAACATATTCTGTAGCCCTGATAATAGGAAATGTAATGTTATCAGTACCCATTATGTGTAATGTGCCAACATATTCCATTGTATAAATTACTGTACACCTGTAAGTAACACTATGACAATACATATTACTAAAACAATATGGCTTTATAAGAGAGCAAAAACAACCAACCATGCCACACAGGGAGTATAATGCCTAAGAAGGCAAAGCTGCCCCTTTTCCTCCGCTATTCGCTAGTCTCCTCCTCAATGACTGTACCTGTTTGTGCAGTTGGTCGCAGATATAAAGATGTCATTACCTGCAGGTCCTTCTCACAGCCCTGTTGGTTTAGCATCAACTCTCGGTCGTGCAATTCCTCCACAATCCCTTGTAGTTGCTCATTTTCCTCCATAATAGTGCCAAGCTGCTCTTCCAACTCCCGTTTGCTATCTGAAAGCATCTTTATCTGAAAGTGAAATGCATAGTATCAGGTGATAACAGGGACAGTGCTCAGACAATTATATCAGAGCTTTCAAATGGATCCTGCATGAAGTAGCAGAAAACGAAAAGCCTGGAATCTGAGATGTCTAAATAGAAGGGGGAGGCAATGCAGAAAAAGAATGTGAGCTGCCTTGCAACCAGGGACCAGAAACAAGCAGGCCATGTGGGAGTGCCCAGGAATGTCAGGAGATAGAGTACGGACTGTACTTCAGCTCCGAATTAACTCCTTACCTTGGTCTTACACAAAGTGTTTTAGCCAGCAATAAGCATAGTTTGCTTAAGATTTCAGCCAAAGGCAGACATTTACTTTATTTTGTGTTTATTACACCAAATTCAGCTACTGTAGCCACATATGCTAATGTGTGCAGCGGAGAACTGCTCAAGTAATCTCTCAGTTTAGGCAATAACAAACTATACATAAAAATGCAAAATATCAAAGCATTAAAGAACCATTGTAGTTTTGAAAACTTTATAAATTAATGCAACAAACTAACCACTTTAGCAGCTATGCAATCCAAAAGCATAGAAACATTTCTAGAGAAAATTGTTAGACTCTGCAAGTGTATAGAAACTAACATGACCATAATCTTTTCTGTCCAGTGTGATTAGATGGGTGTAGAGTAGGACAACCAGGCTCTGTGTGACTGGCTACTGCTATGCATGTACATGAGACGGGAAAGGTATCAAATACTAAAAGCTGAACTCTCAAATGAGACAACAAATCTCCCTTCTCTACAGAAGAGAATAAATTAAACTGGTAAAATATATATAGTAGTACAGTAAGTACTTGGCATTTTTCGTGTTTTGTTGCCTCACAACCTGGATTAACATGGTTTATTTGAGGATTTGCATAATTTAATTTACAGAACATGCCCACCCACAACTTTGAAGATGTTTTTATTTTTTTTATTGTGAAGCAAACAACAAATAGGACAACATAACAAGTCAATGTGCATAACTATTCACCCCCCTGAAGTCAATACTTTGTAGAGCCACCTTTTGCGGCAATCACAGCTCCAAGTCGCTTTGGATAAGTCTCTATGAGCTTGCCACATCTTACCACTGGGATTTTTGCCCATTCCTCCTTGCAAAACTGCTCCAGCTCCTTCAAGTTGGATGGTTTGCGCTTGTGAACAGCAATCTTTAAGTCTGACCAAAGATTTTCTATTGGATTGAGGTCTGGGCTTTGACTAGGCCATTCCAACACATTTACATGTTTCACCTTAAAACCACTCAAGTATTGCTTTAGCAGTGTGTTTGGGGTCATTGTCCTGCTGGAAGGTGAACCTCCGTCCTAGCCTCAAATCACGTACAGAGTGGTACAGGTTTAGCACCATCCATCTTTCCCTCAACTCTGATCAGTTTCCCAGTCCTGCTGCTCAAAAACAACCCCCAGTATGATGCTGACACCACAATGTTTCACTGTGGGGATGGTGTTCTTTGGGTGATGTGATGTGTTGGGTTTGCGCCAGACATAGCGTTTTCTTTGATGGCCGGAAAGTTAAATTTTAGTCTCGTCAGACCAGAGCACCTTCCTCCATACATTTTGGGAGTCTCCCACATGCCGTTTCGCAAACTCAAAACGTGCCATTTTGTTTTTTGCTGAAAGTAATGGCTTTCTTCTGGCCACTCTGCCTTAAAGCCCAACTCTATGGAGCTTCCGGCTTCTTGTCGTCCTATGTACAGATACTCCAGTCTATGCTGTGGAACTCTGCAGCTCCTCCAGGGTTACTTTAGGTCTCTGTGCTGCCTCTCTGATTAATGCCCTCCTTGCCTGGTCCGTGAGTTTGACAGGTTTGCTGTTGTGCCATGTTCTTTCCATTTGGTTATGATAGATTTGATGGTGCTCCTGGGGATCATTAAAGATGTGGATATATTTTTATAACCTAACCCTGACTTGTACTTCTCAACAATATTGTCCCTTACTTGTTTGGAGAGTTTCTTGGTCTTCATAGCAGTGTTTGATTAGTGGTGCCTCCTGCTTAGGTTTTGCAACCTCTGGGGTCTTTTAAAAAGGTGTGTATATGTAATGACAGAGCATGTGACACTTAGATTGCACACAGGTGGACATCATTTCACTAATTATGTGACTTCTGAAGGAAATTGGTTGCACCAGAGCTTTTTATGGTATTCATAACAAAGGGGGTGAATACATATGCACATGCCAATTTTCTGTTTTGGATTTCTAAAAAATAGCTTTATGTATACATTTTTCTCATTTCACTTCACCAACTTAGACTATTGTGTTCTGATTCATCACATAAAATTCAGATTAACAAAACATTGAACTTAAGGCTGTAATGTAACAAAATAGGTAAAAAGTCAAGGAAGTAAATACTTTTGCAAGACACTGTATGTGTTCCCATTTAAATTTCTAAAAAAAAACAAAAAACTGTTTCCTTTTCCCAAATTTATTTTCAACAATCAAATGGGAACACATGTACTATTTAACTACTGTATGGATAAGGGTTTCTATCACTCTTTTGTCCACCATATGCTAAATTATGTTGTGGTGTTTTTTTAGATGAAAATTTTATAAAAAAATGCATACATAATATCATCTTATGAAACAAGACACCATACATCACAAATGCTGCTTTCATTCTTGTGCAGTGCAAGGTATTATATTATTACTAAAAAATTGCCAGTCAAAAATGACGGGAATAAAATGTTAAGGCTGGCAATGCTGTTTGCCATGTTGTGTTTCCTTTTCTGCCTCTTCTCTCTCCCTCGTGTTTTTTTCCACCCCTCCCTGCCCCCTCGTGTTTTTTTCCACCCCTCCCTCCCCCCCTCGTGCCTCTCCATTCACCCTCTCCCTCCCCTCCCCGTGCCTCTCCGTTCCCCCTCTCCCTCCCCGTGCCTCTCCGTTCCCCCTCTCCCTCTCCGTGCCTCTCCGTTCCCCCTCTCCGTGCCTCTCCGTTCCCCCTCTTCCTCTCCGTGCCTCTCCGTTCCCCCTCTCCCTCCCCTCCCCGTGCCTCTCCGTTCCCCCTCTCCCTCCCCTCCCCGTGCCTCTCCGTTCCCCCTCTCCCTCCCCCTCCCCGTGCCTCTCCGTTCCCCCTCTCCCTCCCCGTGCCTCTCCGTTCCCCCTCTCCCTCTCCCTCCCCGTGCCTCTCCGTTCCCCCTCCCCGTGCCTCTCTCCGTTCCCCCTCCCCGTGCCTCTCTCCGTTCCCCCTCCCCTCCCCGTGCCTCTCCGTTCCCCCTCTCCCTCCCCGTGCCTCTCCGTTCCCCCTCTCCCTCCCCGTGCCTCTCCGTTCCCCCTCTCCCTCCCTGTGCCTCTCCGTTCCCCCTCTCCCTCCCTGTGCCTCTCCGTTCCCCCTCTCCCTCCCCGTGCCTCTCCGTTCCCCCTCTTCCTCCCCGTGCCTCTCCGTTCCCCCTCTCCCTCCCCGTGCCTCTCCGTTCCCCCTCTCCCTCCCCGTGCCTCTCCGTTCCCCCTCTCCCTCCACGTGCCTCCCCGTGCCTCCCCGTTCCCCCTCTCCCTCCCCGTGCCTCTCTCCGTTCCCCCTCCCCGTGCCTCTCTCCGTTCCCCCTCCCCGTGCCTCTCTCCGTTCCCCCTCCCCGTGCCTCTCTCCGTTCCCCCTCCCCTCCCCGTGCCTCTCCGTTCCCCCTCTCCCTCCCCGTGCCTCTCCGTTCCCCCTCTCCCTCCCCGTGCCTCTCCGTTCCCCCTCTCCCTCCCCGTGCCTCTCCGTTCCCCCTCTCCCTCCCTGTGCCTCTCCGTTCCCCCTCTCCCTCCCCGTGCCTCTCCGTTCCCCCTCTTCCTCCCCGTGCCTCTCCGTTCCCCCTCTCCCTCCCCGTGCCTCTCCGTTCCCCCTCTCCCTCCCCGTGCCTCTCCGTTCCCCCTCTCCCTCCACGTGCCTCCCCGTGCCTCCCCGTTCCCCCTCTCCCTCCCCGTGCCTCTCTCCGTTCCCCCTCCCCGTGCCTCTCTCCGTTCCCCCCTCCCCGTGCCTCTCTCCGTTCCCCCTCCCCGTGCCTCTCTCCGTTCCCCCTCTCCCTCCCCGTGCCTCTCTCCGTTCCCCCTCCCCGTGCCTCTCTCCGTTCCCCCTCTCCCTCCCCGTGCCTCTCTCCGTTCCCCCTCCCCGTGCCTCTCTCCGTTCCCCCTCTCCCTCCCCGTGCCTCTCTCCGTTCCCCCTCCCCGTGCCTCTCTCCGTCCCCCCTCACCTCCTCGTGCCTCTCCGTTCCGCCTCCTCGTGCCTCTCCGTTCCCCCTCTCCCTCCCCTCCTCGTGCCTCTCCGTTCCCCCTCTCCCTCCCCTCCTCGTGCCTCTCCGTTCCCCCTCTCCCTCCCCTCCTCGTGCCTCTCCGTTCCCCCTCTCCCTCCCCTCCTCGTGCCTCTCCGTTCCCCCTCTCCCTCCCCTCCTCGTGCCTCTCCGTTCCGCCTCCCCCTCTCCTCCTCGTGCCTCTCCGTTCCGCCTCCCCCTCTCCTCCTCGTGCCTCTCCGTTCCCCCTCGTGCCTCTCCTCCTCGTGCCTCTCCGTTCCCCCTCGTGCCTCTCCGTTCCGCCTCCCCCTCTCCGTGCCTCTACGTTCCCCCTCCCCCTCCCCGTGCCTCTACGTTCCCCCTCCCCCTCCCCGTGCCTCTACGTTCCCCCTCCCCCTCCCCGTGCCTCTACGTTCCCCCGCCCCCTCCCCGTGCCTCTATGTTCCCCCGCCCCCTCCCCGTGCCTCTCCGTTCCCCCTCCTCGTGCCTCTCCGTTCCCCCTCCTCGTGCCTCTCCGTTCCCCCTCCTCGTGCCTCTCCGTTCCCCCTCCTCGTGCCTCTCCGTTCCCCCTCCTCGTGCCTCTCCGTTCCCCCTCCTCGTGCCTCTCCGTTCCCCCTCTCCCTCCCCTCCTCGTGCCTCTCCGTTCCCCCTCTCCCTCCCCTCCTCGTGCCTCTCCGTTCCCCCTCTCCCTCCCCTCCTCGTGCCTCTCCGTTCCCCCTCTTCCTCGCCGTGCCTCTCCGTTCCCCCTCCTCGTGCCTCTCCGTTCCCCCTCCTCGTGCCTCTCCGTTCCCCCTCCCCGTGCCTCTCCGTTCCCCCTCCCCGTGCCTCTCCGTTCCCCCTCCCCGTGCCTCTCCGTTCCGCCTCCCCGTGCCTCTCCGTTCCGCCTCCCCCTCTCCCTCCTCGTGCCTCTCCGTTCCCCCTCCTCGTGCCTCTCCGTTCCCCCTCCCCGTGCCTCTCCGTTCCGCCTCCCCGTGCCTCTCCGTTCCGCCTCCCCGTGCCTCTCCGTTCCGCCTCCCCCTCTCCCTCCTCGTGCCTCTCCGTTCCCCCTCCTCGTGCCTCTCCGTTCCCCCTCCCCGTGCCTCTCCGTTCCCCCTCCCCGTGCCTCTCCGTTCCCCCTCCCCTCCCCGTGCCTCTCCGTTCCCCCTCCCCTCCCCGTGCCTCTCCGTTCCCCCTCCCCTCCCCGTGCCTCTCTCCGTTCCCCCTCCTCGTGCCTCTCTCCGTTCCCCCTCCTCGTGCCTCTCTCCGTTCCCCCTCCTCGTGCCTCTCTCCGTTCCCCCTCCTCGTGCCTCTCTCCGTTCCCTTTTCTCGTGCCTCTCTCCGTTCCCTTTTCTCGTGCATCTCCGTTCCGCCTCCCCCTCTCCTCCTCGTGCCTCTCCGTTCCCCCTCGTGCCTCTCCGTTACCCCTCCCCCTCCTCGTGCCTCTCCGTTCCCCCTCTCCCTCCCCTCCTCGTGCCTCTCCGTTCCCCCTCTCCCTCCCCTCCTCGTGCCTCTCCGTTCCCCCTCCCCTCCTCGTGCCTCTCCGTTCCCCCTCCCCCTCCCCTCCTCGTGCCTCTCCGTTCCCCCTCCCCCTCCCCTCCTCGTGCCTCTCCGTTCCCCCTCCCCCTCCCCTCCTCGTGCCTCTCCGTTCCCCCTCCCCTCCTCGTGCCTCTCCGTTCCCCCTCCCCTCCCCGTGCCTCTCCGTTCCCCCTCCCCCTCCCCGTGCCTCTCCGTTCCCCCTCCCCCTCCCCGTGCCTCTCCGTTCCCCCTCCCCCTCCCCGTGCCTCTCCGTTCCCCCTCCCCCTCCCCTCCTCGTGCCTCTCCGTTCCCCCTCCCCCTCCTCGTGCCTCTCCGTTCTCCCTCTCCTCCTCGTGCCTCTCCGTTCCCCCTCTCCCTCTCCTCCTCGTGCCTCTCCGTTCCGCCTCCCCCTCGCCTCCTCGTGCCTCTCCGTTCCAGCCTCCCCCTCTCCTCCTCGTGCCTCTCCGTTCCGCCTCCCCCTCTCCTCCTCGTGCCTCTCCATTCCCCCTCCCCCTCCCCGTGCCTCTCCGTTCCCCCTCCCCCTCCCCGTGCCTCTCCGTTCCCCCTCCCCCTCCCCCTCCCCGTGCCTCTCCGTTCCCCCTCCCCCTCCCCTCCTCGTGCCTCTCCGTTCCCCCTCCCCCTCCTCGTGCCTCTCCGTTCTCCCTCTCCTCCTCGTGCCTCTACGTTCCCCCTCCCCCTCCCCGTGCCTCTACGTTCCCGTTCCCCCTCCCCGTGCCTCTACGTTCCCCCTCCCCGTGCCTCTCCGTTCCCCCTCCCCGTGCCTCTCCGTTCCCCCTCCCCGTGCCTCTACGTTCCCCCTCCCCCCCCCGTGCCTCTACGTTCCCCCTCCCCCTCCCCGTGCCTCTACGTTCCCCCTCCCCCTCCCCGTGCCTCTACGTTCCCTCTCCCCCTCCTCGTGCCTCTCCGTTCCCGTTCCGCCTCCCCTCCTCGTGCTTCTCCGTTCCCCCTCCCCCTCCTCGTGCCTCTCGGTTCCCCCTCTCCCTCCCCTCCTCGTGCCTCTCCGTTCCCCCTCTCCCTCTCCTCCTCGTGCCTCTCCGTTCCGCCTCCCCCTCGCCTCCTCGTGCCTCTCCGTTCCAGCCTCCCCCTCTCCTCCTCGTGCCTCTCCGTTCCGCCTCCCCCTCTCCTCCTCGTGCCTCTCCATTCCCCCTCCCCCTCCCCGTGCCTCTCCGTTCCCCCTCCCCCTCCCCGTGCCTCTCCGTTCCCCCTCCCCCTCCCCCTCCCCGTGCCTCTCCGTTCCCCCTCCCCCTCCCCTCCTCGTGCCTCTCCGTTCCCCCTCCCCCTCCTCGTGCCTCTCCGTTCTCCCTCTCCTCCTCGTGCCTCTCCGTTCCCCCTCTCCCTCTCCTCCTCGTGCCTCTCCGTTCCGCCTCCCCCTCGCCTCCTCGTGCCTCTCCGTTCCAGCCTCCCCCTCTCCTCCTCGTGCCTCTCCGTTCCGCCTCCCCCTCTCCTCCTCGTGCCTCTCCATTCCCCCTCCCCCTCCCCGTGCCTCTCCGTTCCCCCTCCCCCTCCCCGTGCCTCTCCGTTCCCCCTCCCCCTCCCCCTCCCCGTGCCTCTCCGTTCCCCCTCCCCCTCCCCTCCTCGTGCCTCTCCGTTCCCCCTCCCCCTCCTCGTGCCTCTCCGTTCTCCCTCTCCTCCTCGTGCCTCTCCGTTCCCCCTCTCCCTCTCCTCCTCGTGCCTCTCCGTTCCGCCTCCCCCTCGCCTCCTCGTGCCTCTCCGTTCCAGCCTCCCCCTCTCCTCCTCGTGCCTCTCCGTTCCGCCTCCCCCTCTCCTCCTCGTGCCTCTCCGTTCCCCCTCCCCCTCCCCGTGCCTCTCCGTTCCCCCTCCCCCTCCCCGTGCCTCTCCGTTCCCCCTCCCCCTCCCCCTCCCCGTGCCTCTCCGTTCCCCCTCCCCCTCCCCTCCTCGTGCCTCTACGTTCCCCCTCCCCCTCCCCGTGCCTCTACGTTCCCCCTCCCCCTCCCCGTGCCTCTACGTTCCCCCTCCCCCTCCCCGTGCCTCTACGTTCCCCCTCCCCCTCCCCGTGCCTCTACGTTCCCCCTCCCCCTCCCCGTGCCTCTACGTTCCCCCTCCCCCTCCCCGTGCCTCTACGTTCCCGTTCCCCCTCCCCGTGCCTCTCCGTTCCCCCTCCCCGTGCCTCTCCGTTCCCCCTCCCCGTGCCTCTCCGTTCCCCCTCCCCGTGCCTCTCCGTTCCCCCTCCCCGTGCCTCTCCGTTCCCCCTCCCCGTGCCTCTCCGTTCCCCCTCCGCGTGCCTCTCCGTTCCCCCTCCCCGTGCCTCTCCGTTCCCCCTCCGCGTGCCTCTCCGTTCCCCCTCCGCGTGCCTCTCCGTTCCCCCTCTCCCTCCCCTCCTCGTGCCTCTCCGTTCCCCCTCTCCCTCCCCTCCTCGTGCCTCTCCGTTCCCCCTCTTCCTCCCACCTCTCCGTTCCCCCTCCCCTCCCCGTGCCTCTCCGTTCCCCCTCCTCGTGCCTCTCCGTTCCCCCTCCTCGTGCCTCTCCGTTCCCCCTCTCCCTCCCCTCCTCGTGCCTCTCCGTTCCCCCTCTCCCTCCCCTCCTCGTGCCTCTCCGTTCCCCCTCTCCCTCCCCTCCTCGTGCCTCTCCGTTCCCCCTCTCCCTCCCCTCCTCGTGCCTCTCCGTTCCCCCTCTCCCTCCCCTCCTCGTGCCTCTCCGTTCCCCCTCCCCCTCCCCTCCTCGTGCCTCTCCGTTACCCCTCCCCCTCCCCTCCTCGTGCCTCTCCGTTACCCCTCCCCCTCCCCTCCTCGTGCCTCTCCGTTACCCCTCCCCCTCCCCTCCTCGTGCCTCTCCGTTACCCCTCCCCCTCCCCTCCTCGTGCCTCTCCGTTACCCCTCCCCCTCCCCTCCTCGTGCCTCTCCGTTACCCCTCCCCCTCCCCTCCTCGTGCCTCTCCGTTACCCCTCCCCCTCCCCTCCTCGTGCCTCTCCGTTCCCCCTCCCCCTCCCCTCCTCGTGCCTCTCCGTTCCCCCTCCCCTCCTCGTGCCTCTCCGTTCCCCCTCCCCCTCCCCTCCTCGTGCCTCTCCGTTCCCCCTCCCCCTCCCCTCCTCGTGCCTCTCCGTTCCCCCTCCCCCTCCCCTCCTCGTGCCTCTCCGTTCCCCCTCCCCCTCCCCTCCTCGTGCCTCTCCGTTCCCCCTCCCCCTCCCCTCCTCGTGCCTCTCCGTTCCCCCTCCCCCTCCCCTCCTCGTGCCTCTCCGTTCCCCCTCCCCCTCCCCCTCCCCTCCTCGTGCCTCTCCGTTCCCCCTCCCCTCCTCGTGCCTCTCCGTTCCCCCTCCCCCTCCCCTCCTCGTGCCTCTCCGTTCCCCCTCCCCCTCCTCGTGCCTCTCCGTTCCGCCTCCCCCTCCCCTCCTCGTGCCTCTCCGTTCCCCCTCCCCTCCTCGTGCCTCTCCGTTCCCCCTCCCCTCCTCGTGCCTCTCCGTTCCCCCTCCGCGTGCCTCTCCGTTCCCCCTCCCCCTCCCCTCCTCGTGCCTCTCCGTTCCCCCTCCCCCTCCCCTCCTCGTGCCTCTCCGTTCCCCCTCCCCCTCCCCTCCTCGTGCCTCTCCGTTCCCCCTCCCCCTCCCCTCCTCGTGCCTCTCCGTTCCCCCTCCCCCTCCCCTCCTCGTGCCTCTCCGTTCCCCCTCCGCGTGCCTCTCCGTTCCCCCTCCCCCTCCCCTCCTCGTGCCTCTCCGTTCCCCCTCCCCTCCTCGTGCCTCTCCGTTCCCCCTCCCCCTCCCCTCCTCGTGCCTCTCCGTTCCCCCTCCCCCTCCCTGCTGCCAGAAAATGTCTCTGATGAGGATAAAGAAAAGATTTACAGTATCCTTGGGCAAGCCATGTGTCGCCCGGCGGGAATCCAGGTGGGTGCCATCTGTAAATGCACTTGGAATGCCCCGCCAGGTAATGGCGATTACACGCGGTCACTGGTGGGAATCAAGTGGCCCTACACTCTCTGTGTAGGGCCACTTGTTGTCAGTTAAACATACATAATTTGAGGTGTGTGTTTCATTCTGAGGGAATATAATAATTTTAACCTTTGGAATTTGTAATCCATATATGACTGTTGTGGTCAGTCAAGCAAGTGGGTGAAGATTAAGTCCTACGAGTTGGATGATTGCAAGTAAGGACAGTTATCAAAGACGCATGACTGCGGTGTATATACCCCGACCCCCTCAGTGTTTTTAGGTGCGATTGTATCTATGTAAGCTACATGAGTAATTTGTACAGTTGCAATCATGTACACATTTAGTATTTCTACATGACTATTAGCTCACATTCCATTCTGCATTAAATCTGCCGTTTCCACTAACTGTGGGATGTGACATTTCCCAGATATCATGCAGACACTGACTGACAGTACAGGAAGATGGGTCTGCTCATGCATTACAGACCCAGCAAGGCAGCTGTACTTACTTCTAGGATTTGCTGCTCCGTACCAGGCACAAGAGAGAGGAAAACAGGATTGAATACGTGAAAACAAGAAGGAAGGAGTGACTGAGGAACATCAGGGATACAACAGAGCAAATCTAAATCAAGCCTGACCTGCAGCTATGTAGATGTGCCAAGTAAAGAAGGCTTAATAATCACTTATAACGCTAGCCTTCATTCAAACTAACATTATGTTACAAAAAAAATAGCAAATCATGCAGTTTGCGATTTCAATAAGCATCATATCTTGGCAACAAATGCAAATAAGAGCATTGTTGTTGAAATTGTTTTGAATTGCCTTGACTTTAATTAGCTGTCTATTACAGGGCATAAACACTACTATGTATACAATAATGGTATATTATTACTTTGTATACAAGTATGGATATTTAATTATAAATGGGCCTCATGTAATGCCACTGGCCCATGTAGTCTGATGCTGTTGTTTGCTGTCTGTGCCCATTGGTATAATGTAGTGCTACCACTTGGTATATGAGAGGCACCGCCAGCTTCTCCTAGGTATAACATTGTACATATGGTTGGACAAAACATGCAAGGAGCCACATATAATTTGTCAAAGGCCAAAATCCAGCATTGGGCCAGGGTTTCCCCATCCATGGTTTATAGCATAAGAAGTTTTGGATCTGGTCTGTTACATACAGTCGGGTCAATGCTGTATACCCCTCCCACATTCCTGTCACAGTCTATGTTCTCTTAAAGTGGATTACTAGAATTACCACCATATATATCAACAAAGTTAAAGAAGCAGAAAGAGTGTTATACAGACAGGGTTAGAGATCAGAATGGGGGACCTGGGGAAGGGGTTGGGGCTGGTATCCAGTTTTCCCACAGGAATCAAAGGGCAATGAATATAGTAATGCATACTGCTGACCATGCAATGCCTAAAAAATACCCATTTGTGTATCACTTTGGTGAAACCTGGTTAAAAATCACATCAGAAATAAAGGAGATAGTAAAAGTATCACAGGGGCATCAATGTGCATTGTTATATTAGATGTGTTCTGTTTCATAAATGTAAAATTGCAAGCATTGCAGCCCCTGTGATAGCTTAGTAAATAACCCCAAATATATTATTGTAACATATTTTGATAAGTGTTTATTTTGATACAAATTAAATAAAATTGATTTAGCCCCTATAAAGAATTTGGACCTTTCCTGTTTTATGCTACTGAGCGCACGTGCACGGCACTGGAAGCCTCCTGTTGCCGGGCGCGCTTGCGTTCCAATGTACTCCCTAAGCCCCTACAACCCTTGGCTGGCCCTAACCCTAACCACCTAAAGCAGTTAGTGGGCCTAACACTAAACCTAACCCTAAGTCCCTAACCCCCTACACCACTTGCCGGCCCTAATCCTAACTCTAAACCTAACCCCCTAAGCCCCTAACCTCCTAACCCTCTTAGCCTAACCCTACCCCCCCTAAAACTAAGTCTCTAAGCTCCTAACCCTAACCCCCACATCCCTTCCCAACCCTAACCATAACCCTGTAAACCTAATCCGAAAACCCTTAACCACTTAACGGCCACAAGGAGAACGCTTCATTGGCGCAGGGCAGTGCAGCATGCGTGCATGCACGTAACAGATGCACGTGCATGTGTGGTAGCATATAACATATATATCTGCAAATAGCATGTGTGTGAAAATAAAAAGTGCAATATGTATACATTGTGATTCCAATATCACTATCATTGGTTAGCAATGCTAATCAACTAATGATACCACGCCAGGCACATCTGCCCCCAATGAGAATGTTTGACCCCAAATAAATTGTATATACCTTATTGGGTCCCCTTATACAGTGTGCATCTCCATCACCCCTCCTTATATTGATGCTGGGACCCCCTAATAGTGTGAACCTCTTATATCTGAACAGACCTAATATCATGTACCCCTGTTATATTCCTGCAGGCACCCCCTAATAGTGTGATAAGAATAGTCTGCTTCTATATAATTGTTGAAAAGGTAAATGCAGTAATCCACCTTAAGTGCACACAGATTTGAGAGAGGAGTGGGAGGGCTCTACAGCACTTCAACATCGGGACTCCCCATGCGCTTGTGAAACAGACTGGGTCCAAAGTTTTTTTTTTTCTTGACTGAGAAAAATAAAAACTTGGTAAAACGTTAAATATTGCTGAAGTTGCCATAAATTATACTGGAAATTTCCTGGCAAGTATGTTAATTGTGAGAATATGATAACAAAAGAGTCATCAAGGAATGAATCCAAAAAATTGTCTTAAGAAAAGTGCATTTCAGATTATGACAATACTTTGATTTTTGTTTTGCAACTTTTTCACATTTGTTTATTTAGACAAGTGTACAAATAGTTGGACAATCATTTGTGACTGTATCCTGTGTCACTATCTGTTTTCAAGAGGAACATATGAAATGAACCTCAGAACCAAAATGATGATTAACCTTGGTGTGGTAAAGGTCACATATCTCAGTGTTTCTGATGCTCATTTTAAACTAGCGAATTGCCCGTCAAAAAATGACGGCAATGAAATTGTAAGGTAGCTAATGCTGTTTAGTGTGTAATAATGAAATATATAATACATGAATAAATGAATATACTTTACCTATTTGAAAGCATTGTGTGGAAGAGCTGTGAATGTGTTTTGATGTTGCTGCAGCATTAGTGGTGTGGATCTGCTGTGTAAGCGTGCTGAATGTGTGCAGTGTAACACTGTGCGTGCGCGAGACCAAACCGTTAGCGTAGTCGTGTACTTCCGCATTGGCGAGAAATGGCGAGTAATGTGTGTTATACGTTTGTATCGGAATATCCGTAGGTGTTTTGTGGTGTTTTGCGAGTTTCTTGTGGTGTTTTGCGAGTTTAGAGTGCTGTAGCCTCGTTTTCGTTTTGTTCGGCGGCCATTTTTTCTCTCGCTTCGTTTTTTTTTTAGTCTCTAAACTGTTTTATTTGAAGTAAAATCGAGGTGTAAGTTGTATTTTTGAGGTGCTGGGTGCTCCCTCTTGGTGTAGGTAAGTTTTTTATGTATGTGGTGTGTGTATGTATTGTGTTTGACATTTTGTAATGTTCGCGAGTTGCGTCCGAGTGTTGCGAGTCCGTAATGTGTGTGAACGTGTGTCGTATGTTGTTTGCGAGTGTCGTAATGTGTGTGTCGTACTGTTTGGGTTGCGACGTGAAGTTTGCGAGGGTCGCAGTTGCTGGCAAGGAGCGCCTTCGGCGCTCCATGCCAGCAACTGCGGCCCTCGCTTTGCGAGGTCCTCAGGTGCTGGCATGGAGCGCCTACGGCGCTCCATGCCAGCAACTGAGGCCCTCGCTTCGCGAGGGTCCTCAGTTGCTGGCATGGAGCGCCTTCGGCGCTCCATGCCAGCAACTGAGACCCTCGGGCAGTGCCCTCGCGAAGCGAGGGCACTGCCCGAGGGTCTCAGTTGCTGGCAAGGAGCGCCGAAGGCGCTCCTTGCAGCAACTGAGACCCTCGGGCAGTGCCCTCGCGAAGCGAGGGCACTGCCCGAGGGTCTCAGTTGCTGGCATGGAGCGCCGAAGGCGCTCCATGCCAGCACCTGAGGACCTCGCAAAGCGAGGGCCGCAGTTGCTGGCATGGAGCGCCGAAGGCGCTCCTTGCCAGCAACTGCGACCCTCGCAAACTTCACGTCGCAACCCAAACAGTACGACACACACATTACGACACTCGCAAACAACATACGACACACGTTCACACACATTACGGACTCGCAACACTCGGACGCAACTCGCGAACATTACAAAATGTCAAACACAATACATACACACACCACATACATAAAAAACTTACCTACACCAAGAGGGAGCAATAGTATTAACACCTTGTGTTTTCATTATTGGTGATAAATATGTTGGTTGTTCTGTGTCCAGTTTATCAGATAAAATAGGACAATGACCATGGACAGGTTTCAGTAAAATGCTTAGGTTTCAGGTGGTTTTCACAAACGCTGGAGGGGCAATAGGTAGGGAGGAGGTGAGGGAGAGTTTCTCTGTCACAGTGCAGCAAAGCCAACCAAAAATTGTATATTTTAGAACAGTTTTTCAATTACAAAAAGGTGTTTTGGATGATCAGTGTTTGTGACCCAAGTAATGAATTGCAAGTGAAAATATTACACTAAATTTTGAATATGATAAACCACTTAATTCAAGTAAACAGAAGGTATGCTGCAGTATATTCTATGTACCCTACAGCAATGTTATTTAAAGGAGAAGACAAATGTCAGAGCGCTTGACAATGAATGCAAGTACAGTACTAAGGTAATGTGTTGTCACATAAAAAATATACTTCCCCCTCGAGACACCCTCTTATATTGGGTCTAATTAATTATTTTTAAACCTGATACTAAGTACTTAAAGGCAGCAGTTAAACCGCAGAAATAATAGTTTCTTCTATATTGGACAGAACTATTAAAAGCCTCCTTTTAAAATCCTGATTGGGATTCAGCAAACATGGAAGCAAAGAACATGCGTCTAATAGCTAAATGTTTCAAGTGGTCAGACACAAAAAAGTGACATGCGTAAACCTCAGTGCATGCTACTACCCAGAAGCCTTTGCCGACATGGATGTGACGGATATCTTGTCTGCTGAACTACTTGAGGCATGTACAGGTTATCAAAAATGTGCCTGATTCTCTGCAAAAACAAACTCACCTCTGCTAGTACACTTTCTAGCCGTGAAATGTGCTGGCCCGTAGACTGGTTCTTTTCCCTGAATTCATCCTGAAGTACATTCACCTGCAGTGAAAGCTGCCTCTCCATCTCCGTGGCCTATAGACATAAGAATAGATATAAATAATAAAAAAGAAGCAAATAAAAACTGTATGAAACAAAAACGAAATTTGTATGGCAGGAAAGTTGACCCAAAGCATCACCACATCATGCGTACATAGTACCAACCTGAACTCAACAACACCATATACGGCATATGTCTTAGTATCAACATACAAAGGACACCAGCCGGGAATGTGATATTAGAAACACTTAAGATTGTGCACTCTACAGTATGCCCACGTCACAACTCGCTTACATATCTATAAGGCACTCTGACCACCATACACACCAGACCCTATACATTGGGGTCTTGTGTCGCTGATCAAACCAAGATCACCAACAGACAAGATCTATTAAAGCGCTTAGGCCCATTTGATTGTGCTCCGATCGCGCACAATCACCAAACCCCATCGATATTCTATTAGAAGCCCATGATTTTGGCTGTGGGTGTTTTCTTCTCTAAATGTTTAGATGTATTCTATTGACTCAAGCTTGCAATTTACCTACTCCTTAAACCTAAACTCATAATCCATGCCTTTTTAAGTAGGATTTCAGGGGGCGTGATCATATGATCTGACAATATTTAAGCAAGCCTATAATTTACGTCTTAGACACAGCCAATAGTAAATGAGTCCGTCATCATGATGTCAGTAAAACATGGAAGTTAAATGTAATCTGCAATCAGAGGATACAAATGAGTAATTTTTGCCGATTGTGAATCCAATCAAGCAATCTAAAAAATTCCTTAGATCATCTGGTCTAGTCCATGAAGGTTTTATGATACGTATTAACCCCTTGAGTCCCAGGATTGATATTACTCAGAAAGAATTTGTGGGTTTGAGACTGTTGCGAAATGAATTCTATTATGTCTTTCCACGCCTTCCCATGCTTTTACTGTACACTAGTGTGTGTTTAATTGCTGTTACAGCTTTAATAAGCGTTTAAAAAAATCCCTTGTGAGTCCTATTTAGTACTTGCCATATTTTTGACAGAAACTTGATACTTTTTTCAGTTGTGGGTTAGACTTTATTTGCGAGCTAGACCTATGGGTCTAAAAGAATATCAATTTTGTGTAACTTTAAATATTTTGAGCTCATAATATTCGAACTGAGCTAAAACAAATGGAGTTCTAAGAGCCAGTTTTGCGGGTTTGGCTGGCCCAGAGTGATTGTGGGTGGGTAACTCTTACTCTGATTGCGAGTAGCCAATAGAATGTGGCAGCTTTAAGAGTGGTTTTAAGAGAGTATAAATTTACAATTTGGGCAATAGAATAGAGCCCTCTATATCAGTGCTCCTCAAGTCCAGTCCCTGCTTGAGCACAGGTGAGCTAATCAGAGGCTCAGCAGCTGGTTAAACAGAATTACTGAGCCTCTGATTAGCTCACCTGTGCTCAAGCAGGGATATACCTAAAATGTGAACTGTTGGTGTTCCCTGAGGACTGGAGCTGAGGAACACTGTTCTATATGACCATTAAAATGGTCCTTTAAGAATTAAGGGTTCAAGAACCTCTCATTCTTATATTAAGTTGGATCAAAATCTACTAACATTTGACAGCTCCAAGAATTCTCCAGCACTTTCACACTTTAGTACATTTGGTCAATACATGTGAATTGAGGATGCAGATTTTGTATTAATACCTGCCAATGGGCTAGATTGTTTTAAACACACATCTACAAGTAGATATCCAGTTCAAGTTACTAACAAATCAAAATGTCTTCAACATGCACTTCCAGTTACTGACTAATATGTTATGGCTAATATCAGGAAATGTATGTAGATTCCACAAGCCACCATTTTATTATTTTTTTACTCTGTGGTGGAGTTAGTGAATAGAGCGCCTGGTGAAAAAATGTATCGGATCTCCCCTTGCAAAATCTTTATACAAGGCAGGTGCCTTTAGGGGGTAACAAAAATATATCTAGGTTGTCAGGTCATCCACGGGGTGATCATATCACCTTTCCATAAGAATAATTATCTGTCCTTCTCCACTAATAAATGAAGAATCACCCTTCTCTGAGGACTCTACCATGTTGTGGGCCTTTTTGTGTTGTGTTTTGTACCAGCAGTAGCTCATTCACTGTTTGGATTATGCTTTTCTCTCTTTAAATTGTGTACAGTATATTATTGTTACATAAACTCATGTAGAGATAGAGGGATAGATCCATAACTATCAATCTTGCTTAGAATTAATATTTTGGTTATACTTTCACTCAAAAATTGTTCTCATATTTTGAATAAAGTACGCTCTTAAATATTTAATATACCCGTATATTTAATCAAATACAAATCTGGTCATCTTTTGCGCAAATCGGTTTATTTACCCTACCAAAATGAATTCCATAGAAGTAATAATGTGCATATATAGAGAAATATATAGTCTTAGTAAGCAAGTTCTTTACATTTCTACAATTCTATGGCTTTACAAATAGGAAGAAAGCAGAAAAAAACGCTGAAATATTTAGTAAGCCTTAAAGGACCATGTTTTAATTAGTCATTGATCATTAATAAAAAATATATTAAATTATGTATAATAGTACCATTCAATATTATTTTCTGGTTTGGCTAGGAGACAGGTCTAAAAGTTTAAAATTATGTGAATTTTTGACAATCATTCACAGATTGCCCAGAATATCACAAGTTTGTGGACAAAAGGAAGACTAGTAGTAGCAGATATGCATCTTTGAAAGCATGTTTAATAATTTTATTAATGATCAATGCCTCATTAAACCATCTGGCTCCTGTTTTCTCATTGCGGTAGCTCTATAATATTACCTTGCCATTTTCAGTCATGATTTTGGTGAAAGTGATTATATGTAAGAGCATTGCATGTCAAACTTATTAGGTTGTCAGCCAACTCAATATAAAAAAAAAAAGTGTTACATGATCAGTAGAATACACCAATTTCTTTTTGTAGAACAAGGGTTGAGTTCTGGCAGTGGAAATTAGCGTCTGTGGATTACTTTGTCTAGTGAAAGAGATTAAAAGGACATACCAATATATGCTCATTTATTTTAATCTTTTACATTTAAATAATTGTATTTGGGGGTCATGTTTCTCCAGTCTCAACACTGCAAGCAATTTTGTTAAATGTAAAATATTACCCAACAGGTACATCCCTGCTAACAGTCAGACAACAAATATCACATAACACTCGGAGAAGGGGAATAAAATCCTGTCTAACCAAGACGGGAACGGAGCACAGTTATGGGGAACTTCTTATCTGAAAATGTTCATTTTATAAGCTAATTTTTTATTCAACTTTAATCATGTAAATGTAACATTTCTAGGCTCATACATGCCACTACAGTACAATGTACATTACTAAATGTTTTTGTTTTTTTCCTGACACTGTGACCTCATGGACCATAACACACCATGCTGATCTACTTGGCTTTCATGGCAAAGATACTGGAGTGGGACACAAAATATGGCTCCTGGTATTCCTATGTAGTCTCCCATCCAAGTACTGAACAGGCCCAACCCTGCATGGCTTCAGGGTGGTGTGACCTCTTGGCTCCCTGACCAGAAATCAAACCCAGGTTGCAGCAGTGAAAGCACCAAATTCTAACCACTAAATGTACATAGGTTCAATTACTACAGTTAAAGGACCATTGCTTTTTGCGAATATTAGCAGTTGTGCAAACTATGAACCAGTGGTATGAATAAAACATTTTTAATCACGCCTTCAGGCAGTATGAGCTCCTTATCTCTTCACCCCCTAAATTATGTATGGTCTCTGGAGAGCTTTCTCCTCTATAGTGGGAGACTAGAAGGTGCATTTGTGTACACTGACACACAAGGCACAGTCACATTTTCAGGGGGCAGCAGGCTGGCTGAAGATGTAGGCACAGTGCCTTGGAATACTATGTTTATACGCACAGAATGTCTATGTGCTGTGACATTTCTGTCTAAGTATATCTGACAATTTATAATATACATATACGACTATGATTTGGGATACAGCAAGCGGACAGGAGTAGAGTAACTGGGTGTGGGGTTTGTTGGTACACAATGGCGTGCATAAAACCTAAACATTTGTGTTTCTTACCCCACATCTGGATGTGTTTGTAGTTATCAGTGGAGGAAGGGGTGCAGGAAAAGGAATCAGGCAGAGGTCCAGAGCCTTTGCTGGATTATAAGAGAAGACCAAAAGTGACACCACACCCCTTCTCCTCACTGGCCCAGAAGCCAGAAACCTTGCATTATACAATGCAAACACCACTCTTTAGATTGTAAACACTACTCTCACACACAACTTCCAATGTATCATTGATTCCTCCCGAATCCTGCAGATAGCTTTATGACATTTTTGTTTTTAGTCAGGCAAAGTTTTCAAACAAATATTTTTTATAGTGTGCAGTGGTCCACAGTATCATACTCAGCCAAAGTGCCTGTTGCTGGCTTGTCTGCAATTGTGTTATTGAGGGAATCTCATTATGTGGATTGAGTGGTACATGGATGGAAGAGTATGAAGCAGGAAAAATTTGGTCAAGTAGAAAAGTGTGTTTAAATGAATAGGTTCATGGTAATTTTGCTGGGTTGTTCTTGCTGGGTGAGGATAGTGAAGATTTTTTTTTTTGGGGGGGGGGCAGATTTTTTACAAATGGTGAAGAATATAATTAGTTCCTTCTCCAAGTTTCTAGAATCCCCACCACAACACTAACAATATCACATCTTTGTTGTTAAGTCGTTCATTTGCGTCAGACTCTCAGTGAACCTATGGACCGCAGAACGCCAGGTACATCTCTCAGTGACTGTCTCTCTAAGCTCCATCAACCTGCAAAATGTAAATTTAGCAGACCTGGAATTTTTTGGGGTGCTTAAAGGTATATCTAAGTTTTCCTGTTTTTTACTTTTATCTAATCCAACACATACTGCTTATACGAGAATCATACATTACATGGAGTCATTCTACACAGCTGTGCTCAAAAGTTTGCATACCCGGGCAGAAATTGTGAAATTTTGGCATTTATTTGGAAAATATGACTGTTCATGTAAAAAAAAATGTCTTTTATTGAAGGATAATGACCATATGAAGCCATTTATTGTCACATAGTTGTTCGACTCCTTTTTAAAATCATAATGATAACAGAAATCATCCAAATGGCCCTGATAAAAGTTTACATACCCTTGAATGTTCGGCCTTTTTTGGGGGGGGAACCTCTTAAGACACAGTGAATCTTGTGAAAATTGATGGCAAGATGAATGCAGCATGTTATCAGAAAATACTGCCAGACAATTTGCATTCTTCTGCACAAAGGCTGTGCATGGGACGCTCTTGGACTTTCCAGCATGACAATGACCCTAAGCACAAGGCCAAGTTGACCCTCCAGTGGTTACAGCAGAAAAAGGTGAAGGTTGTGGAGTGGCCATAACAGTCTCCTGACCTTAATAGCAATATCATCGTCATGCAAGACGACCAAAGACTTTGTATGACCTGGAGGCATTTTGCCAAGACGAATGGGCAGCTATACCACCTGCAAGAATTAAGGGCCTCATAGACAACTATTACAAAAAAGACTGCACGCTGTCATTGTTGCTAAAGGGGGCAATACACAGTATTAAGAACTAAGGGTATGCAAACTTTTGAACAGTGCTTAACTACTACAGTGTGTGTATATGCTGGAAAGCTATATGTACCAGAATTACATTGCAGAAAGTTACATTGTTCCTTCTACATATGAAAAGAAGATATTTATAATATAAAACACAAACACATATTTTGTAAAATAACTAATTTCATAGTCTTAGGATGAGCTCTGGCAGAATGTTTCCAGATATACACAGGAAATGGCATTTAATATGTTTCTTAATTCAATGCCTTTAAAATCTGAATAAAATATATGAGTCTTACTGAACATATGACAAAGTTATATGAGAATCAGTTCATATAACTGATCACCATTACCAATATGTGGTCACTAGCGCAATAGAAAATATACTAATATTCCCATTGCATATTTAAGTTTCTTATTTACCTTATTTGTAAGTCTCATAGTTGAATAAATACATTTTTTTTCAAAAAAATATTCCAGAATATATATCCTTTCAAAAGACTCCTGCATCTTTAATCCTTTCATGATCATCCTCCCAGCACAATTCCATCCTTCACATAGTTTACCCTTTTGCATAATGGAGTGTGTAAATCAGTGGTGGGCAAGATGGGACATTGGCACAGCACATTACAAGCAACCTAATCATTCTCTAAAGCTGGATAGCATATATTCTTTCCACATACTTCACAACTAGCATGTCATGGTCTTGAACACAAAATGCATAAAAACATCTGGTTACTATATATTCCATTAATGGTTTTAATCCCCCCTGCTCTTTTGAAGAATCTGCAACAACAAATTTGACCGGCTGCCCATTACTGCTTGAGCTTGCTTGCTCGCTCTATACCTGCCGATTCCACTTTGTCTCATGAAAGAAGGAATAGCACACATATACAGTATAAGGGGACTTTAAGAAATACCAGCAAATATATAAATAACACACACTAAATTAAATAGGCCAAACCAAAAAGCTATGAAGCCTGAAACGTCGCCATGATTCTATAATTTGGAAGACACCAAGGCTCCTACAATTATCCAATAGAAATATTGAAACTACAGATGGTTTTTCAACCTCAAGTTAGGTGTTTATCCAAATGTGACAAAGAAGAAAACACAATATTTATACTTAAGCACTGAGGAAAGAAAGCAATGAAAGCAATAGAAGTGTTCACGAAAATTTGGATGCGTCACCTCCATTAGTGTGTAAGTTATTGAAACAAAAAAAGCAAGTTGCTATGGATAACAAAAATATCTATCAATCGTATTCAAACTTTATAGATTCTAATTACTTTTTGAACTAATGTTATGGAGGTTCCGTTATGCTTTTGTTGAAAAGTTCTTAAATGGAAATGGAAGCCACCAGAACTGTTGTAAAATGGATTACATATTTTGAATTTATCAAATATAGACAGACACAAATTTTAATTACTATGGGCCTTATTGAATTGCAAGCCCACAGATTATGTTATACAGGCCTGTGGGCTTGAAATTTGCTACAATTACAATGCGATTCAATAAACAAGCCTGCAATTTATAGGCCGAAGGTGTAAACCATGATTATGATCAATTAAGCAAGGCCGTAACTACCCATTTAGAAACAGCCAATGAGTAGTAAATGAGGCTGTCATCATTACGTTATGAAACGTCTAAATGCTAACTGATTGAAATGTAACCTCCATGAGACCAGACTCGCAATTCGGCAAAATATTAGAAATTAATGGTGATACTGTTTTAGTCCATGTGGGTGGCCTGATACGTATTCACTCATTGATTCCCGAGATTGATATGACACCGAAATTAAACGTTAAAAAAAATTTTTGATTGCAGATTTGCGAGCTTGAGACTGTTGTGCAATTAATTCTAATGTCTTTCATCACTTTCCCTGTCTTTTAGAGTGCAGTATTGACTTTTTATTTGCATTTACTATGCTACAAACAGATGTTTAACCCCCTTGCGAGTCCTATCTGGCACCCGTAGGATTTTCTTCAACATTTGCCATTTACGGGTGTGAAAACATTTGCGGGCTTAAGGAATTGTAGCAATTGAATAGCGATTAATTACAAAATGGTTATAAAACTTAAAATAATTAACTGCAAGTTTAAACGGAAAATGGTGTCAAGTTCCAGAGCATAAATTATAGGTATGGAAAGTGAAAGCACTAGATTTACTGAGTAAAGGATAAAAAGATTTGTAATATTATTAAAAGGCCATATAATTGTACCCTAGATTATTACGCTTGTTTATTTGTAGAGCACTAACAGATTCCGCAGTCCTAAGGGTACAAACGTACACATGGAAAACACTGAAAACACATTTGGAGTAAAGATAAGACAAGATGGCAAATTTGGACATATACATTGTTACAAAAGGAGATGAGGGCCCTGCTGTCATGAGAACTTACAATCTCGGAGCTAGTAGGAGTGGTAGAGACACGAGGTGAAGGGACCACTTAATGAGAGGTTATAGGGAGAAAGCTGCGAGAACCAGAAGAATCACTTTCTTAAAGTGTTCTACTTCACTGAACAGGTGGATTTTCAAACAAACAATATTTGATTATTTGAACTCTAGGGGACAGTCTAATAGTGCAAGGTTTGGAAATCCAAAGAAAGCGGGCTACTCAGACGTCCTCTAAAAGGAGGGCATTGGAGGAGGTAATGATAGGGGATCAGAGCAGATGACGGGCAAACTGCAGTGAGAAAGTTGGAGTGAACTTGGATATGAGCTAAGTGCAGTTGAGAGATTTATAAATTAAGCTTATGACTTAAATAAACCTGTTAAGACAGCAAGCTGGTGTAGTGACTAGAGATGAGAGCAGCAGATGATGCATGTTGAGGGATGTAGAGGAGTCCATCAGATGCTTTTAAGATATAGACTGGCGTGGGGACAGTTGGTTTAGTGGAAGACCAAATAAGATGGAGTTGCAATAGCTAAACTGCGCCATAATGAGAGATTTGTTTTGATGTCATGCATGAGGAAGGGATGTAGTTTGGAGATATACAAACCTAATATGTTTAGCCAATCCCAGGTCTATGTGCCTACCTATCTACAATTCTACCACTAGGTCACACATACTAAAAACAAATCAAATAAATATCTTCACACTATTTTAATCTGAATGTGCAATCAACCAAACTGGTGGGTGAAACCGGTTCATCCTATATAGGATATTATTTTTAGCAAAGCTCCTCCTGTCTCAAATATATGGACAAATAATTAACCTGGAAGACTTATTTGGGAGCAGTGTTCCAAGATCTCATGAATACATTTTTATTCCATTATGAAAAAATACTACCTGTTTCAAGAATTATAACACAGGAAATGCCCTGCGCATATGATTGGAATGCCCTAAAAAAGTCAAATACTGTTAACAAATTTGTCTAATTTCTGGGGAAAACCATATATATCATGCCATGGAACCCAATACATTTGTGGTTTAGTTTGCTACTGGAGGTTATTCCCAACCATGAAGGTAAATTAATAAACAACATCTTTTTAGCTGCCAAGATTTTGTTTATGCCAATTGGATCAGGCCTGTACCACCCACCACCCCTGCTCTCCTCAACAAATTTGGCAGAGCTTCCATATGGAAAATATGTATTATTATGAGCTCAGTGTGTACTAAAGGATGAAGGGCAGAGTTAAATCTTAGTTGATAAACCTCATAGAATAATGTAGGAGAGTATAAATTCTCCTACACTTCTCCCTTTAGTACACCTTTTGATTTTTTTTTTCTTTTTTTAATTGTAAGCTCACCAGTTGTAAGAAATTAACCAATTTCTTACACCGTGATTAAACGATAGAATAGGCAGATAATGAGACCTAAAAACATGCAGGAGGGAGTGAGAGGAGGTGATGAGAAAGGAGGAAAGAAGAAGGTGATTAGAAGAGCAAAGAAGGTGGGTGGGGGAATATTTGGACATGAGAGCAGAGATATAAGAAGGTGCAGCATAGTTGAGGGCTTTGTAAGTTAGGGTCACGATTTAAAATGTTATTCTGGCGGCTACGGGAAGCCAGTGGAGTGATTGACAGAGAGTTGCTGCAAACACAGAGCGTTTAGTAGGGTAGATGAGTCTAACGGAGGCATTAATTATGGACTGAAATGGGGATAAACGGGAGATGGGTAGGCCAGCCAGAAGTGAGTTCCAGTAGTCAAGACGGGATATGATGAGAGAATGTATTAGAATCTTAATTGTTTCCTGTGTAAGGTAGTGACATGTTTTGGAAATGTTTTTGAAAAGACAAGATTTTGTTAGTGACTGTATGTGTGGAATGAAAGAGAAGGCAGGGTCCAGTAGAACCCCAAGACAACGGGCTTGGGAGGTGGGAGTGATGATGGCATTGTTGACAGTGAGAGAGATGTGAGGAATTGATGCTGTAGTAGATTGTGGGAAGATTAGGAGTTCGGTCTTAGACATGTTGAGTTTGAGATGGTGAGTGGACATCCCAGAGGATATACTTGAGAGGCAGTTAGAAACACGGTGTAGAAAACAGGAGGATAAATCCGGTGCTGGGAGGTAGTCTGGAGTGTTATCTGCATAGAGATGAAGTCCAAAAGACAGTAAATAACATTTGGCTGAAACGCTGTGTGTCCAGTTTCTGAAGAAAATTCATGATCATGATG